>OW240913.1:352442643-352456458 GCA_933207985.1 Pelobates cultripes
GATCGCTATTCAATCTATAACAGTAAAAAAAGTTTTTTGTTTTTAAATCCAAGCTATTGTGACACAGGATCTAATTAGTGGCACTTGTCAGCGTATCCACTGTTAGCGTAACACACCCGCTTTAAGGACACTGACTGCTATTCAATCTATAACAGTGAAAAAAGATTATTATTTTTAAATCCAAAACTCATTGTGACACAGGATCTAATTAGTGGCACTTGTCAGCGTGATCCACTGTTAGCGTGAACACACCCGCTTAAGGACACTGATCAGTTATTCAATCTATAACAGTAAAAAGTTTTTTGTTTTTAAATCCAAAACTACAGACACAGGATTCAATTAGTAGCACTTTGTCAGCGTATCCACTGCTACGAACACACCCGCTTTAAGGACACTGACTGCTATTCAATCTATAACAGTGAAAAAAGATTATTTTTTTTAAATCCAAACCATTGTGACACCAGATCTAATTAGTGGCACTTGTCACGATTCAATTGTTAGCGCAACACACCCTCGCTAAGGACACTGACTGCTATTCAATCTATAACAGTGAAAAAGATTATTTTTAAATCCAAACTATTGTGACACCAGATCTAATTAGTGGCACTGTCACCGTATCCACTGTTAGCGTAACACACCCGCTTTAAGGACACTGACTGCTCTTCAATCTATAACAGTAAAAAAAGTTTTTTGTTTTTAAATCCAAGCTATTGTGACACCAGATCTAATTAGTGGCACTTGTCAGCGTATCCACTGTTACCGTAACACACCCGCTTTAAGGACACTGACTGCTATTCAATCTATAACAGTGAAAAAAGTGTTTTGTTTTTTTAAATCCAAGCTATTGTGACACCAATTATAAGTGGTGGCACTGGTCACTGCATCCACTGTTAGCGTAACACACCCGCTTTAAGGACACTGACTGCTATTCAATCTATAACAGTGAAAAAAGATTATTATTTTTTTAAATCCAAACTATTGTGACACAGATCTAATTAGTGGCACTTTATCAGATTCACTGTTAGAATGCATCATCACCCGCTTTAAGGACACTGACTGCTATTCAATCTATAACAGTGAAAAAGATTATTATTTTTTAAATCCATTGTGACACACAGGATCTACCTTAAGCACTTGTCAGCGATCCACTGTTAGCTTAACACACCCGCTTTAAGGACACTGACTGCTATTCAATCTATAACAGTAAAAAAAGTTTTTGTTTTTAAATCCAAAACTATTGTGACACAGGATCTACTCAGGCACTTGTCAGCGTATCCACTGTTAGCGTAACACACCCGCTTTAAGGACACTGACTGCTATTCAATCTATAACAGTGAAAAAAGATTATTTTTAAATCCAAACTATTGTGACACCAGATCTAATTAGTGGCACTTGTCAGCGTATCCACTGTTAGCGTAACACACCCGCTTTAAGGACACTGACTGCTATTCAATCTATAACAGTGAAAAAAGATTATTTTTTTTTTAAATCCAAGCCATTGTGACACCAGATCTAATTAGTGGCACTTGTCAGCGTATCCACTGTTAGCGTAACACACCCGCTTTAAGGACACTGACTGCTATTCAATCTATAACAGTAAAAAAAGTTTTTTGTTTTTAAATCCAAGCTATTGTGACACAAGATGTAATTGGTGGCACTTGTCAAAGGTGATCCACTGTTAGCTGCAATGACACCCGCCATGAGGGACTGCTATTCAATCTATAACAGTAAAAAGTTTTTTGTTTTTAAATTAAGCTATTGTGACACCAAATGTAATTGGTGGCACTGATCAGAAATGGGTACAGTATGCACTGTGAGCCTGACACAGAAGCTGGCAGCAGTGGCAGACAACTGACTGCTATTCGCTAATCTATAACAGTGAAAAAAGTTTTTTGTTTTTAAATCCAAGCTATTGTGACACCAGATGTATTTGGTGGCACTGACTGGGGAAATGGGCACAGTATGCACTGTGAGCCTGACACAGAAGCTGGCAGCAGTGGCAGACAACTGACTGCTATTCAATCTATAACAGTGAAAAAAGTTTTTTGTTTTTAAATCCAAGCTATTGTGACACCAGATGTAATTGGTGGCACTGACTGGGAAATGGGCACTGTGAGCCTGACACAGAAGCTGGCAGCAGTGGCAGACAACTAAGTGCATTTACATTAGATAGAAAAAAAAATCCAAAAAAAAGCATACCCTTATCCCTAACCTAGCTATGCTTTTCCCTATCTTATGAACAGCAGCTACACTTTCCCTCCTCTTACTAAGCATGCAGCTTGAGAATGAATCTAAAATGGATGCTGTCCAGTAGGTGGGAGGGTCTGCTAGGGAGGCTGTGCTGCTAATTGGCTGGAATGTGTCTGCTGACTGTGAGGTACAGGGTCAAAGTTTACTCAATGATGACGAATAGGGGGCGGGTCGAACCGCGCATATGTTCGCACGCCGTGGCGAACGCGAACATGCTATGTTCGCCAGGAACCGTTCGCCGGCGAACCGTTCGGTACATCACTATTGACTACTATTAATTGGACGCTATAGGCACCCAGAGCACCTTATCTCACTAAAGTAGCCTGGGTGCAATTGCAGTTTCTGATGAACTGCAATAATTACATTGCAGGTTTAAGGCTGCCTCTAGTGTCTGTCAATCAGACAGTGACTAGAGGCACTTCCTGCTTGTGTCACATTACTGACGCTAGACCTCTGCATGAGGTCATCCAGCATCGGTAAAATCCCCATGGGAAAGCACTGAAGCAACGCTTACCTATGGGGAAGGCCTAATGCACTTGCGGCACTCACCAGGCATGCGCATTAGTGTACCCTCACTTCAGGTGACGTCAGAGGGGGTGGAGGGACATTATCATTGGAATCAGGTAAGTACTGTAAAGGTTTATTAATCCTTACAGTGGGGCGAGGGAGTGATAGTGCTAGGAATACAACTCTCTTTAAGCATTCAGGTTGTTGTGGACTCTAAATTTGAGAAAAATTCTTTGGAGCCAAGATGTCAGTAACATAGTGTAAATGAAGGGTTCTTTTTAGCATGACCTTGTACATTTACAATAAACATGGAAAATGAGTGGAGGAAGAAGGCGGTTGGAATAGGGGAGATGTCATGGTGCATGGCGAAACATGTACCCCGCAATTGGGACTCTGCATCTTTCTGCTTTGTAATGTGTCCAGGGACCCCAGACTTTATGAAAGGATTTAAGGGAATTTCTTACCATTAGTAAGTTTCCTTTCTCTGTGACCTCCTGTAAGGAGGGGACATTAACTCTGGGACGTGTTGACGCGTGCACTGCATGGCAGGTGATGTCATATACCAATTAATCACAATGCACTTTGGTTGATGGCCATGGTGAAGTCAGGGGTTTCCTCTCAAGGGGAGCACCGAGAAACATGCCCTGAATTGACCGAGATTCGTGGTAAATAAAGTCCAGGATGGCAGCTGTTATGTAGCCTTTACTGAGCTGAGGTTATGGTGGTAGCTGCAATTACCATCACTGGTCCAGAAACTCTTAGACTCTAACTCAAACGTTTACACACTAAGATTTGCCCTACTACTAACTCTGACACCCTAACACTGACTCTAGCACACAAATCGCTAGCTATAGCCCTTGGTAGTAAATAAACTGAAATATAAAGACTGTTTCCTATTTACCTTTATTTCTTCTTCGTTCCAATTACTAGCATACTGTGCAAAATAAACTTAAAACAAATAACCTATCACAGTGATACCGAACAGATTACTCACACTTCAAACATACTGTGCCTCAGTCATTACACCACTATACAAATAACTGAGTGATAAAACATATACGGCATTTTAATCTTTGTTATCCCAGAAATCCGTACGACTGAAGGAATATAGGTATTAGTATTGCAGGACTCGCCTCCAAAACTCTTTCTACAGCCTCAGAATTTAGAGGATTAAAAAACTCTAACGTGAATTGTGTTTTCAATCATATTCTGAATAATTGATGACACAACCGGTGCATTATTACCCATAATGCCACTGTGCAGAATGGGAGGTCTAATCATAGGGCAGTGAAAGGACATGCATTTCCCAGGCTGCCTGTACTCAGTATGAGCAAGAACACATTCTGTAACCAATGTCAAAGGGGAATAAGAACGCGAACATCATTTTTATCTCAAGGGCACAAAGTTAGTGTTTCTGGTCACTTAACAAGTCCCACAGAAATCAGTGTTATGTGATAATAATATTGCTATAAAGATTACACCTCTTACACTTACAAATAAAAACACACAACATGAGTATTACTTTATAATATTTGAGTCTCAGGTGCAGGGGCGGATCCAGAGTCCAATCTCGGGAGGGGCACTCTGCCAGGTTTGGTTAACATGAGATATTTGAGATATTGTGTTGCTTAACGAACTTCCAGCTTACAATTTAAGAACCTTGGTTTAATTTAAAGAACAGATGAGAACAATAAACCTCATAAAAATGCTCTTTGTAAATCAAGAATCACATAAAATTCATACCTAGCAAGTTTAGCAGCCCACGTATTTTAAAAGAACACCGTAGGTTTGGGAATACAAACCGCTATTCCTAACAACATAGTGCCCTGTCCCCGGATATATATATATATGGCCCCACTCCCCTTTTCTACTAAATTAAATAATGCTTTTTACTTACCTACCAGCTCTAACACTCCCTCGGTGCTGCTCACCTCTCCAATGCTTTCCTATAGGCTTCCACATTACGTAGCAGTTTTACGTGGTCAGTGCAGCTGAAGTGCATTTAGTGGCTATTAGGAAGACAGCCACTAGATGTGGATTTAACCCGGCAATATAAACATTGCAGGTTCCAAAAACAAAAAGCAACATTATACATTGCAGGGTTAAAATGACAGGACCACTGCACCCAGACCACCTCACCATTTGGGTGACTGTAGCGGTCATGGAAACAGTAAAATGCTGCACTATTAACACTTTTTCCAAGCAATGGCTTAACCCCTTAAGGACGGAGCCAAATGTACACGTTGTGAACAAAACAAAATGTAAACAAAACCTGGCATTTGTGCTACATGTCTGTCCAACCGTAATTCACCTCTTTCATAGTAAATGCACCCACCCTTATTATATATCATTTTATTCAGGGGAAACATAGTCAGCCAAATATTTGAATATATGAAACATAATTTAATATGAAAAAAATGGGAGAAAATATGATTTATTTTTTATTTTTTTAGTTCTACATGACATTTTAACGGTCAATGTCATAATACTGTTTGCTTTTACTGCAATAAAATACACATATTTGTATTCAGCAAAGTCTCACGCTTAAGACAGTACCCCCTATGTACAGGTTTTATGGCGTTTTGGGAAGTTACAGGGTCAAATATAGCACGTTACATTTGAAATTGAAATTCGCCAGATTGGTTACGTTGCCTTTGAGACTGTATAGTAGCCAGGAATGAAATTTACACCCATAATGGCATACCATTTGCAATAGTAGACAACCCAAGGTATTGCAAATGGGGTATGTCCAGTCTTTTTTAGTAGCCATTTGGTCACAAACACTGGCCAAAGTTAGCGTTAGTATTTGTTTGTGTGTAAAAAATGCCAATTTTGGCCAGTGTTTGTGACTAAGTGGCTACTAAAAAAGACTGGACATACCCTGTTTGCAATACCTTGGGCTGTCTTCTTTTGCAAATGGTATGCCATCATAGGGGTAATTTTCAATCTTGGGCTACCATAGGGTCTCAAAGGCAACCTAACCAATCTGGCGAATTTTAATGTGAAAAAAATGAAACACAAGCCTTATATTTGACGCTGTAACTTTTGAAAACACCATAAAACCTGTACATGAGGGGTACTCTTGTACTCGGGAGACTTCGCTGAACACAAATATTTGTGTTTCAAAACAGTAAAAAGTTTTGCAGCAATAATATCGTCCGTGTAAGTGCTGTGAAAAATGCAAAAAATGTCACTTTTACTGGCGGTATCATCGTTGTAATACATTTTACTGTTTTGAAACACTAATATTTGTGTTCAGTGAAGTCTCCCGAGTAGAACAGTACCCCCCATGTACAGGTTTTATGGTGTCTTGGAAAGTTATAGGGTTAAATATAGTGCTAGCAAATTAAATTCCCTTTACTTTTGGCATGGGTTGTGAGGCAGGTCCCGCTAATTGTAATTAATTAAGATACCTAATTATGTAAAAATATTACATAGATATATATGTAGAATTAATATATGTATATATATATACGTATGTGAATATATATATGTATATATCTATATAATTTTTTTAAATATTTTTATTTATATATAGGTATATATATATAGTGATATACGTATATATTTATGTATATAGATAGATAGTCTATAAATCCATGCACTCACGCTTACACATTTCTTTAAATTGAAGTATAAAGAATACTTGCCGGGTGCCAGTCTCATGGGGAAGTAGATAGAAATAACAAGAAAGTCCTGGACTGCACTCATGGTCTTTAGGCTGAAAATATTTCTTTATTCCATAAAAAGATCTTTTTATGGAATAAAGAAATATTTTCAGCCTAAAGACCGTGAGTGCAGTCCAGGACTTTCTTGTTATTTCTATGTATATAGATATATATATTATTTCGTTCTACGTGTATTTTGATATATATATATATATATATTAATATCACAATACAGTTAGAACGAAATAACACACATCTATATATTTTTTAATTATTTATTTTTAATTATTTTTTAATTTTATTTTTTAACGTATTTACATTTTTATTTATTTTATATTATATATAAATATATATAATAATAATTATATATATATATATTTAATCAGTATCAGTCTACGTGTAATTTGATATTAATATATATATATAATTATATGTATATTAATAGTAAAATACACCTAGACGGTGTACGTGTGTGTATGTATATGTGTATGTATACGGATTCTAAGTATATATTATTATTTTTTTACACTTTTTAATTTATTTGATTTTATTTCCAGCCAGCAGGGGGACCACCTGTCATTACAGGCAGCCCCCCTGCTGGCAATGCTGCAGCCAGCTACCCCCGGCCATGTGATTGTGGGGTCCTCGCATGGACCTCACTCTCACATGGCCGGGGGGCTTCCAGGGGGTCGGACGTGCCGCGGGGGGCTCCCTGGGAGTCCCCTCAACCGCGATCGCCGGCGTGGGATCGCCGGCGACCGGGTAAGTAGGAAAAGACCGGAGGGCGTACTATTACACCCGGCGGCGTTTAGAGCCGCTTAGAATAGGGCGTAATAGTACGCCCTCCGGTCTTAAGGGGTTAATGCACTACAACCTTTAGATTTTCTCTAGTAACCATGTACAGAAACTTCCCTCTGCGTCATGCTGCCATTACCGTCTTGTATACACTGTTTAACATATGTATACACACAGTAACACACACCATGTAAAACACTTTCAACGTTACTTTTACAAAGTCAAGAAAAAACAAACAAACACTACACATTTAACGTTATAAAAATACAACTGTTTTCAAAGAGAGAGGCTAATTTAATCTCATCCATTTTATTCAATGCATTGCAGCGGTGGAACTTAATAAGACAGGGCCCTAGTGCAAGAATTATTTACGTCACCCCTTACCACAAGGATGGCCAAAATATAGATTCCCATCTGTCGTACAGCTCCCACAATGCTTTTCTAGCTCGGGATGAACCATTTGCCCATCCTTGCAGGGTTGTATTTGGCACTGAGCACTGATGCCCATGCAAATACAGACACACACTAACACACATGCAGATACACAGATACACACACTATGCAAATACGCACACACACATACACAGGGTGACACATAGAATGACACATACAGACACACTGATAAATACACAGGCACACACTAACACACATGCAGATACACCCACTTCCTACCAGCATTGACATAAACACAGGGGCCCTTTCGCGCTATTTAAGAGCCGCGTCGCTGAATGGGCCACTGAAGACACTATGATATCTGGTGGCCTTTTACTGAATGAGCCATCCAATGTGCTCCCTTGGCATGTGAGCCCTAGTGCAGCTGCAGGAGTTATGTCGCTGATGCATTGCCTTCCTCATCCTCTAACATGGAGGATTGGTGGGAGGCACTGTAGGGAACCATTCATTCCTCAGATTGTCAGTCCCAGTGTTATCTGTGAGACCATTTTACAGCACTCAGCTGACGCTCTCAGTCAATGAATTCAGTCCTGCATAGTGCTGCTTAGCTTACTGGAGCTAACCGGATTCTCAAGGAGAATCTGAAAACAGGGTCTGGAGCTGCAAGCATCCAGCAGGACCCAGATACAAATTACACTGGGAAAGCATCAGGGCACTCCTAGCACCAGAACATGGTGGTTATGGTTATGGTGCTTGGAGTGTTCCTCTAAATATATTTAAGCTGGGTGGTGGGTTAGTACAAATACAAAAAGATAAGTCCTGCACTCACTCCCATCACTCCTGGGCGGCAGCAACGACCACAGTGCACATCAGCCCCAATACATATAGTAAAAACCAAAGAAAAAAGTTACCTGCGCTCTCTCCTAAATCCCGATGTATATTTAAACAAATGAAGCACAAGGAAGCAAGATGAAAGGTTAGTGTAGGACCCGCTTAGGGGGGTCTGCCTTGACGTTGGCAGGCGGGCATTCCCTCCAATGGCCCTTGGAGGTAACTAAATAACTTCCATTTGTTTAAATATACATAGGGATTTAGTAGATAGGTAGCTTTTTCTTTGGGTGGTGGTTTAGGGCTGAGCACTCACTGAGCATTGTGACTCACCAGGTCCTCTAATGGTCGCCATTGCCTCCCTTACTTTCAGTAAATAGAGGAGGTCTGCTAGGCCAATTGGAGGAGAGTAGGTGGGGCTATGACGTCACCACCATAGCTCCGCCTGCTCTCCGATTCGCCTAGCAGTGCTGAGCATGGGAAGCTCTGCCATTGCGCCGCCGAGAAGGAGAATATGAAAGTGAGTTTTCTCCTTCTCGGGCTGGGGATTACCACACACAGCCACCAATGGTATTACTATATGAGCATATTTATTTTACCCCCTTGTAGTTTCTCCGGCAGCTAAGTGCTACTGTAACCTGGAGAAACTTTATTATAAGAAACTATATATAAGAAAGGGGGTAAAATAAATATGTCCATATATTAATACCATTGGTGGCAGTGTGTGGTAATCCCCAGCCCGAGAAGGAGAAAACTCACTTTCATGTGTATGTTATGCTCATATTTTAATTCTCTATATGCTTTGTGCCCCCCATGTGACAGGCAGCTAGGGGGCAGAGGGGGGGCAATTTCCTTGTTGCTCCCCCCACCCCCTGGATCGGCCACTGCTCAGGTGAAGAAAGCATTATATTAATACTCATAATCATAAACAGTCTTCCTTTACCTTGAAACAACCAAATACAATGCTTTTTGTGGACAGAGCACACACTTTGTGGACTGTACAAAGGAAGTGTTTAGGGAAATATACAAATTGTAATCCTTAAAACAAAAACAACAAAAGGATTATAGGTGGGTCAAGGTTCAACAAACATTGGCAAGTTTACTTGACTCCCAAGGTACCTGTAAAATGTGATGCTCAAGACAAAAATCTCAGAAAAAACAAACATTTATTTCTCCATACAGAACCTGCCCACTAACCAAACTATGTGAATGAGTAAGTAAGTATATACATTCTCAAGTGAGACACACATTCCACATGTTTGTGTTTTAATCTCTATTTAAACAAACAAGTGTTTGCATTCTCATGCAGATAAAAATACCATTCAGGAAATGATATCCAGTGCATCCTATTGCCAGTATACGTCTGCCAGTGGGATGTAGATATCAGTCTCAATACGGAGATCACTGGTTCGAGTGTAATTATTTCAATGCCAGCACGTTAACCCGACCTTGATGTGGGTCTCTATGGTGATCTTATCACTGAAGACATGATAAGCTATGGTAGTTATAGAATTTAATTCCTCTATGTAGGAACCACAGGACAAAGCAACATTACAATAAGCAGTCTGTACCTTTCAAATCTAGATTTAATTAACAAAAAAAGATTTAGGATGGAATACTAATTAACGTCCTCACACACTTCGGTATACTGTTGCTTTACGGCATGTATTGTAGTTTCTGGGATTATTCCCCTAGCAAGTGGGCCTCATTTTTCCCTTGACAAATATTAAAACAGATTAACAGTCATTAGTCAGTTCTCACTCCTATAAGTAAAGCCAGTATGATGTCGTGAGGAAGGTGTACTGTTTGGGTAAAATGTGGGAGCAAGAGCGGCTACACCAATTCTAAATAATTGTCTTCAGTTTATAGGGAAGAAAAATCAGCCTTACAGCAAACAAGTAATTGGCTAACACAGGATAGAGTGCTTCAGAAATTTAAAAAATAAATGTGAACAAAGCCACAGGTCCAGATAGTATTTACCCATGTGTGCTTAGGGAGCTTAGTGCAGAAATACCCGTACCACTGTTTATCCTTTTTCAGGATACATTTCAGGAATTGTACCAGAGAATTGGAGAAAAGCAGATGTGGTGCCCATATTTAAAAAGGGTTCAAAAACTCAACCAGGAAACTACATACTCGTGAGCTTAACATTTATGGCTGGGAAATTATATGAAACTCACTTAATTGCATTCTATGAAAAATTTTGTAGAAATATAGATTATGGTGCTTTAGCAGATGTGATCTGCTTGGATTTTGCTAAAATATTTGACACAGTTCCACAGAAAAGGTTAATAGTAATACTGAAATTAGTTTGTCAAGATGAAAAATTGTGTTCTTGGATAGAACACTGGCTTAAAGATAGAGTTCATTGAGTAGTTGTAAATACTTCTCTCGTTAATCTGTTTATAAATGATCTTGAAGTGGACATTGAAAGACATGTGTCAGTGTTTGCAGATGACACAAAACTAGTTAAGAAAATGCAATCTGAACATGATATAACTTCTCTACAGAGGGATTCGGATACATTGGAGGGCTGGCCAGGCAAAGGACAGATGAGATTCAATACAGATAAATGCAAAGTCATGCATTTTGAAATGAAGAACTCACAAGCCACTTATGCATTAAATGAGGCAGAGTTAGGAATAACATTAAAAGAAAATAACTTGGGTTCAATTATAAATCACAAATTAGGCAACAGTGTGCAATGATTCACGTGATCCAAATATAATTTTGTCTCTTTTCAAATCAGTGGTAAGACTCCCCTTGAGTATGCATTTAAATTTTGGGCAGTAGTTTTAAAGATGGATATTGCAAAACTAGAAAAAGTGCGCTAAAAAACACATGAGGGGGATGGAAAACATTAGTTATGTAGAAAAACAGGAACTGTTTTCTTTAGAAAAAAGGCGATACAGACAGCTCTGTTTCTAGTGCGAGGCTGAACAGGGAGATCAGAGCTCCCTTGCACGTCTACATTGACTGCATGCCCAGCCACTCAGCCCAGAAGCCCCAGGGAAATAGACTCCATGCCAGCACTCCCAAAGGTAGGGAGTCTGGGTGGAGTGAAGTTTAAAACAAAATTATAAATTGCGTGTGTGTCTGTTAGTAAGTTTGTTTGTCAGTAAGAGTGTATGTGTGTTTGTCAGTGAGAGTGTATATGTGTCTGTCAGTGTGTGTGTGTGTGTGTGTGTGTGTCTGTCACAGTGAGTGTTTATATGTGTCTGCCAGTGAATGTGTTTGTCTGTCACTGAGTGTGTGTGTCTGTCAGCTTGTGTATGTGTGTCTGTCAGTGAATGTGTGTCTCTGACACTGAGTGGATGTGTGTCTGTCAGTGAGTGTGTATGTCAGTGAGTATATGTGTCTCAGTCTGTGTCTGATTCTAATTTGGTTTGTTTCTGACACTGAGCGAGTGTGCGTCTGTCAGTGCATGTGCATGTGTGTTTATGTGTGTCTGTCAGTGAGTGTATGTGTGTCTGAAGCTACAGCCCCACTCCAAACTTCTAACTCTGGCCAACTACTGGTTTCCTATGTTAGACCACATAGCCCGGTGTTGGTTACTACGCTCGCCAGATGGGTTCGATGGGTTTAGTCCCTAGCGGGAGTGGATGCAGCGTTCGGAGCTCACTCAGTGTGTGGTGCATCTGCCTTGTCGTCTTTTGCGGCAGATGCGTCGCTGTCAGATAGCCTCCGTCCGGCAGACTGGTCTTGTGAAGTCACATTTTGGGCCTTTTACTTTAGGCCAGGTCCTAATACGGCTTTTTCTTAATTTTAGTAATGACAGGAGGCGAGTATTTTCCCACCCATTCCCTCCCTCCTTGGGACAATAAGGGTTCACTCGGTGGGGTATCTAGGGGCACTGGGCTTGCATGTACTATCTGGATTTCCGTCATGCTATTCTTCCACCTCATTTGTCTATCCCCTGTCTCTGCTTGTATTCTTCTCATAGATCTCTGATGCCTATGTACTTACAATTCATATCAGGTGGTCATATTTAAAAACAAAAAGAACGTTACCTGCGCTCTGGCCTAAATCCCTATGTACATATAAACAAAATGGAGGCTCTTTAGTTTTATTCCAATGGCCATTTGAATATAAGCTCACCTGCCACGTCAAGGCAAGCCCCAAAAGTGAGTCCCACTCTAGCCATTAGATTTGCTGATATCAGCCAAGAATCTCCAGTGAGACAGGAAGGGGTATTTTATAAACCCTTTCACATTTAACCCTTTATAGGGCTTCTACACATACAATAAACTTTGCTGGTATCAAAAACGTCTCTAATGAGACATGAAGGGGTGTTTTATAAACCCCTACATACCTATTAACCCTAAATAGGGCTATAACACATAATAAAACTAAAGAGCCTCCATTTTGTTTAAATTTACATAGGGATTTAGGCCAGAGCGCAGGTAATGTTCTCTTTGTTTTTACTATTTATTTTGAGCTGTTGGATACTAAGCTACTGCTGCTGTAAGCGCGGCGCTTTATCTTTGTGTTTGTAGGTGGTCATATTTGTCTAGATTTAGTTACAGTCTGGGGGTTTTTATCGTGCTTAGCTACGGTTACTGTATTTTTTGTATAACTTAATTATTCATGCTTATGTTGTTGTTTTAGTACACATGTAGTTTTATTCTTCATTCAATTGAGGCGTTATTTCCTTGTTTTCATAGTTTCGAGACAAGTGCCTAACCTATTTCCACATTTACTTTTCAGTGTAATTCAAGACAGGACTCTTCTTCGTTCCAGAGCTGGCCTACTGAGAATATCCTTCGTTTCAAGAGGAATATCTGTTTTTCGCTATGTTGAACTTTCCGTCTGTGATGTTGAAGAATATCTCTGTTCGTTATGTTTGAACTTTCCCGTCTGTGATGTCGCTAGCTGAAAGAGGGGGAGGAGCCTATTGACAGTGGATACTATACTTCCTATTGCATTTTGATTGGTTCTTGTTATACACGTTTCTTTGCTGCTGTGGAGTTAGTAAAGAGAGATTATGCAAATTACTCGCCTCCTGTCATTACTAAAATTAAGATTATAAATACACTAAAGCTAGCATAATCTCCAATTGTTAACTTAGGTTAAAATAGCTGAACTGGATAAATAAAATATCAACTCAGCTATTTTTCTTCAAGCTGTGCTATCTTGACCTAACATTTACAATTCCCCCGTCATTCCAAACCAATTCCTGGTTTGTTGAATAATGCCTTTTTGATGATGGAGTTTATCTAACACACTTTGGTAAAATTTCAGCAATAAAGGACATATACCATGATCTTATATTTAATATAGTATCCAGCAGTGAGACCGTGGTCTTCTAATGGGTGCTTCCCTTGTCCACCACATTCATTTCTGCTTTGTTAAGCATATTAACTCACTCTTGATC
>OW240913.1:352461506-352472790 GCA_933207985.1 Pelobates cultripes
CTTCAATAGCACCAAGCTGGTATGGTGACAAACACTGCCTGCAAGGAAGGCAAGCATCTGCCATCTTGTCACAGATAAGGCAAGTTGTAGTGTTCTGTGTGTCACACTGGAGATATTTATTTGGGCCCAGTGGGGACAGGGATAACACTTACCAGTCCAGGGGGGAATGGGGCACCAAAAGGACTCTGTCAGAGCTGTGGTGAGCGGAACAGGAGAGCCGCTGCCTCCCCCACTCTACGCCTCCACTAGGCCACACGTGGACATCGAAGTAAGTCCCAAGATCACTCATGATTAAATCAGTACCTGAAGAGCACTCTCAAATTGTGTCTGGTCAGTATAAAACTCATACAAACCCAGATGGTTTATCACGGTGACAGGAAAAATAGGCACCATTGACTTCGTCTTTAGCTCCCTATACGCCCAACCTACCCGGACCATGACTTTTGTCTACAATACATGAAACACCTAAGAAAGTACTCTAACACTCCCCTCATAATTGGGGGACACTGCAATGCAGTACACGTCCCAGCAATTGACAGGAAAGCGCGTAACCAGACTCAGCTCCGAAACAGAAACGACACCCTATTCGCACAATTCTTAGCCACATAAAACCTACTTGACGTTTGGAGAGCGTATCACCCCTCCACTCGAGAATTCACTTTCTACTCTCACGCACATGCCTCCTATTCTTGCATTGACCACTTCCTGATCTCTCCACGCTTACTCACACAAATCACCAAAACAGACATTGGCACAATCTCATGGTCTGACCATGCCGACATATCGCTCACCATGACTATTCCCCATCCCATGCGACAATGGACGTGGAAGTTAAATCCACTACTCCTACATGACAAACAAGTGATCAACAAAATTGCCAAAACCCTCATAGATTACTTTGAACTAAACACCAACCGGAAGACCTCCCCTGTATCCCTATGGGCTGCTCACAAAGCAGTTGTAAGGAGACACATACTTAACTTAGCTACGGCAAAAAAACGACAACAACAACAGCCACTCACAGGTGCCCTGACAGAACTGTGTAGCCTAGAAATAAGGCACAAAAGAAATCCTCAACCGACCACCTTTACCCAAGTAAATGAAATCAGGGACTAACTGAAGCAGATAACTCAATCAGAAACAGCAAAAGCCCTGATGTGGCTAAAACAAAAATACTATGAAAAAGGAAACAAAGTGTACTCTATGCTAGCACGCCACCTAAAACGCAAAATGGAATCAAAACAGATCGATAAGATACGTACCCCAATGGGACTTATTACGGGACAATGTCCCAGATCACATAGGCGAGGTATTCCAGAGATACTTCACGGCATTGTACAATTATCACTCCATTACGATCCCACAAACCGATCGTCCATCACCAACTTCCTAGAAACTCTAGAGCTCCCCAAGCTTTCCCAGACAATGATTGAAGCAGAAGTCACAATAGAAGAAATGGCAGTGGCCCTCGCAGCCTTCAAACATAATAAGAGCCTTGGCCCGGACGGGTACACTGCCTTATACTATAAATAATTCAGTCAAATCCTCCTGAAACACGTCACACGAGTGTTTAACGCCCTGCTGAAGGGAGACACACTACCTGAAGATATGGTCACAGTGCACATATGCCTTCTCCCAAAACCAAACAAAGACCACACAGAACCAGAACACTATAGACCCATCTCTTTCCTTAACGTTGACCTTGAGCTACTGACCAAACAGACTCAACCCACTTCTAGAATCAATAATTCACCCAGATCAGGTTGGTTTCATCCCCAATAGACAGGCGTCAGATAACACCCACCACAGTATAGAGTTAATTTTGTCGAGTGCAACACAGAAGCATCTCAATGGCAGTCATTGCACTGGACGCCGAAAAGGCGTTTGATCGCCTCCTATGGTCCTTTCTGTACCAAGCCCTTTCATGATATGGATTTCCAAAGGCGTTCATATCCTTGATACAAGCCATTTATCATAACCCTCATGGAGCACTTCTCCTCCCAAACATAAAACCGCCCCGATTCTCAATCTTGAACGGAACAAGACAAGGCTGCCCTCTCTCCCTTTCTGTTTGCAATCTCCCTGGAGCCCCTGCTGCCAGCGATGTGCTCCAGCTGGGAAATAGAGGGCATAAGGGTCAGAAACAAAACCTTTAAAGTCTCAGCATATGCAGACGGCACCTTACTGACCATAACGAACCCCGAAAAATCAATTGAAACCGTGTTGGCCCTCATTCAGTGCTACTCTTCAATATCAGGATACAAACTAAACCTAACGAAGTCAGAACTCCTACCAGTCAATAATGAAAAGCTGCATTTAAAATGTTTATGAGAACGTTTCCCTCTACACATCTGCCACTCATCCATCACCTACCTAGGTATCCAACTCACTAATGATGTGACAAAACTATACGAGACAAATTACATCCCCCCTACTACGCAAAGCACATGAAGATCTTACCCAATGGTGGGCCTTGGGGATCTCCTGGCTGGGGAGCCTCACCTCTATCAAAATAAATCTCCTACCCAGATTCCTTTATATCTTCCAGACACTCCCTATACCATTCCGCAAACCAGACCTCCCTATACCATTCCTATGGAATGGGCACAAACCCAGAGTATGTAAAACAATCCTATACGTCCCCAAACGATGTGGTGGCCTGGGCCTCCCCAACTTCGCGCATTATCTAGCAGCTGCGCACCTAGCCCAGTTCCAACAATGGCACCTCCCACTTAACAAAAAGAGATGGGTGGATCTGGAACATATGATGTTCGGATGGGAACACCCATCCCTATATATGTTGCTCCCCAGTCCACACCGACCCCTACCCCCACCAACATCTCGCACAATCACCTTCTCACTAGATTTATAGGACAAACTGAAAGACAGATTTGAGCTGTCATCCTTCCTGTCCCCCATGACCCCCATTTGGAGGAATAAACTCTTCACACCCGGCCACACACCAAGTCACTTTGCTAACTTTGAGAGATATCTCGAGACTGGGCCACTTATACCACCATAACAAAATCATAGAATACAAAGACATCCCTGACAAAACTACCTTTACAACGTACAACTACTTTCGATATATCCAGCTCAGAAGCTTCGCATCCTGGAACACCCCTCTAGAAAGGGACAAATCTCTGACCTGTACACCACATTAGCGACCCACATAACTCAAATAACACTCCCATACATAGCAGCATGTGAAAAAAAACTTGGGTCCCGCAGACGAACCCTCTGTTTGGTCGCACATATGGGAGGCCACAGCCTCCATATCCATTTGCGTAACACACAAGGAACAGACATACAAAATGTTATTTCATTGGTACCTCACACCCCAGTGCCTAGCTATCATGCACCAAGCACCCTCTAATCAGGGCCGGACTGGGGATACAAAGCAGCCCTGGAAAAAAAATTTGTGCCGGCCCCATAAGTCACTGCGCCATATATTGTCGCGTGTAATATGTAAGGCTATGTCTTGCCAGGACAGATGATTGAGTAATATATATATATATATATATATATATATATATATTGCTTTTTCTAATATAAAATATTGGTCCTTTCAGGGTAAAACGTTTAATTATACAGTAAGCATACGCACATGCAGACACAGGCAATTTCACTGACATTTCAGTGACACACACAAGCTCATTGATACACAGCCTCATAGACAAACAATCTTACTGATATACATCAGCTCATTGACATAAAAACACAAGCTCACTCACTAGCAGACGCACACACACAGCTTAATGTGGTGGTATTGGTGTCTATAGCATGTCCCTACAGGCTTTTCAACATAAACACTGACTTTTCAGACAAAAGGCAGTGTTTACATTGCTTCAAAGTGACACTGCTAGTGACAGTCACTCAGACGGTCACTAGAGGTGCTTCCTGTGTTAGTGCACCTACATTCAGGGCCTCCACACTCTGTAGGTGCTGAACGTTCCCCATAGAGATACATTGATTCAATGCATCTCTATGAGGAGATGCTAATTGGAGTGGCGTTTTGCAGCCAATCCTATGGCAAAGCATTGGATTGGCTGAGATCATCAAGCTTGATGATCTCAGCTGTAGAGGCAGGGCCAGTCGAGGGAGACCAGCACGTTGCGTGGGGGAAAAAAAAGGTGAGCAAAAACACTATTTATAAACACACATTTACACCATGACAGACACAGAAACACACATATACCATGACAGATACACACCCCATGACAGACACACCATGACAGACCATGACACAGACAGACACACACCATGACGGACAGATAGACACACACACACCATGACGGACAGACACACACACACACCATGAATGACAGACAGACACACAAACACACACACCCCATGACGGACAGACACACACACACCCGATGACGGACAGATAGACACACACCCCATGACGGACAGACAGACACACACACCCCATGACGGACAGACAGACACACACCCCATGACGGACAGACACACACACCCCATGAATGACAGACAGACACACAAACACACACACACCCCATGACGGACAGACACACACACACACCCCATGACGGACAGACACACACACACACCCCATGACGGACAGACACACACTCAACCCATGACGACCGCACACGCCCATGGCCCGGACAGACAGACACACACCGCGGCCCGGACACACACACACACACACACACCCCATGAATGACGAAGACGAAGACACACACACGCATGAGTGGACGGGCAGACACACAAACACACACACACACCCCGCTGACGGACGAACGCACACACCCCATACGATGGACGAACGCACACACACACCCCGCTGACGGACAGACAGACGCACACACACACCATACAGACAGACAGACACCATGACACAGACAGACAGACACCATGACACAGACAGACAGACACCATGACACAGACAGACAGACACACACACACACCATACAGACAGACACCATGACACAGACAGACAGACACACACACACACACCATACAGACAGACACCATGACACAGACAGACACACACCATACAGACCGACAGACACACACACACACCATACAGACAGACATACACATTACTTATACCTGCCAGGGGGAGGTCTTCTTGGGGGCCTTTTACCGCTGGGGAGGTCTTCTGGGGGCATCTGGGGGACATGTGCTGTCGGCCGCTGGGGAGGTCTTCTGGCGGTCGCTGGCAGACTTGTCCTGGCGGCCGCTGGGGGAGCTGCGCGAGCTGCGCTGGCTCTGCCCTCCCGCGCTACTGAATGAGACCGGCGCCGGAATATGACGTCATATTCTGGCGCCAGTCTCATTCAGCTGCGCGCTGGGGAGCAGAGCCAGCGCAGCTCGCGCAGCTCCCACAGCGGCCGCCAGGACAAGTCTGCCAGCGGCCGCCAGAAGACCTCCCCAGCGGCCGACAGCAGACCCAGGTGTCTGCCCGGCCCCAGGTGCCGACGGCCCACCGGGAAATTTCCCGGTATCCCGGTGGGCCAGTCCGGCCCTGCCTCTAATCAATGTTGGAAGGGATGTGGTGAAGTAGGGACTTTCCTCCACTGCTGGTGGACTTGCCCCAAACTAAAACCCCTATGCCAAAGCATCACAACACTAATCTCTGGACTGCCCAACAAACCATGCCCCCTAGGCCTGTGGGCACTTTTACTTTTAAAACCCTTGGACTCTTTCACAATAGCAGAGAGCAAACGAATAGCACACATAGCACTGGCAACACGAAGAGCAATAGCGGAACAATGGTCAACACTAAACATAACCTCACAAACTACCATTGCCAAAAAGATACAAGACAGCGTTAACATGGACAGACTAATGTCTCTGATGACACCCAAAAAGTTCCACAAAACTTGGGACCCATGGCTAACCGGAGAAACAACCCTACCCTGGTAAGAAAACACACCACATATAGAGCCTAGCTTGGGCTTACTTAAAACCCCCATCAAGATGGAAACAACTGGCACAACATGGTCCCCAGCTACACACTCCTTCTCCTTTCACCCCCAACTCCTCCCTCCCACCCTCTACATTACCTAATGGTAATTCTACAATCTAGGATCTGCAGCTAATTTTCAATAAATTTTAACTGAGTAACATTTTGATAAGCTTACATTCTTTCATGAACGAAAACTCTGACCAATTCCTTCTTCTTCTTATGCCTCCTAAATCAGCAACTACATGCTTTTTTACCCCCCACAAACGACCTTACGAAGCTCCCAGCTCTCGCTTCATTGCTGCCAGATTAATCTGCCTCCCCAACTGTTCCTTAAATGCAATTTAACCCTGTTGTTCTGCAATGTATATATATAACATTCCTTTGATGTGTGTTTTATTTCTATATTTCTATATTTTTATAGAGTATGTCAGTTTGTGAGCCTGTACACCAGAGTGCTCATTCAGTTCTACCAAGATATTGTTAGTCACTAAGGATTAAAAAATGTAAAAAACCAACACTCCCATTATTCCGTTGAGTGCACAAGTTGCCATGGTATTTGGAAAAAGCAAGTGAACCACCAAAAGAATGAAATAACAATTATTTTAAGACAAGTAGTGAGTGAAAGGGTATTATTACTCTGTCAATCTCGACTGA
Source organism: Pelobates cultripes (assembly GCA_933207985.1). NCBI lineage: Eukaryota > Metazoa > Chordata > Amphibia > Anura > Pelobatidae > Pelobates > Pelobates cultripes. The sequence goes on from OW240913.1 coordinate 352,468,099, forward strand.
TTTTACCTTAATTCTTGTGCAGATCTCGGTTTTCATTGTGATCTATGCCTTACTGTAGATATTAACTCTATCCTTCTCAGAGAGTTTTCAAAGCCAATGCTTTTATATGACCTAGTAAATGAATTAATGTATAGACAAAAGGGTAAATTAATCTGTTAATGCGTAGTAAAAAAGCTACAAACCTAATTTCTAACTGAGCAGAATATATAGTTACCAGTCATTTAAAAAAAATGAATAGTGTGTTTGTTGGTCACTGGATAACTTGTATTGTACCTTCCAAGTTAAGAAGAAAATGTAACACATTTTTATAGGTGTACCATGTATCCAGGAATGGCAAAGGGAGGAAGCAAAGGGAGGTGAAATGGGTGCGTGATCCCATCATTCATGCTCGACTGGATGACAAACATCACTTCAGGTTTGTATTCAGGATTGTCCATACACAGGGTGCTAGTATGGGTGGATTGGCCCGGGAAAAGTCTTGCACAAGATGAGGACATTTCGTAATGCCCTCCCAAGGTTTACTGGAAAAAATGCTTGTATGGTGAGACAGGCACCCAAAATTGTCCTACAGGATTCAGGACTGCTATCATGTATGCTACTGCATAAAAATCACTGGGATACATCAAGGCAGAATTATAGAAATGTGGTTACTAATATTCATGTGTGCTCCTGCTTGTAGTTTTCTAGTAACGGTGCGTTTTTGTTTTGATCTGATTGCTGCGTGAACAGATGCTAACATTTTTATTGTTTTACTGTTTGCTGCCTGGTTGACCTTCTGCCGATTAATATTGAATCTGTAGTTTGCACTGACTGTTGACCTGTATAATAACTGTACGTATCTATGCATTCCTGACAATGACTTGTCTGACTGTCTGATTTCATCTCTTGGTCATGATATATACTCACAGGACAACTGGAAAGCCAGGGATCTTTTTGTCTGCTTCCAATAACTCTGCAGATCTCATTGGAAAGCCCAATCGTGTGTGCACAGCACCAGCACAGAGGATGCTCAATGAGGAGACTCTGATTGGTGTATTCCCTGGTAAAAGGAGTGTTTGCAAAGGCTGCAGACAGCAGATCTGCAGCTTTTCTAAGCTATTTTTACATAAACCCCCAAAGAAAACATGCAGATACAAATATATGTATGTTTTCTTTGGGACATAAACAGTGAAAAGATAAAAAAAACAAGTGGTGTCCCTTTAATGGCAACACATGAAAGGTGTCCCCCTGCAACATGTACTATGTATATGCTGTACTTCCTCATTGACCAGTTACTTAAAGGGACATTATAGTCACCAAAACAACTTTGGCTTAATGAAGGTGTTTTTGTGTTTAGATAATGAACCTGCAGTCTCACTTAAATCACTATTGTTTTTGTTCATGCAGCTCTAGCCACACCTCCTTGAAAACAAAATGGTTTCAGTTTCACTTGGATATTAACTTACTTTAGAGATTTTTATCTCCTGCTCTGTAAACTGAACTTCAATTACATACAGGAAGCTTCTGCAGAGCAGTCGATTAAAAATTCTAAATTAAACAGAATCTGCAATAAAGGAAGTGTAAACATTAGTTGACTCTTTACAGGAAGTGTTTAGGAAGGGTGTGTTAGTCATATTTAGGAAGGAGTGACTAGGGCTGAATAAATAAAGTGATTTAACTCATAAATGGCAGAGAATTGAGCAGTGAGACTGAAGGGGCATGTTCTATACACCAAAACTGCTTCATTAAGCTAAAGTTGTTTTGGTGACAATAATGTCCCTTTAACTTACAGCAGGTTCTGAATTCTACATACCACAAGGCAACACTTTTCATGTGCTGCCCACCAATATCTATAAGTGATATTTGTTGTTTGTATTTCACATATTTTGTGTATTTTTGTGTTGTATCATCATGTGTGAATTTATATGTACGAGCATGTGAATTTATGTAGTATATATGTGTACATGCAAGTGTGTATTTGTGAGTGAATTTGTGCTGAAAAGCAACCATCACATGATAAAAGACAGTGTATCTTTAATATTTTGTATCCCCCCGCTTCATTTTTTTTAATGGTGTGAAGGCAAGTTTTTTTATTTTATAGTACATAGAAGAATTTAGTAATTTTAAAGAGAAGAAATGGACAAAATATGGTTTTATAGCAACAATGCCTTACCCTTTGAATATGTATAAATTAGCAAATAAAATAGATTATCCAAGAAAAGGCAAAAATAAAGTTAAAGTACATTACAATGACATAAAGTTGGAGATCCTGATTTCATACGGGTTCATATTTAAAGTGTTAATCACCACTATCATTAAAATTAAACAAATTCTAATCAATGTATATATACACACCCACATGGGGTAACTACAAAAGGTATTTTGGATGCAACATCCTTTAATTGTAGCAATCTGCAAAGCAGTTAGATTAGATTCCTCCTGGTTGTCCTGCATTGGCATCTTACTCATCTTTTTATAAAGCAATCCATATGTTGCCAGATGTTTCTTTATGATATTCATAAACTCAGATTATCTGCCATTTAACCATTTGAATGCCAAATAAACCCAGATAAGTCATGGCAATGCATTGCTCACTATTTGTATTGCTCTTTTTGTTCTTAGTACTTGAAGGGTTAAACAGACATCACAGACGAGCAGGTTAACCACAGTTAGAATTCTAAACTCTTTTTATAGTTTTGATTATGAATACATTAACAATACCAGCCTGTTTGTCCCTAACACTCCATTCCAGACATGTATTAGTTTACAGTTATACCTGTCATCTTCACAGTTAATTCCCATCAGTTCAGTCAAAACAGAGAACCACCACCACCACCTAGCACAATATAAACCATTACAGTGTGTGCCCTTCAACATTTACTGTCTCTGGTTTGTCTGAGAGTCATACTTTCTGCTATTTGTTGCTAGACAGACTGTCTGCAGGTTACAGCAGTGTCTGATCTGTGTAGATTCTCCCTGGGAAGGCTTACATAGCGAGCAATAAGCTTTCTTATATTATATCTGACTCAGCTGCCAGTTAGATACATATTAACCTTCTCTCTGACTGCAAATACAACAGTTAATCATTGGCTTGCTGGCAGCTATGGGGTTGTTATTATTGCACATGATTTTTGTTTTGATAGAATTGCATGCACTCTCAGCAGCAAACAGCTCTCTGTAACCTCCAGGTTTACCATACATTCTCTCCTCACCTCTCATGGTGGAGGCACCACCCATGACTCTCCCTCTGGGAGGCTGGACCCTCTCCTCTTCAAAGCATTAGCAGCCTCCAGCTCCATCACAGACCTGGGGATCTCCTCGGGCTGACTGAGCTTCCAAAACTTCTTCATTTACAGCGAGGAGAAGCAAGGATCCCCAATCCTGGCCACACGTGGACCTTCCTGTCTATCCAGGAGACATCTCGATACCATCGGCTCGGTGGGCACACTGGCTAAACCTGGAATTAATTATTTCCTGCTTCCGATGCCAGATTTAGGGGACTTCTCGGGTTGAGGCTCCAAAAGTTCTTTCTATTTTGCAAGGAAAAGAAAGGAAACGCAGTTTCTACCGTTCGTGGACTTCAGTCCCTGCCGTACAAAAAAATTGATACATTGTTAACTGGTGGGATTGATACATTGTCTGAATGATATAATCTGCGATCACTGTGCACGATCTCCCAGGAGAAGACACCAGTGACCAGAGACTCCAGAGAATAACTGCTCGTTCCCTTACAAACGGTCCCTGGACTAGAATTGGGGCACTCTAGACGCATGAATGAAGATGTTGTCTATATTTGTGAATGAAGATGCCTACAAGAGAAGGTTTATTAAAAGCCACCAGGCTAAGTAATTAATGACTGGTAGGAATGGGCTTTATTTTTGTAACACTGATGGACATTTAAGAGTATATAGATTATCAAATGTTTTAGAATGACACATAATACCAGCAGCACTTATTCTAGAGTAAATGTATATGGGCTTTATTTTTGTAACACTGATGGACATTTAAGAGTATATAGATTATCAAATGTTTTAGAATGACACATAATACCAGCAGCACTTATTCTAGAGTAAATGTATATGATTTGGCTTCAGGTGGAGTAATGTTTGAGAAGAGGACATTAATAACCTATAACTAGTTAAAATACAATGCTAAATTTGGGGGTATAGATTTCGTGGATTTGCAGACTAGCTCCTAGTTTATAAACCTTTACTAGTCTAGAAGTGTGGGAATTAAGGCTAGCAAACCCTGCAGTTAGATGTACATATGGCCAGCAGTTTGTCAGTGCAGGACTAGTTGTGGTAATAGTTGGCCTTTTTTTTTTTTTTTATAAAGTGCAGAAATTCTGTGTAATACTTTGTTGGGTTAGGGAGAGTAGCAGCCCTTACTTTTATTTATACTAGTTTGATAGGTTTTGACAAACTACTTTAGAGGAGGAGAGTTCAGTGGGAGGACAATTTAAATTACATGCATGCCAACCTGTTAGCTGAGCAATATGAACACATTTTAGTTGATAGTAGTTTGTCAGGTCAGTACCAACTGTTGTACATAGCTGGTAAATAGACAATTAGTGTATACAGGTAAGCAAGACTAGCTGCTGTGTGCTGTAGTTTGTTGGGTCGAGACTAGCAGTTACAGGTATAGATGCCTGTTGGGTTAGAAGTTGTGTAAAGGAACTAGGTTAGGAAGGGTAGTTATGTGCTGATATTGAGT
>OW240913.1:352472890-352558356 GCA_933207985.1 Pelobates cultripes
CTATGATTCTGGTTTCAGTATAAATACTTTCTTACTGCTGAGTAGAATGGATTCCAAGTACGAGCTGATTCTTAGTTCAAGATCTTTGTTCCTGATCCTTGTTTTATCAAAGCTGAGATCTGGCCAAATTCATGTCCTTTCTGTTATTCTGATTTGTAAACATATTTATTTATTTTTTGCTTCATGTTTTGTTCTCTATATTTGAGCAACAGATACCTATTCAACTCCTCCATTACATTTTAAATCTTGCAATACAGGGCTCAACAATTCAGATTCTATAGACTTGTAGAATGAGTCTCCAGACTCCTGGAGTGGGCAAAGATGGACGATATAATATGCGAAACATTTGTATTTTTTTTTTGTCTTGTATTATTTTGCATATGATTAATTATGTATACAATGCATTAAAATTAGTCTACTCAAGTAAAGCTCATTTAAGTTTATTAATAATGATGAATATATTCCTATATCAATATATTAACAAATGTTGACAATAATTGGCTTTACACACAAGAGTGGTAAGTGATCAAACTGATGAAAGAATGTTACGTTTACTAAAGAATGTGTCACGGTTCATGTTCGTGCACTTGTACGTCAGCCAGCCTATGTACAGAGTAGGTTATAAACACAAATCCTATGTGGATGCATTATACTGAGGTAAGCAAAGTTTTTGTAGGAAGATAAAAATCCTGGATGTACAAATGGAAAGGAGGATCCCTTTAGGTGTCATACCATATCCTACTACATAGATTACCCTGGGAGGAAGTTGTCAGGGCCGGACTGGGGATACAAAGCAGCCCTGGAAAAAAAATTTGTGCCAGGCCCATAAGTCACTGCGCCATATATTGTCGCGTGTAATATGTAAGGCTATGTCTTGCCAGGACAGATGATTGAGTTATATATATTGCTTTTTCTAATATAAAATATTGGTCCTTTCAGGGTAAAACGTTTAATTATACAGTAAGCATACTCACATGCAGACACAGGCAATTTCACTGACATTTCAGTGACACACACAAGCTCATTGATACACAGCCTCATAGACAAACAATCTTACTGATATACATCAGCTCATTGACATAAAAACACAAACTCACTCACTAGCAGGCACACGCATGCAAGCAAGCTCACTCACTAGCAGACGCACACACACAGCTTAATGTGGTGGTACTGGTGTCTATAGCATGTCCCTACAGACTTTTCAACGTAAACACTGACTTTTCAGAGAAAAGGCAGTGTTTACATTGCTTCAAAGTGACACTGCTAGTGACAGTCACTCAGACGGTCACTAAAGGTGCTTCCTGTGTTAGTGCACCTACATTCAGGGCCTCCACACTCTGTAGGTGCTGAACGTTCCCCATAGAGATACATTGATTCAATGCATCTCTATGAGGAGATGCTGATTGGAGTGGCGTTTTGCAGCCAATCCTATGGCAAAACATTGGATTGGCTGAGATCATCAAGCTTGATGATCTCAGCTATAGAGGCAGGGCCAGTCGAGGGGAGACCAGCACGCTGCGTGGGGAAAAAAAAGGTGAGCAAAAACACTATTTTTAAACACACATTTACACCATGACAGACACAGAAACACACATATACCATGACAGATACACACCCCATGACAGACACACACACACCATGACAGACCATGACACAGACAGACCCACACACACACATACCATGACACAGACATGCACACACACCATGGCACACACAGACACACAACCCATGACGGACAGACACACACCCCATGACGGATAGATACACACCCACCGCATGACGGACAGACAGACACACACCCCATGACGAACAGACAGACACACACCCCATGTCGGACGGACAGACACACACCCCATGACGGACAGACACACACCCACCCCATGACGGACAGACAGACACATACCCCATGACGGACAGACAGACACACACACACCCCATGACGGACAGACACACACACACCCCATGACGGACAGACACACACACACCCCATGACGGACAGACACACACACCCCATGACGGACAGACACACACACACCCCATGATGGACAGACAGACACACAAACACACACACCCCATGACGGACAGACACACACCCCATGACACAGACAGACAGACACCATGACACAGACAGACAGACACCATGACACAGACAGACAGACACACACACACACCATACAGACAGACACCATGACACAGACAGACAGACACACACACACACCATACAGACAGACAGACACCATGACACAGACAGACACACACACACACCATACAGACAGACACCATGACACAGACAGACACACACCATACAGACCGACAGACACACACACACACCATACAGACAGACATACACATTACTTATACCTGCCAGGGGGAGGTCTTCTGGGGGCCTTTTACCGCTGGGGAGGTCTTCTGGGGGCATCTGGGGGACATGTGCTGTCGGCCGCTGGGGAGGTCTTCTGGCGGTCGCTGGCAGACTTGTCCTGGCGGCCGCTGGGGGAGCTGCGCGAGCTGCGCTGGCTCTGCCCTCCCGCGCTACTGAATGAGACCGGCGCCGGAATATGACGTCATATTCTGGCGCCAGTCTCATTCAGCTGCGCGCTGGGGAGCAGAGCCAGCGCAGCTCGCGCAGCTACCACAGCGGCCACCAGGACACGTCTGCCAGCGGCCGCCAAAAGACCTCCCCAGCGGCCGACAGCAGACCCAGGTGTCTGCCCGGCCCCAGGTGCCGACGGCCCACCGGGAAATTTCCCGGTATCCCGGTGGGCCAGTCCGGCCCTGCCTCTAATCAATGTTGGAAGGGATGTGGTGAAGTAGGGACTTTCCTCCACTGCTGGTGGACTTGCCCCAAACTAAAACCCCTATGCCAAAGCATCACAACACTAATCTCTGGACTGCCCAACAAACCATGCCCCCTAGGCCTGTGGGCACTTTTACTTTTAAAACCCTTGGACTCTTTCACAATAGCAGAGAGCAAACGAATAGCACACATAGCACTGGCAACACGAAGAGCAATAGCGGAACAATGGTCAACACTAAACATAACCTCACAAACTACCATTGCCAAAAAGATACAAGACAGCGTTAACATGGACAGACTAATGTCTCTGATGACACCCAAAAAGTTCCACAAAACTTGGGACCCATGGCTAACCGGAGAAACAACCCTACCCTGGTAAGAAAACACACCACATATAGAGCCTAGCTTGGGCTTACTTAAAACCCCCATCAAGATGGAAACAACTGGCACAACATGGTCCCCAGCTACACACTCCTTCTCCTTTCACCCCCAACTCCTCCCTCCCACCCTCTACATTACCTAATGGTAATTCTACAATCTAGGATCTGCAGCTAATTTTCAATAAATTTTAACTGAGTAACATTTTGATAAGCTTACATTCTTTCATGAACGAAAACTCTGACCAATTCCTTCTTCTTCTTATGCCTCCTAAATCAGCAACTACATGCTTTTTTACCCCCCACAAACGACCTTACGAAGCTCCCAGCTCTCGCTTCATTGCTGCCAGATTAATCTGCCTCCCCAACTGTTCCTTAAATGCAATTTAACCCTGTTGTTCTGCAATGTATATATATAACATTCCTTTGATGTGTGTTTTATTTCTATATTTCTATATTTTTATAGAGTATGTCAGTTTGTGAGCCTGTACACCAGAGTGCTCATTCAGTTCTACCAAGATATTGTTAGTCACTAAGGATTAAAAAATGTAAAAAACCAACACTCCCATTATTCCGTTGAGTGCACAAGTTGCCATGGTATTTGGAAAAAGCAAGTGAACCACCAAAAGAATGAAATAACAATTATTTTAAGACAAGTAGTGAGTGAAAGGGTATTATTACTCTGTCAATCTCGACTGATTTTACCTTAATTCTTGTGCAGATCTCGGTTTTCATTGTGATCTATGCCTTACTGTAGATATTAACTCTATCCTTCTCAGAGAGTTTTCAAAGCCAATGCTTTTATATGACCTAGTAAATGAATTAATGTATAGACAAAAGGGTAAATTAATCTGTTAATGCGTAGTAAAAAAGCTACAAACCTAATTTCTAACTGAGCAGAATATATAGTTACCAGTCATTTAAAAAAAATGAATAGTGTGTTTGTTGGTCACTGGATAACTTGTATTGTACCTTCCAAGTTAAGAAGAAAATGTAACACATTTTTATAGGTGTACCATGTATCCAGGAATGGCAAAGGGAGGAAGCAAAGGGAGGTGAAATGGGTGCGTGATCCCATCATTCATGCTCGACTGGATGACAAACATCACTTCAGGTTTGTATTCAGGATTGTCCATACACAGGGTGCTAGTATGGGTGGATTGGCCCGGGAAAAGTCTTGCACAAGATGAGGACATTTCGTAATGCCCTCCCAAGGTTTACTGGAAAAAATGCTTGTATGGTGAGACAGGCACCCAAAATTGTCCTACAGGATTCAGGACTGCTATCATGTATGCTACTGCATAAAAATCACTGGGATACATCAAGGCAGAATTATAGAAATGTGGTTACTAATATTCATGTGTGCTCCTGCTTGTAGTTTTCTAGTAACGGTGCGTTTTTGTTTTGATCTGATTGCTGCGTGAACAGATGCTAACATTTTTATTGTTTTACTGTTTGCTGCCTGGTTGACCTTCTGCCGATTAATATTGAATCTGTAGTTTGCACTGACTGTTGACCTGTATAATAACTGTACGTATCTATGCATTCCTGACAATGACTTGTCTGACTGTCTGATTTCATCTCTTGGTCATGATATATACTCACAGGACAACTGGAAAGCCAGGGATCTTTTTGTCTGCTTCCAATAACTCTGCAGATCTCATTGGAAAGCCCAATCGTGTGTGCACAGCACCAGCACAGAGGATGCTCAATGAGGAGACTCTGATTGGTGTATTCCCTGGTAAAAGGAGTGTTTGCAAAGGCTGCAGACAGCAGATCTGCAGCTTTTCTAAGCTATTTTTACATAAACCCCCAAAGAAAACATGCAGATACAAATATATGTATGTTTTCTTTGGGACATAAACAGTGAAAAGATAAAAAAAACAAGTGGTGTCCCTTTAATGGCAACACATGAAAGGTGTCCCCCTGCAACATGTACTATGTATATGCTGTACTTCCTCATTGACCAGTTACTTAAAGGGACATTATAGTCACCAAAACAACTTTGGCTTAATGAAGGTGTTTTTGTGTTTAGATAATGAACCTGCAGTCTCACTTAAATCACTATTGTTTTTGTTCATGCAGCTCTAGCCACACCTCCTTGAAAACAAAATGGTTTCAGTTTCACTTGGATATTAACTTACTTTAGAGATTTTTATCTCCTGCTCTGTAAACTGAACTTCAATTACATACAGGAAGCTTCTGCAGAGCAGTCGATTAAAAATTCTAAATTAAACAGAATCTGCAATAAAGGAAGTGTAAACATTAGTTGACTCTTTACAGGAAGTGTTTAGGAAGGGTGTGTTAGTCATATTTAGGAAGGAGTGACTAGGGCTGAATAAATAAAGTGATTTAACTCATAAATGGCAGAGAATTGAGCAGTGAGACTGAAGGGGCATGTTCTATACACCAAAACTGCTTCATTAAGCTAAAGTTGTTTTGGTGACAATAATGTCCCTTTAACTTACAGCAGGTTCTGAATTCTACATACCACAAGGCAACACTTTTCATGTGCTGCCCACCAATATCTATAAGTGATATTTGTTGTTTGTATTTCACATATTTTGTGTATTTTTGTGTTGTATCATCATGTGTGAATTTATATGTACGAGCATGTGAATTTATGTAGTATATATGTGTACATGCAAGTGTGTATTTGTGAGTGAATTTGTGCTGAAAAGCAACCATCACATGATAAAAGACAGTGTATCTTTAATATTTTGTATCCCCCCGCTTCATTTTTTTTAATGGTGTGAAGGCAAGTTTTTTTATTTTATAGTACATAGAAGAATTTAGTAATTTTAAAGAGAAGAAATGGACAAAATATGGTTTTATAGCAACAATGCCTTACCCTTTGAATATGTATAAATTAGCAAATAAAATAGATTATCCAAGAAAAGGCAAAAATAAAGTTAAAGTACATTACAATGACATAAAGTTGGAGATCCTGATTTCATACGGGTTCATATTTAAAGTGTTAATCACCACTATCATTAAAATTAAACAAATTCTAATCAATGTATATATACACACCCACATGGGGTAACTACAAAAGGTATTTTGGATGCAACATCCTTTAATTGTAGCAATCTGCAAAGCAGTTAGATTAGATTCCTCCTGGTTGTCCTGCATTGGCATCTTACTCATCTTTTTATAAAGCAATCCATATGTTGCCAGATGTTTCTTTATGATATTCATAAACTCAGATTATCTGCCATTTAACCATTTGAATGCCAAATAAACCCAGATAAGTCATGGCAATGCATTGCTCACTATTTGTATTGCTCTTTTTGTTCTTAGTACTTGAAGGGTTAAACAGACATCACAGACGAGCAGGTTAACCACAGTTAGAATTCTAAACTCTTTTTATAGTTTTGATTATGAATACATTAACAATACCAGCCTGTTTGTCCCTAACACTCCATTCCAGACATGTATTAGTTTACAGTTATACCTGTCATCTTCACAGTTAATTCCCATCAGTTCAGTCAAAACAGAGAACCACCACCACCACCTAGCACAATATAAACCATTACAGTGTGTGCCCTTCAACATTTACTGTCTCTGGTTTGTCTGAGAGTCATACTTTCTGCTATTTGTTGCTAGACAGACTGTCTGCAGGTTACAGCAGTGTCTGATCTGTGTAGATTCTCCCTGGGAAGGCTTACATAGCGAGCAATAAGCTTTCTTATATTATATCTGACTCAGCTGCCAGTTAGATACATATTAACCTTCTCTCTGACTGCAAATACAACAGTTAATCATTGGCTTGCTGGCAGCTATGGGGTTGTTATTATTGCACATGATTTTTGTTTTGATAGAATTGCATGCACTCTCAGCAGCAAACAGCTCTCTGTAACCTCCAGGTTTACCATACATTCTCTCCTCACCTCTCATGGTGGAGGCACCACCCATGACTCTCCCTCTGGGAGGCTGGACCCTCTCCTCTTCAAAGCATTAGCAGCCTCCAGCTCCATCACAGACCTGGGGATCTCCTCGGGCTGACTGAGCTTCCAAAACTTCTTCATTTACAGCGAGGAGAAGCAAGGATCCCCAATCCTGGCCACACGTGGACCTTCCTGTCTATCCAGGAGACATCTCGATACCATCGGCTCGGTGGGCACACTGGCTAAACCTGGAATTAATTATTTCCTGCTTCCGATGCCAGATTTAGGGGACTTCTCGGGTTGAGGCTCCAAAAGTTCTTTCTATTTTGCAAGGAAAAGAAAGGAAACGCAGTTTCTACCGTTCGTGGACTTCAGTCCCTGCCGTACAAAAAAATTGATACATTGTTAACTGGTGGGATTGATACATTGTCTGAATGATATAATCTGCGATCACTGTGCACGATCTCCCAGGAGAAGACACCAGTGACCAGAGACTCCAGAGAATAACTGCTCGTTCCCTTACAAACGGTCCCTGGACTAGAATTGGGGCACTCTAGACGCATGAATGAAGATGTTGTCTATATTTGTGAATGAAGATGCCTACAAGAGAAGGTTTATTAAAAGCCACCAGGCTAAGTAATTAATGACTGGTAGGAATGGGCTTTATTTTTGTAACACTGATGGACATTTAAGAGTATATAGATTATCAAATGTTTTAGAATGACACATAATACCAGCAGCACTTATTCTAGAGTAAATGTATATGGGCTTTATTTTTGTAACACTGATGGACATTTAAGAGTATATAGATTATCAAATGTTTTAGAATGACACATAATACCAGCAGCACTTATTCTAGAGTAAATGTATATGATTTGGCTTCAGGTGGAGTAATGTTTGAGAAGAGGACATTAATAACCTATAACTAGTTAAAATACAATGCTAAATTTGGGGGTATAGATTTCGTGGATTTGCAGACTAGCTCCTAGTTTATAAACCTTTACTAGTCTAGAAGTGTGGGAATTAAGGCTAGCAAACCCTGCAGTTAGATGTACATATGGCCAGCAGTTTGTCAGTGCAGGACTAGTTGTGGTAATAGTTGGCCTTTTTTTTTTTTTTTATAAAGTGCAGAAATTCTGTGTAATACTTTGTTGGGTTAGGGAGAGTAGCAGCCCTTACTTTTATTTATACTAGTTTGATAGGTTTTGACAAACTACTTTAGAGGAGGAGAGTTCAGTGGGAGGACAATTTAAATTACATGCATGCCAACCTGTTAGCTGAGCAATATGAACACATTTTAGTTGATAGTAGTTTGTCAGGTCAGTACCAACTGTTGTACATAGCTGGTAAATAGACAATTAGTGTATACAGGTAAGCAAGACTAGCTGCTGTGTGCTGTAGTTTGTTGGGTCGAGACTAGCAGTTACAGGTATAGATGCCTGTTGGGTTAGAAGTTGTGTAAAGGAACTAGGTTAGGAAGGGTAGTTATGTGCTGATATTGAGTAGCTAAAGATAGAATATTAACATTAGCAGTAAGGAGGAAGTTGTGAGGTCCTTAGGCAACTAATATGCTTAAGGTGTCTGGAAAGTCACAGGCAGAGAGCACTGGGACTCAGGAACTACTGGATGCTATGTCCAATGACCAAATGCACCTGGTCCGCTTTATTGTTGATGCTCTGGATGGAAAGATAGTTAACACACGTGGGGGAGAGTTGAGCCGGACGCCACTTATCTGCAGCGCTCTTCTCCCGGAACAGCGGGCCCGACAGCGCTACATGCAGCTCCTCCTGGACAAGGGTGCGGAAGTGAACAGCCGGGACCGAGCAGGTCGCACCGCACTCAGCTATTCCTGTGAGAGAGGACATCTACAGGAGGTGAAACTGCTGGTGCAACGTGGAGCCGACCCAGAGCTGTCTGACTTGTGGGGAAACACTGCCCTCATTTATGCGTCAGTGTCTGGACATGCCACGGTCTTGGACTTCCTAGCCAGAGCATTTAAAAGGCTAGGCTTACAGATTGACCGAGCCAACCGTGTGGGCAATTCCGCTTTGGATGTGGCAAGATACCTTGGACACAGGGACTGTGAGCTTGCGCTGAGTGGGGGTAATTGTGGATATAAAACAGAGGATCGTCACCTCTCTCGAGTCACCTGGAATGAGCTACAGAATGGGTCCCACGGATCTACCCATCATTTGCTTTTGGGAAGGAGTCGTTCACTGGCCTCTCACCGACACATTGATTCAATGGACTCTATAGAGGAGGAAGACGGAGACAAAGGCAGTTGCTCCTCAAGCTCTTCTGGACTTGGGTTTTCCAATGTGCTGAACCCTAGGCCACGTTCCTGGAGTCTTCAGTATGGGGGCCATATTGGGGAGCACAAGGAGCTTGGCCTGCACCTACCAGCACTTAGCAGTGCATCCATCCAAATTTCCACCAGCCTCTATTCTCCACGGCCTGGGAAACAGCATGTACCTGCCCTCACTCCCCTACCGGGACCACTAGGCATTCTATTGACACCACTGTCTGCTAACCCTCATTCTGCCTCTCAAGGAACTGAAGACCAATTTCCTGGGTGTTTAAAAGACCCAAGTCTTCGAAGATTTAATGATACTTATTACCGAAAGAGAAGCAGCCTTCCTTCCACTCTACTGGCTCCAGTGCCACCAGACAGAGAGCTTCTAGGATCACGCACAAAGGACACTACAAGTTGTAAGCCTGCTGCTTCGTCAAGTAACCCGTTTACTGTACTGGGGAACAAGCTATTAAGACGCTTCACATTTCCAGAATTCAAAAAGCAGCAAGCACCAGCTAGAAGCAGTGGAAAGGGCTCTTCTGCCACCAAGGCAACTGGACCTAGAGTGATGGCAAGGTCAGAAACTTTTCCTGTGGGCAAAAACCACCCACAAGTGGTCAGCAAGCCCAGTGTAGACAGCATCAGCAGCGTGAAGTGTGAATTTGATTTCCAGCAGCAGAATAGCTCTTCTTGATCTAATACTCTGCCAAAACAGAACCATTTCTCTGACTCTAAAAAAGAATCCAAAAAAAACTGCCTAAATTCTATTTTATAAGACCCTAAAAAGGTTATCTCATGTCCTGTAGACAAAAAAAAAAAAAACATTTTTGAAAACGAAATCCCTGGAAAAATCTGAAAATGCTTGTTTAAATTCGAATGTATGACAATACATGGAATTATTCAGTATTCTTGGATTTGTGGAGAATTGACAAGGAAACTGAAAATTGTGTGACAAAACTGAGACAGATTTTGATTGGGATCTATCAGTTTTGGCCTACAATCTGCCGTCTCCTTGTAAATGTTCTACAATTCCTGATTCAGTGGGGGAAAAAAAACACAATTTAAAATTAGTAGAATTCATTTTAAATGTGGAGTCACAGCAAAGAAAATATTTTTCATATTTGCTCTTACAACATTTCCTTTTGACTATTTAACTGCCATATTGTTATTTTGGCTGGGACTAAGGGTAATCCAAAGATGCATTTTATTTAGGAAGAATCTAAAATATATATATATTTTTTAATTATATATGCTCCTTATTTTTAGATAACTGACCATACTTGCTCCACTTGTTTTTATTTAAATGCTTATTTAATTGTTTAAATCATTTAAAATCCACTAGAAAACATTCAGAATATAATTCAGCGCTGGGACTAATCCTCCTTGCCTGATCCTTCTCCAGTGAAATCACTAAGGCTGATTACTTTTTTCTAATCAAATGTGTTTAAAAAAAACAACAACATTGAGGATACTCAGTGCACGCCTGGCAATTACAGCAATCCACCAATCCAATTAACATAGTCTACTAATTAATCTATCCATTGGACACACACAGTGTCTGGTGTCCACAAACATCACTGGAAGTCAAAATTAGTAAATAACAGAATCTTGTCCAGTATGGAACCCTGTTTGCTTTTCTGAATGTCACCAGTAGGTGTAGAAATGGCAAAATTGTAAATAGTTCTGTTTATCAGAAATGTCAAGGGAAATGCTGACAGGGGTTGCATCTGTCCGTCTATGTCACTCAATAAGATGCAGATAGTTTGATGCATAGACTGTCCCTTTAATGTAAAAGCCATGCGTTTACCTATCCTTGTACAGTACATCCAAACATGTAAACACACATGTAAATTATCAGACTGTATCTCAGGCTTCTAGAATGGATTTATTTTAGGCATTTTATTTTGATACTATTATATTATTTTAGGCACAATTCTTTCTTAATGACTTATTTGAAGTTGAACGGTTATTCCAGCCACCATGAAACTTTCTGCTTTTAGAAGTGTTTACAGTAGAACGAGTCTGTACATGCAGCCATTTTCCTTGAAACACAGCGCATACAGAGATATTTGCACTTTGTACTGGGAGCTAATTGCAACCTCGGCAATTGTGTCTATTGTCAGCGCACACTGCATGTTGGTGGTAGACATTCTCAGCTTGTCCCCTTGCAGGCAGCCCTGGAGTGTGTCTACAAAAGAAATCTTGATAACACTTCCTCCATGTGCTCCCTCCTTACCTCCCTTCATTTACACTTAGGCTTTTTTGTTTACATTATCCGCTGTCATGTCTATATTTTTACTCCCTCCCCTCGCTGGCTCCGCAAATGCGCTCTGAGCTGGTGGAACGGTGCAATCAAATACCTGTCTATGAGAAACATCTGACTGTACCGCGTGAGGGAGGCAGTGAAAGATGGGGTGTGTTGAATTCTGCATGGGGGTCTTGCTCAGCGCTGGATTTCAGGTACGCCTATTGGTTATTTTTAAAATTATAAGCAATGCCCAATATAGCATTATAAATTAAAAAAAAATAAGGTTGGAGCCACCCATTAAAAAAAACACTATAGCGCTACGAACACAAACATGCATTCCTAACGCCATAGTGTTAAAATACCTTTTGGATTATTGCCCACTCAGCAACTAAAAAGAGTTTTGCTTCCCTTTACTACCCTTGCCGCTGACAAAACACCACACTAGTTGGTAAATCGAGAGCGTGCAATGAAGGTTTGTTAGCAGAATGTGTTTTAGTATATTTTGTGTCATGGTTTTAAACGGGGTCATTTTACAAATCAGAGTTACTGCAGTGTACATTATGCAAGCACCTGTAACAAAGTTTATATATCACTGTGTTAAGGCAACATACGAGTGCACAATATAATACTGTGAAAAAGATTATGGCTAAACGTTGTCAATAAATAAAACGTGGAATATTTTGTTCATTTGAAATTGTTACAGTTGGTTTCTTCCGTATGTTGTTACTATGATACATATGTACAGTATATGTCATTGATAATAACTTGTATGCAACCGATATATTGTACTGACAGAGGATTTACCGTGAGCTATTAGTTTAGGATGATATGTATGTATTACATACATTAAATTATAGATGCAATCCTTGCTCCACCTGTGTTGACTGTTATTTTAGAGCAAAAAAAGATTAAAGGACCACTAAAGTGCCAGGAAAACATACTCGTTTTCCTGGCACTATAGTGCCCTGAGGGTGCCCCCACCCTCAGGGTCCCCCTCCCGCCGGGCTGGATGGAGAGGAAGGGGTTAAACTTACCTCTTTCTCAAGTGCCGGGCGGGGAGCTCTCCTCCCTCTTCTCCTCCTCTTCGGCTGAATGCGCATGCGCGGCAGAAGCCGCTCGCGCGTTCAGCCAGTCCATAGGAAAGCATTGACAATGCTTTCCTATGGACGCTGGCGTTTTCTCACTGTGATTTTCACAGTGAGAAGCACGCAAGCGCCTCTAGCGGCTGTCAATGAGACAGGCACTAGAGGCTGGATTAACCCTAACATAAACATAGCAGTTTCTCTGAAACTGCTATGTTTATATAAAAAGGGGGGGCGGGGGGGTTAATTTAATTCATGATTCTGGATTTTAAGGAACCAAATAGAGTTATTACAGCATAGTAGGACGGTCCATAGTGGAGTGCATTCCTTCACATTATCAGATTCAAATTATCTTCAAATGATAGATTTATTTATCAATTGTAAATGTGAACATAAAAGAGGTTTTTCAGAAATATTTAACTTGTCTTGCCTCCTGAAGTATGGTAAATAGAACAGCTTTTATTTTACTAGTCACTATGGCCGCAGTGATTAAAGCAAGCCTATATTTTAAGGAAATAAAATATTAAGGAAAAATCTCCTTAAATCCTGACAGTAATTTTTGTAATGCTGTTAGTTGGTAAATATGATTAAAGTATTCATATAGTCATATTTCAAGCTGCAAAATCTTGGTGTATCCTATTTATAAATTATATAAATTGTCAGAAGGTTTACATTTTTGCATCTATTTGCCATATGTTTCAAAGAGGTTTATTTTATTATTTTTTTTTTACTTATTAATGATAAATAATCCTAATATTATATTGTATAATGCAGTTAATAAATCAAAAAATATAACAAACAGCATCATTAGATTTGAAGGATTTTATAACGTAAGGTCATCAATACAAATTAACTTTGGAACTTGGTTACAACAGCATTATAAAAAGAAACACATTTACATAAGAATATAAAAAAAATGTTCTACAGCAAACAAATATGCAATGATCAATTTAAAAGGAGAATATCATGTTTTAAATGAATAGGAGTGTGTATAAATACAATAATCAATGCAATTGGTATCACAACCTTTTTTTTTTTTTTTTTTTTTATCAATGCCAATAAGAGAAATACATTTCATCATATGTAAATGATGTAAACTTATGCTACAAGAATATACGTGTAAGTTGCTTTGTTGTCATGTTTCAACCCCTTTAAGATGCAAATGACCATCCAGTTTATACCTGAAAAATCAAAACAATAAAGGCAATATATTTTGTGTTGCAACTGATTTTCTGTATGTTTGGTTTTCATTTTGTTACTTTTCTTAGGTAAACGCTACTATATTATTTATATTTTCTATCTAATTCTATATTTTTCTTTAATTTTAACAGTGGATGTCATGCTTTGGTGTTTTTCTTACTCAAAGTGTTACTCAAATCATCATAACCATTTCAGTGGTGACGGTGCCTGGAGTCTGTACATGCAGCGAATTTCCTTGAAACACAGCGCATACAGAGATATTTGCACTTTGTGCTGGGAGCTAGTTGCAACCTCGGCAATTGTGTCTACTGTCTGCGCACACTGCATGTTGGCGGTAGACATTCTCAGCTTGATAACACTTCCTCCATGTACTCCCTCCCCACCTCCCTGCATTTACACTTAGGATTTTTTGTTTACATTATCCGCTCTCATGTCTATCCTCTTACTCCCTCCCCTCGCTGGCTCCGCAAATGCGCTCTGAGCTGGTGGAACGGTCCAATCAAATACCTGTCTATGAGAAGCATCTGACTGTACCGCGTGAGGGAGGCAGTGAAAGTGTTGAACCCTGCATGGGGGTATTGCTCAGCGCTGGATTTCAGGCACGCCTATTGGTTATTTTTAAAATTATAATGGGAGGGGGCCCTATTAGCAATGCCCAATATGTGCAATATTTCACTATTAAACTCTATTAACTTCTGTGCTGATGGAGGCATCATTAGCCAGCCTACAACAAGAGTCCTGAGTGGTTTATGTAAATTCTGTGCAAAATTGGCATTTGACGCAAGCACACACATTGGCGTACGACAGCCAATGGTAGTGCACCTCCTCCCTCTGTGCCTCCTCTGTCTTCTACTCAGTCTGTCCTCCCTGAAATCCCACCTCCTCTAGCGAGGGAGAGTGGCGTCAGGGGAGGAAAATTCTAGAATGGAGGTCATTTTTAGCAGTTTTTAGGGGAAGGGGGAGAGGGGCTGGGCCCAAAAAGGGAGGGTTACTGTGATAGAAATTTATTTTTTTCTTGGAGTAACTCTATAAACAGCTATAAAACCTTTACACAAATGTAGAAATTTAACATTTAAATTCATGCTCACTACAACTGTGGAGGGGGGGAAAGTGTGTGTTTTTTTTATTCCAATAAGTCCTATTTAGTAGGCATTGAGTATCACTGTATTAGCTTTGTCCTATTACCTACCACCATTATTTAAGTGACCCATGACCGAATCCCATTATAAAGTCTCCCTCATTTAATCAACACTATATTATATAAATAAGATGTATAGAAAGGGAATTATTGTGTTTTATAATATATATGTGACTATAACTATGGATTGTATTTTATAAATGTTTATACAGTTGGACATCATCTTATTCACTCCTCTCCCACTAGTACTATTTAATTCACCCCTTCCCTCTACACCAGTCTCCTCTCTTGTCATGCCATTTATGCGATGTCTTTCTTCTATTTTCCCATGTCCTCCCATCCTTTACCCCTAAAGCTGTGGTCATAAGGTAACACACAGTTAGTATTACCAGGTGGGGAGTATAAGCTCTATTTACAGTTCTAGATCCTCATTGGATGGGTAGGTTCTATCTCTGGTAATCACATGCTCCCTAAATCTGTCAGTCTTATGCTCCTCCATGCCCAAGCAAGTATCTTGTATCCTTCCCCCTTGTGCCAGTCTTCCCTTTACTCTTTTCTCTCTATGCCAGCCTTCCCCGCTGCCAGTCTCTGCTGTCATCCCATCCTGACCCGAAACCCTCTGTACTTGACTACTCTCTACTCCCTTCCATCTATCCCTTTCCTTCCCATGTCTGTTGACCTGTTTTGTGCTATATAAACCATTATTATTATGTTATTATTTATATAGCGCCAACAAATTCCACAGCGCTTTACAGTGGGTGGACGAACAAACATGTAATTGTAACCAGACAAGTTGGACGCACAGGAACAGAGGGGTTGAGGACTCTGCTCAATGAGCTTACATGCTAGAGGGAGTGGGGTAAAGTGACACAAAAGGTAAGGATAGTATTAGACTAATGACAGTTACAAGAGAGAAATCAGTCAGGGGGTATTAACAGTTTATTTTATGCGCTATTATGAAGAAGTGGGTTTTTAATGATTTTTTAAAGGAGTGGAGACTGGGTGAGCATCTAACGGATTAGGGAAGTGAGTTCCACAGGAAGGGTGCAGCCTTCGAGAAGTCTTGAAGGCGAGCATCAGAGGTGGGAGTACGGACAGAAGATAGACATAAGTCTTCAGCAGCCTAGACGGGACATACTTGTGTAATAGGGAGGATAGAGTTATCATACCATAGATTTATCCAAATCCCCCTACATCCTTACTTTTCACCATTAAATCCTTATTAATTATTTCACTATAGGTACTTGCTCCACCCAGTGCTGAAGTTCTAAGTAGACATCCATAAGCAAATACAACATTCCAGATTCTAGGTTAAAGGGGATTACAAGAAAAGCAGACATTGAGTCAGGACTTTTCAGTTTATTTCATATAAAACAAGGAATATGGCTACACAACCTATGAACTTGTCTCTCAGGTGTTAAATGATGATCTATTTACATATTATGGCCACAGAATACTTAGGTTGCTACATGCTTATCTAAGTCTTTTATGTTTTAAACACTGAGGTGGTTATTTCACTGAAACCTGATTAATGCAAAATATATACTGAATTAAAAATAGTTGATTAGATTGTATCCTCTTCAGCTTTGGTCACAGCTGGACAGGGCCAAACTGGGGATACAAGGCAGCCCTGGAAAAAAAATGCCAGCCCCATAAGTCAATGCGCCATAGTTTGTCGCATGTAATATGTAAGGCTATGTCTTGCCACCCCAAATGATTGAGTAATATATATATAAAATATATATTGCTTTTTCTAATATAAAATATTGGTCCTTTCAGAGTAAAATGTATAATTATACAGTAAGCATACTCACATGCAGACAATCTCACTGACACACACAAGCTGATTGATACACAGCCTCATAGACAAACAATCTCACTGATATACATAAGCTCATTGACATAAAAACACAAGCTCACTCATTAGCAGGCACACACACACATACAAGCAAGCCCACTCACTAGCAGGCGCACACACACACAGCCATATGTAGTGGTTCTGGTGTCTATAGCCTGTCCCCGCAGGCTTTTCAATGTAAACACTGACTTTTCAGAGAAAAGGCAGTGTTTACATTGCTTCTTAGTGACACCTCTACTGACAGACGCTCAGACGGTCACTAGAGTTGATTCCTGTGTCAGTGCAGCACCTACATTCAGGGCCTCCACGCTCTGGAGGCGCTGTACATTCCCCATAGAGATACATTGATTCAATGAATCTCTATGAGGAGATGCTGATTGGTGTAATGTTTTGCAGCATTGGATTGGATTGGCTGAGATCATCAAGTTTAATGATCTCAGCCATAGAGGGGAGACCAGCACGGCGTGGGGAAAAAAAGGTGAGTAAAAACACTATTTTTAAAACACACACAGACACACACATACAACGCTGGGGGAGCTGTGCTGGCGGCCTGGTCTCATTAAGTAGCGCGCAAGGGCGGGGGAGCAGAGCAGAGACAGCACAGCTCCCTCTGCGGCCGCCTGCACAGCTCCCTCTGCGGCCGCCAGCACAGCTCCCCCAGCGGCCGCCAGCAGAGACAACCACAGCTGTCTGCCCGGCCCCAGGTGCCGACGGCCCACCGGGAAGTTTCCCGGTATCCTGGAGTATGTGAGCCCAAATTCAGCAATTTAGTTTTTAAGTCACTACACCTAGCTGTGTGGACACGTCCTTGTGCCTCTCCAGAAAGTTATGTGCCTGGGTTAAGGCAACTGAGGCAGGAAGAGATGCTGAACTCACATAATAGGAAAAATATCTATTAATAACCACCTTTCCCTAGAGCAAGTAAGAATGTGATTGTCATAACGGACATCAGTACTATTATAAAATAAACAGTATATATAGATGGTACCTAGTCCAAACTAGACTGGCCAAGATATTTATGACTAATTCCCCACTCTGCTGGAGATGTTTAGCCCAGTAAGGATCTATGACAGGGGTAGGCAACCTACGGCACTAGTGACATGCACGGCACTCGAGGTGCCTTTGCACGGCACTCAAGGCTACAAGAGCCAAACAGACTCTGGCCTGTCAGGAGTCCCAGTGAAACTTCAGATATCTATAATACGAAAAGGTGGTGATGGACAATCCTCAATTTATGCATTGCAGCACGTAGAGGAAGTTATCGGAGATCACTTCCTCCCAGCACTTGGGAATGGGAATCCACACTGGAGTAAAGCAGCACACCGCTTCCTGTTGCAGCTTATGTCCTTGAGCTGTACCTGGCCAGCCTGGTCCCCACTAAAACCCAGGGAAGCCTCCCACACTGCTAGATATACACAGAACTGCAGAATAACCCTCCTCTCATACAAATAATACAAACACACACACAGTCGGCACAAACACAACACCACCAACAATCCACATACATGCACACAACCCCACATGCAGCCTCTCACATGCAATACCCCAAACAGCCCCACACATACACACACTACCAAATACACAATGTGACATATCCATCCACACACACAATTCCACAAGCAGCCCCCATACACAGCCCAAATTCATAGGTATTATACATGATACCACAAACTATTAATGAACATATACAATATAATAGCTCATATACGCACAAATACGATACAAAGCAACTGCAGTATAAATAACACAAGCAGAATATGGCAACATGCACACCTCAATTTAAAGAAATAGGACCGACACGCTACGGGACATCACAATCATATTTCGGCACAGTGCTGCTAAAAGGTTGCCTACCCCCGATCTATGATATATATTTGGTGGAACTGTCCAAGAATAATTACATTCTGGGACTCGATATATATATGTTACTATGTCAGTCTTCAATATAAATCTAAAGAAATCTCCAGAAACTGGTCTGCTCCACCTTAAATGGGGTAAACTCCCCAAAAATCATCAAATATTGATTCTTCACTGTCTTATGTCCGCAAAAATAGTAATAGCAAGATCATGGAAACAAATATCAACTCCAGATTTCACTCAGTATAAAAAACAACTTATATTTCAACTTGAAATGGAGAGGGGTGTTTCATATTCAAATAATAATCTCAACTATATTCACCATTATGACCAGTGGATTAAAAAGATAAAATAAATATTTTAATAACTTGTTTCATTCAGCTAACATGTAAATTCTATATATATTTTCCCTAAATTGAGAAATATACTAAACAATATTATATGTATTTAACTTGTGTATTGTACTGTTTGTGTATAATGTTTGTTTTTAATTGTTGTATGTATGTATGTATAACTGAAAGAAAAAAAACCACAATAAAAACATTTAAAAGTTATAAAATAAACAGTATAATAATGTGATTGTATTTACTTGTATGGTCTAACACAGTGGTTCCCAAACTTTTTAGGTTCAAGGCGCCCTTAAAATTTCATTACTTTTCCAAGGGGTGTGTTTGTATGTAATGTTTGCGTTTGATTGCAGGGGTGTGTCTGAAAATATATATATTTTAAATGCAGATGTACATTTGTATGAAGTATTTGTGTTTGAGTGAAGAGATGTGTTTCACACACACACACACACACATACACATACACACTCAAACTCACACACATACGCACACTCATACTCACACACACTCACACACATACACATACACACACTCATACGCACACACACTCAGACTCACACACACTCATACTCACACACACTCACACTCATACACACACTCACACTCACACATACAAGTGATTTTAAAAAATATCTCCAGCCACCCTTCTGTCAGCTTACCTTATGTGCCAGGAGGGTGGCTTGGAGTCCTGCTGCTGTGGGAGTGAGGGGTCTGGAGCTCTTCGTGCTCATCTCCCCTCATGCTGTGCCTGCCTCCTCTCCCTCCTGCACCGTCTCTCTGCAGGATGCTGGAAGGAAGTAACAGGCTGTCACTTCCTCCCAGCCGTAAGACATCACAGGCACCCAGTCGCGGTCTTAAAAGACCGCGGCACACGACTGGGCCTCTGTTCAGTAGTAATGTTTCCCCGGTGCTATAATCATAGCACCAGGCAAACATTCTGCGGCACAGTTTGGGAACCGCTGGTCTAACCATTTGTTTGTGCTGATTACTATTGTACAATATTGTTTTGGATAAATACAATAAGTGGAAGCTGTACCTGTAGTCATATTATAAGTGAACAACGTGTTATCTAATTTCTCTTATTCAATGAGGTATAATTTGCATTATTAATGCATTTAGCTAGCTGGTTAATACAGAATGTAATAACATCACTCAGACATTCAGATTTATACAATGTAACAACAATCAATAATATATTTGGATTTTTTGCTGATTTTTAACAAGCCAAGCCTAAAGCAGCCCTTTCCCTATATATACCATGCCAATCCTTCTCTTACACAAACTCCCTACAAGTCGATTTGCATTTTATGTATGTGGGTGAAGGTTTGTGTATGTAATACATATCTAATCTATGTGCGTCTATATGAGTAATATATGTTTGTGATGTATCATGCATGTAGGCTTGCAATGCATGTGTCTGTTTATTGATATTGTGTGTGATACGTGTGACGGATTTTTGTGTGATGTTTAATATACATGTTCTATGTGAATATAATAAATTTGTTCTACAGATTGAAGTATGATTTGTGTTCATATGGAGGATGAAGGGTAGGGGAAATTAGATCATATTTGGGTGACTGACAGATGTACAGTGTGTTAATTGGCAAGTCACCAAGGGGTACATAGCAGACACCTAGCACCATGATCAAGATGGGTTACGTAAGATATAATCCAGTGTGAAAAAAATAAATAAACTAATTTCTTAAAAAATAATATCCTGTCAACCCCCATCACTACGGAACCCAAAGGCGCCCAGTTGGCCTAGACGTAATTAATTTCATAATAATATGTATATAAAATGATTAATATGTCTCAAAACATAATTTAGCAAATGAGGTTGTAATTCAAGGTATTGTTTAGTTTGTAGTTGGCATTTCAGCTGGCGCTGTGTTAACTGGATTGAATCTAATGCAAAGCAATAAAGCGACCTATAATTAGAGGCATAACGCGAAATAAAAGTACAGGATACATGTAAGTGGATGAGTAGTGGGTATTATAATTAACATGCATTACTAACAGGGCAATGGTTGTAAGAAAATAATGACTTTGCCGCATGGGCAGCAATGTGTTCCCGGTAAAGGGTTTATTTAGTAGGTCAAAGAAAATACGGTGTGATGCTTAATATATGTAAGAAGTACGTTTCCTACCCTGTGACATCTATGTCAATATACAGATGTTAGCAGGAGAGTTATTTGGAGTTAAAGAGCTAGATTTGGGTTAACAATACCCCAAAATAAATAGAACTGCAGCTCCCACCACACTTATCCAGCAGCACATGATAGGAGTTGGTAGGAGGCACATGATGGGAGTTGGGAGGAGGCACATGATGGTAGTTGGGAGGAGGCACATGATGGGAGTTGGGAGAAGGCACACGATGGGAGTTGGGAGAAGGCACATGATGGGAGTTGCAGTCTATTCAGGGTGACAGACAACACTGGCACTAAATCTAATTAGAATACAGTTCTCACATTACTATGTGCTGGCTTAGTCTCTCCTAATTACTCTCAGTAATTCACACACACACAGCCATACCATGCAAGATATCCCACCTACCCATATACACAAATATGTTGTAACTCTGACACATTTTCACGGGTAATGACGAATGTTTAAGACAAGAAGCAGCTGATTGTATTATATTAAGTCGGTCTCCTGGGAATCTTTTGGTGACAACAGGCCTGCTGTCACTGCTCTTACTGTGCATCACATGCCCCATGTCCTCCAACAAGAGGCCCATCATACAGTCAGCAAGGCACCAAACATGCTCCAGGATGGGTACAGAGGTGGCACGTATCACACTCAACGTCTAACTGACCACCTGGTACCTTGGGGCCATTTGAAAGATCAAATACCTGGCCACACATTCTCCCCTTTTTCTCTTAAAAGTCTCTACAATATTTTGTCATCCTTCCATGTTTTAAAAAAGTTATCCTCAAGTGTACCCTATTTAATAGCATATAATTGCGTTTTGGTTGGAGCTTGGGAGTGGCCCAGGACAATTTATGTGTGAGGAGATTTTACTTTTGGCTCAAGTTACAGTTATATGTGAGAGTTAGCATCGCCCCTGCTTCCCATCGTGTTAGATTCTGTTCTCTAGCCACTTAGTTTTCTCTGTTGCCCATGTCTTAACCCACTCCTTCCCAAACGGTGTCACTTACACCATATCCATTCTTTGGTTATAAGCAGGGCGCATTTACATGTCAGGTGATTGAAGGCACATGATTGCAGGGATCCAAAAAAATGTGTTCACAAATTGGCAGATAAATTGAGTTTAATGTCTTAACGTTGCAGACATGCAGTTGGAATCAAAATTATTCAATCCCCATTGACAATCGGGTTTATTGTCAAAGGTTACAGGCTTTCAGCTGTTTGCAATGAACAAATCAATCAATGAACAAAAGCCAGTGAGATAGCTCAAAATAAAAATGATTCAAATGGTTTCTACAAATTCAGCTGAAACTGAAACTTACAATGACTCCTCCAGTCTCAAAATTATTCAACCCCCTGAACAGAAGCCCTCACAACAGCACAAATATAAAAACCAGGTGTTGTCTCAATCACACCTTAGGCAACTAAGCAACAGCCTCATTAGTTGCACCAAATGATCTTAAGCTGGAACAATTGAAATAAAAAAAATGTATGAAAAAATTGTAGCAGCTCGTGGGCATGAGTTAGTAGATCACACCTACGAGATACTATGTGCGTGTGCACAACACATGTAGGTCATGTGTACGATCTAGTTAACTTGTGCGTATGATTTACTAAATCATGTGCCGGTTCTACAACACATTCGCTGGACAGTTTGATGCCATTGACGCCTGGCTGGTTCAGTTGAGATGTGATAATCAAATGAGGATTTTCATCCGCCTAATACACACAAGTAATGTCTGTTCACATGGCCTGACAATTGGAAAGAAGCCTCATCTGAACAGATGATCTTATCAAGAAGGTCTGTTTCATTAGATGTTTTGTTACGCATTAGACATGTGCAATTTGTTTAGTTCCGAATGTACATTCGGACGAATTTCGTGCAAATCAGACATTCTAATGCTTACGAATCTCCGAAGTGCTTAAGTTCGGTAGTTCGGAAGTGCAGAACAGAATTGCTAACGTTCCGAATTGCAGAAGTTCAGTGCTTCGGCTTTCTAAAAAAAAGTGGCAAAACGAGAGAGAATGGGAAAATTACGTGAATGATGACAGGAATCTTGACCAATAAGCTAATTCCTGGCACTGGGAGCCGTATAGATATGTAAGTGGTTGTGGTGGCAGTCCGGGCACTGGGAGCACTATAGATGTGTAAATGGTTATCTCTGTATGTGTGTGGGGCAATGTGTTTATGGGTGGGCAGTGTGTGTGTGTGTGTGTGTGTGTGAGCAATGTGTGTATGTGGGACAGTGTATGTGTGTGTGTAGGGGGGGGCAATGTGTGTATGGAGGGCAGGAGGGTAGGGAGGCTTTTTAATAATATGTTGTTTTTTTTTATTTAAGAAAAAAAAATTTCCCCCTCCTTTCTTACTTTTACTGAGGGAGGAGGGGGGACTTCTCTCACACTGTGGTAGTGCTGTGGAAAAACCCTGGTGGTCGCAGTGGTGAGAGTGCACTCTAGCCTGCAGCTCCAGGGCTAGAGTTCACTCTCGCGAGATTCGGAGCGTTGCCATGGTAACCACGGCAACGCTCCGTGCTAGCGAGAGAAGGACCCGGAGGAGCTGCAGGATGTCCTCTCTCCCTCCCTCGCCTGCGGACCGGGGAGGGAGATCTCTGATCTCCCCTCCGGTCCGTGAAGGGACATTGCAGGACGGGCACTTGGACAGTGCCAGTCCCAGACCTGCATTAGCCGGCAGGGGAGATCCTCGGCCTGCCTTGTAATCTTGGGGGGGGGGGGGAAACAATTGCCTGTTGCCCCCCCCTGGATCCACCACTGCCATGGCTCCTGCAACTTATCTCCCCACATCAGCCCTCCTAAATTCCAAAAGGCCACATTATAAGTGCTGTAAATAGGCACCCCTAGATTTCTCAGCTCCTATCAAAAGGTGAGAGACTTGTATAATGTGTAGCCCTCCAATAGAAGTACAAGGTTCCAAGAGATGGATTGCAGAGCTTCCACCACATGTAATTTTAGGCCTCAGACTCTGTACATTTTTCTGTCACTAAACTCACAAGTAGTTATTCAAGGTGAAGTCACAGTGAATTTCAAATTTCAGATCAAAATAGCTAAATTAAACATTTCTCGAAGTCAGCTATGCTTCCAATTCGGCAACTCTGGCCTTCAATTTGAAATACACTCTGAATTCTTTCTTTAGTAAATGACCCTGTTACTATTTCCCCACTACCACTGCCTATTGAGCTCTATTATGCTTAACAGCTTACAATGATGTGGTTAAGAGAACAAAATTCCTATCTGTCCTTGCAGTAGGTGTGCACATCTCATTATTCTGGTAAATGTACCCATTCTTTGTGAGAGCGGTAGGGGACATTTCCTGCACCTTCCATTCCATTATTCATTTGGTTTGAAATACCTAAATAAGTGATAAGCATCCAACTGAACTCTGCCCAGTTACATTTGTATTTAGAACATACTGTGACATTTCATTAAATGACTGGAACAGAAACTCTACTTCTGGAATCTAATTAAAAATAGTAATATAACATTGCTATCAATTTGAACATTCTTAAAACAGAAATAAATATATTTTAGATCCACTAGAGGGCACTACACTAACAGAAGTTGTCATTGCATTTTTTTTTTCACATTAAACATGCAATACAACTTTACCAAGTAGTATGCGGAACTTAAAAATCCATAGACTGACTTGGTATTGATGTAAAATTTGTAGGATTGCCAAAGCTTAGTCCATCATAGCTCTTAGGGTATAGTAAAGACCTCTTGGGCACCTCTGTAAATACATAAAAAAAAGTAATTGTTAAAAAAGAACACATTTAGTTCATAATGTGGTCATTCTTCAAGATACCACTGCAAACTGTTATTTCAGTTAATTGCAGAATGTAACTATGGCCCCGCTTTGGCCTGCTCATTAGGGTTTCTTGGCAGGTGGCCCTCATTAAATGAATGACAAAGTAATTTTGAAATACCTGAACCAGTAAAACACTGGATTAACTGGGTGCAGCAAATATAATTCAATGGAGTATGGAGGGTCCAGCACTCCTTGAAGCCTGTGGTTACTCTGAGATTACTAATAGCACCCCAGTCCACCTGGAACAATTTCAACTGGATATGATTTGGAATAGCACACACCTGTCTATCTAACCTGTCTATGTAAGCTGACAGAAATGCATATCAGAGCAAAAATCAAGTCAAATTAACTGCCTGCATAGTACAGACAAAGGACTGTGCCAAGGCACAGATATGAAGAAGGCTGCAAACACATCAGATACATTGAAGGTTTGCAAGAGCTCAATGACCTGCATAATTCTTAAATGGAAGAGGTTTGGAACAACCAGGACTCTTCCTAGATCTGGCCACCCAGCCAAACACAGCAAGTGAGGGAGAGGCTTTGGTAAGAGAGGTGACCAACAACACTCTGGGTGAGCTTCAGAGATCACATGTGGAGATGGGAGAAACTTGCAAAAGGACAGCAATCACTCCATTGATCTGACCTTTATGGCAGACAGAAACCTCTCCTCACTGCAAGATATATAAAAGTCGTTTTAAAAAAAAAAAAAAAAAAAAAAAGCACATACCTGTATATTACTCTCAGACTGTGAGAAACAAGATTTTTTGGTCTGCTAAAACAAATAATTTTTGGCCTTATCAATTGTGCCATACCATGCCAACTGTGAAGCATTGTGTTGGTGGTAGTATCATATTTTTAGGGTGTTTTTCAGCAGTAGGGGCTGGTTGACTCATTAGGGTCGAGGGGAAGCTGAATGCAACAAAATAAAATATATATTTAATGAAAAAACTAATCCAGAGTGTTTGCCTTTGAACAGGTCAATGACCCTAAGGAAACAGCCAAGACAACAAAAAGTGGTTAAGGGACAACTCTGTGAGTGTCCTTGAGTGGCCCAGCCAAAGCCTAGACTTGAACCCATTTAAACATTTCTGGAGATTTCTATAAATAAATACTAAAAATAATCAGTGTATCCCCTAGATGAGTACAGGGCACAATCTGAACCTCCCCTTTACTTGGCGCCAATCGAGGTTGACGTTGTCATCCATGTTCACATAACCTTCATAACTGCCCAGGCACTCAGTGCCTCCTCAAATGTGGTTTTCTACATTTGCTTAGCACCTGTGATTGGTTCTCGTCAGTCGCAAGATTTTGCCCGCCATTTAGGTTGTGCGAACAACTGATGCCAACATTCGACCTCGAACGGCGCCAATTGAAGGGGAGGTCTGTATCTGTGTATAACCTGTATGTGAAAATGTATACCTAATTTTGGAGACATTCAATATATAAGCTGATGAGGGAATCATTCTTTACCACTCACTCTGGGACTTGCCCCACCCTGTTCGTGTCAACAAACTGTGCTGACTATGAACATCTTTACACACCTGTATTATTTGTGCATACTGATATCTTGTAAGGTGAATCAAATGGTGTTTATATTTATACATCATGTTTACAGCAAGGTAAGCCCTTGTATATGAATCGTAATCTCTGCCTCTCGGAACATTACAGGTTTTACTCCTGTGGACAGTGGATATTGTTTCACTGTATACTGCGACCTTTATTGAGTCTGGCCGTTAGTCTCTGGCCTACGATGAGCCCCAGTCTTCTTTTATTTCTGTCAATTTTATATACCTTCTACTCCTTCACCACTCTTCTGAATTGCAATCCATGATTTATGCCCAGTGTTAGCTACTGTGAAAAAAGCCAGTTTGTAAGTGTTTTCTCAACTCCTTGGAGAAGTTAAACCACTGCCTGTCTCCAGACCACTTGCTCATTACTCTAACGCCAATGCTGGCGACTTAATCCCAAAGGAGATTTCCCATGCAGCAAAATGCCACTGAAAGGGTACTGGCAAACCCTCCGGGGAGCCCAAGGGGAAGACACCATTGAAGCACACTAAGTGCTGGGATCCAGAGCCAAAAAAACTCAATTCCTACTCCACTGATGAGGAGGATTCTGCCTTCCCATGGCCCCACATCTCCTTTATGTCCTTCCTCAACTGGACAATTGTTGGTTTCGTATGTCAGGCCTCATAGACTGGTGTCTTCTACCACACTATAAACTGTAGGTTTATACGATGGCTCCTAGCATTGGCAGGCATTGACTCATCATTTAGAGTTCATTACGTATGGAGTACAGCGGCTTCGGCAGCTTTTTCTTCTGGTGCATCACAATTGGATATTATGCACTCCGTGGATTGGTCGCGGGAGGATATTTTTCAGACTTTTAATTTTCATCCATCTTCTCGTGCAGCCTTTTCAATGTTACTACAGTGTTAAAAAGGCAAAATACACAGCCTCCTGGCATCTTGTTAAATTGAAGATTATGCCAGTTTTAGTGTACCCATAATCTTAATTTTAGTAATTATAAGAGGTAAGTATTTTCCCATCCTTACCTGCCGTTTTTCGGCTACTGTTTTCTTTCTATGGTTTTCTTATGTTAACCACTATCACAACATAGGTTATTGTTATATGTTTTTTTTTTATTTGTATATTTACTTTTTATTTTTCATATGCATACAGAAACACAATATATAATATTTGATAGAAAAACTGTTCAATACTGTATATATTAATTCCATATTCAGAAACATTCAAAGTCTATTATCACCTTATCAAAAAAGCTAACAATACCCATCAAAGTGCCCTGTGTGCATGTTCATTAAGACAAAAACATAAAACATTTAACACTAAACAAGGTGGCCAGGCAGAATTTTTATATTGCCTTCTACAAATGATGGAGAGATTTCCCATAAGAGGTCTAAGAGAGAGGATCTAGTCTTGCATCTTAGAATTTATCGAATCATAAAAGTACACCTTATCTTGAAAAGGGAGTGAAACGGTTAATCATCAAGTTGTTCTATTTACATTAACCATAAATTCGATTTATCATATGAAACCCTAATTATAAGCTGTTCCTTTACTATAGACCAGAATGAAGTATTAAATGATTTCCAGTTTTTAGCTATCAGTATTTTAGCAGCTAACAATAAGTGTGTAACTAGTGGGGCATCAAATCCAAAAATGTGTTTAACATTCAACTGTAGTAGCAATAGACCAGGGCTATAATTACAGGTTTTTTTGGTTAACACTGGAATCTTGCTCCTGATCATATTCCAAAACACTCCTATAGGGGGACACTCCCACCACGTGTGAAGATATTCCCCTTTTTGATCCCCAACACCTATGATCTCTCCAACAACTATGATCTCCATCTGGATAGATAAGACAGTCTTGATGGGGCCAGATACCATTGATTTTAAAGTTTACAGGGAGTGCAGAATTATTAGGCAAGTTGTATTTTTGAGGATTAATTTTATTATTGAACAACAACCATGTTCTTAATGAACCCAAAAAACTCATTAATATCAAAGCTGAATATTTTTGGAAATAGTTTTTAGTTTGTTTTTAGTTATAGCTATGTTAGGGGGATATCTGTGTGTGCAGGTGACTATTACTGTGCATAATTATTAGGCAACTTAACAAAAAACAAATATATACCCATTTCAATTATTTATTATTACCAGTGAAACCAATATAACATCTCAACATTCACAAATATACATTTCTGACATTCAAAAACAAAACAAAAACAAATCAGTGACCAATATAGCCACCTTTCTTTGCAAGGACACTCAAAAGCCTGCCATCCATGGATTCTGTCAGTGTTTTGATCTGTTCACCATCAACATTGCGTGCAGCAGCAACCACAGCCTCCCAGACACTGTTCAGAGAGGTGTACTGTTTTCCCTCCTTGTAAATCTCACATTTGATGATGGACCACAGGTTCTCAATGGGGTTCAGATCAGGTGAACAAGGAGGCCATGTCATTAGATTTTCTTCTTTTATACCCTTTCTTGCCAGCCACGCTGTGGAGTACTTGGACGCGTGTGATGGAGCATTGTCCTGCATGAAAATCATGTTTTTCTTGAAGGATGCAGACTTCTTCCTGTACCACTGCTTGAAGAAGGTGTCTTCCAGGAACTGGCAGTAGGACTGGGAGTTGAGCTTGACTCCATCCTCAACCCGAAAAGGCCCCACAAGCTCATCTTTGATGATACCAGCCCAAACCAGTACTCCACCTCCACCTTGCTGGCGTCTGAGTCGGACTGGAGCTCTCTGCCCTTTACCAATCCAGCCACGGGCCCATCCATCTGGCCCATCAAGACTCACTCTCATTTCATCAGTCCATAAAACCTTAGAAAAATCAGTCTTGAGATATTTCTTGGCCCAGTCTTGACGTTTCAGCTTGTGTGTCTTGTTCAGTGGTGGTCGTCTTTCAGCCTTTCTTACCTTGGCCATGTCTCTGAGTATTGCACACCTTGTGCTTTTGGGCACTCCAGTGATGTTGCAGCTCTGAAATATGGCCAAACTGGTGGCAAGTGGCATCGTGGCAGCTGCACGCTTGACTTTTCTCAGTTCATGGGCAGTTATTTTGCGCCTTGGTTTTTCCACACGCTTCTTGCGACCCTGTTGACTATTTTGAATGAAACGCTTGATTGTTCGATGATCACGCTTCAGAAGCTTTGCAATTTTAAGAGTGCTGCATCCCTCTGCAAGATATCTCACTATTTTGACTTTTCTGAGCCTGTCAAGTCCTTCTTTTGACCCATTTTGCCAAAGGAAAGGAAGTTGCCTAATAATTATGCACACCTGATATAGGGTGTTGATGTCATTAGACCACACCCCTTCTCATTACAGAGATGCACATCACCTAATATGCTTAATTGGTAGTAGGCTTTTCGAGCCTATACAGCTTGGAGTAAGACAACATGCATAAAGAGGATGATGTGGTCAAAATACTCATTTGCCTAATAATTCTGCACTCCCTGTATATTGACACTCTAATAAGTTAAGACCGTGAATGTTTTCATAGGCCTTCCCCCAAAGACTTCCTCCAGTCTTCACAACTAATTGGAGTATATAAATCTAAAGCCTGTTTCTTGAGAATAGGTTTAAAGGATCACTATAGTTTCAGGAAAACAAAGCGGTTTTCCTGACACTATAGTGTCCTAAGGGTGCCCCCACACTCAGGGTCCCCCTCCCGTGGCGCTGAAAGGGTTTAAACCCCTTCAGCAGCTTACCTTTATCCAGCATCAGGCTCCCTCGGTGCTGGTGACCTCTCCTTCCCCGCCGACGTCAGCTTCCGAGTGGAGCGGAGTGTGCATGCGCAGCAAGTGAGGCGTGCACATTCAAACAGTCCATAGGAAAGCATTTCTTAGAAAGACAGCCACTAGAGGTTGGATTAATCCTGCTATGTAAACATAGCAGTTTCTCTGAAACTGCTATATTTACATCTGAAGGGTTAAAACCTGAGGGACCTGACACCCAGACCACTTCATTGAGCTGAAGTGGTCTGGGTGACTATAGTGTCCATTTAATATATATCAGGATCCCTTGTACCCAAATCTATACAGCCAGCAACTAACTTCATTAAGGTTTTTCTTTTCAATTATTTATCCAGTTCCTCCGGTTTAACTGTTTTATTAGCCAGATTTTTGTTTAAAAATCCCTTTATTCTCAAATAAATGAAAACATCTTGGCTTTCTAAATTGTATTCAATACTCAATATGTAAAAGTCTTTTAATTTATTATTACTCATTATATTTCTTATTTAGAAAATGCCTCCCTCCATCCATTTTTGTAAATGTAAACCATCCATATTATAAGAGATGTGTTCTAAAGAAAGTCATGAGATAAGTTTGTTTTGAATTAAAAGTTTTTTTTTACATTTCTCCCATTGTTTTTTTTTTTTTTAATATTTTTAAGGATCATACTGTCAAGTTTAATCTGTGTTTGTTCCTAATCTGCCAAAATAACATACTCAAATAATTTTTATTCTGTATATCCCAGGTCAAACAATTTTATAGCATATTTGCTGTTTGGCATCTTCTGATAATAATAAGTAATAAGGGCATGTGATAAGTTACAAGCTTGTTCATAAGCTTTTAGAAGGGTTAGACCCAATCCTCCCATTTTAACTTTCAGTGCCAAACGTTAAAGGACCACTATAGGCACCCAGACTACTTCAGCTTAATCAAGTGGTCTGGGTGCCAGGTCCAGCTAGGGTTAACCCTTTTTTCTATAAACATAGCAGTTTCATTGTATCATTGACAGCTGCTAGAGGCGCTTGCGTGCTTCTCACTGTGATTTTCAAAGTGAGAAGACGCCAGCGTCCATAAGAAAGCATTGTGAATGCTCTCCTATGAGACTGGCTTTAAGCGCTAATTCTTAGTCACTTCCCCTGCCAGATAAACTTATTGATAATGGTCTACACTAGTAATAACCAGCTATCTGGGCATGCTATGGGCACCATGCGAAATAAGTAGATCCACTCGGGAAGTATATAGGATTTCACCATGTTTATTCTCCCCCACTATGATATTTCAATGTTCCTCCATTTCCTTAGCTTTTTCTCAGTTTCTTTTAATAAAGATGACAAATTTAGTTCCATTGTTTTGGAAGGATCTCTAGTGATCTCTACCCCTAAGCAATTAAATGATACTTGGACGTTAAAGCCAAATTCCTTCTTTAGACCTTCGATGACATCCCGAGCCATATTAGGGGGCAGTGCGACCAGGTTATGGTTATATGTTATTGTTAAGTTGTTATTATCATCTGTTATTGAGTTACTTCCTTAATACCATTATACTTGTTAACCGTGTATACTTTCGAATTTAGTGATGATACCTGGATAATTGTTACCTTTCACGTTTTTCTCGTTTGTTTCTTACATATTTCCAGGGTGAACGGTAATCTTCGCATTTTGAAGTCGAATTTCTTCGGACGTCTTTTTGTTTTTTTTATTTTCCTGTTCTCGACTAAAGGAAGAGCAGGTGCTTACAGTGCAAAACCTCTATATACATTTTGGTTTATCTGATTGGTTGATTGTTTCTGTTTTGGAGTTAGTAAAGGAAAATAAACACACTAAACATGAATAATTTTGCCCCAGTAATATAAAATACAAAAATGTATAATGCAACATTATGTATATTAATGAATTACCTTCAAACAATTTGCATATGCAGGCTAACCAACTGTACACAATGAAACATTTATTTCAGCTTCTATGTCAGTATTTCAGAGCATGTCTAAAATATTTCTGGATGAGGCATATTCTGTAAGACGTGTTATTATTTATTTTATTTATGTTTCTGTAAAAGCTGAATGAATAAATAAAAATATATAAATTATGTAAATCTCTCGAGATTACCCAAACAGCAATCTACCATTCTGTTGTTCTTTTATCCTACTTGTGTGTGCTGGCTATGTCCCCCATATTTCAAATAAGTGCTCTGCTAATTGTTTTTAAACAAAACGAGTTTGGTAGTGAAGAAGTTAAAGCCAGTCACAATGTGAGGATTATTGGAAAAAGCCAGTTTTTCAAGCTCTTTTCATGCAGGCAAAAATACTACGTTAAGTAAGCACTCGGCTAGTGCAATGTAAGCTTGTGTGTATTGTTTAGGATGAAACCTATGTCTTTATTCATCTACAATCCATCAACAATATGGTGAATGTTTGCATTCTATACATTACACAATGGGACTTATTTAAAGTTCTAAAAGGGAGTAAATGGGATTTTTTTGGTTTAATTTTTAATTTTATTAAATTATTAACTTAATCCCATATCCAACCACTATATACACACACAAACACACTACGCACATGGCACCCCCTGCACTAACACACAAACACACTGCACCCCCTGCACACAAATACATTACACACACTACACCCCTGTACTAAAACACAAACACACAACACACACTGCACCCCCTGCACTAACATAAAAACATACTGTTCTTCTGCACTAACACACAAACACACTACACACAATGCACCCCCTGCACTAACACACAAACACACAACACACACTGTACCCCCTGCACTAACATACAAACATACTGCTCCCCTGCACTAACACACAAACACACTACACTGACGCTATAGTCCTCTATAAATACTACACGCACTCATTATCCCTGTATGCACATTACACCCCCTGCACTCACACAAACATACTCTACACACACTCTATTCCCCTTATATACACACTATACCCATGGCACTCACATACACACAGTAAACACACTCTATACCACCTAAACAAACACTACACTCCCTGCACTCACATACTTATACCCCTATAAACACACACATTACACCCCCTGCATGCACACACACTAATTTACATTCCCTATAAATACAAATTATATACCCCCTGTACACACTACACCACCTATGCATGCATTACCGCACCTATACACATGTGCCCCTATATGCATACAAACACTAGTACCCCTAGATACACTCACAAACACACAGTAAAGCCCTTACATGCACACACTTCATCGCCTAGGCCCACACACTCCACAGGCCCTATAAACACATACTTTACAACCCGGACACACACACACATACTACAGTCCCTAGCCACATGTAGTATGCCATAAACAGACCCCTTTACACACACAATGCAACAAAAATAGTCATTTGGTGGGGGGTGGAGGGGGAGTGTCAATGGTGGTGACATTACATGTACCCGTTCTGGCCTCGTCCCTCCTAGTGGGCTGCTCTGCCTTTAATTGCCCGGACTAAATTTTTGTCCCAGTCCGGCCCGGACCACCACATTTTCAGATTTGGAACATCACGGCTTATCTATTTCAGCCTGAATTTTGCAATTCAGTTTTAACTTTTTCTCAATTTTTAAAAAAAGACCCAATAAGACCCATTGTCTCTGGTTTGTAACCGTTTTTATTACATTTAAACAGTAGATCAAGGGTATATAAAACTTGAACATAGGAACAAGAAAGGCCATTTTTTTTTCAGCAGTAGCTGTAACGATAAATCCCAGCTGTACATTTCATTGATTCCCTTTATTTCTCATTGACTCCAAACAATAGAGTTGCAGGAGCAGTTGGAGTCACTGATCAGAACAGTTTTGCCCTGAGCGTCGATAAAATAGTTCATTTGAGATTGTGATTGTGCTGCCATTGACACTTCGTCTTGGCAAATACTGATCCTATCAGGAAATTTCAGTTCCAGGCCATCAAGCTTGGAAATGAGATTGTAGATCACGTCACGTCTTTTTTGCAGTCAATAACAATCACTGCAGGTAATCGTACCACTGCCTACCCAGATGTATTTATTTGACCCTTTCTCTTTAATAGATTTTACACTGATGCTAAAAAAAAATAAAGCATTTTTTTCAGACACCAGTCATTTTATTTTTTTGTGAATAATACAGTAGCAATGTACCACTCAGTCCATCTAAATTTTAAAGAATTTATAAAGTATGAAGAATGATTGAGTCTGTAGGCTAACAGTAAAAAGTCTATATTTTTCACACCTTATCTATACATGTAGTTGAGCGTGAAAATGTATTTAAAAAATTATTTAGGAATAACTGAGATATCAAGTTAGTTAAATAAGGAAAACAGTAAGCGTTGAAACATGAATTAGTGAATTATAGACGAAATTCAAAAATCTTATGGCATTCAATGCTTTAAACAAAGCCTGTCTCTCGAAAAGCTAATTGTAGTCATCATGTATTTTGTATTGCTGACATTATAAGAGGGGTTTACTCACTAAACTGGAAAAAATTGGGAACTGAAGGAAAATTTATCTTTTTTTTTTTTTTTGTGGGGGGGGGGGCAAACAATATTTTGTAATTATGTCTATAATGTAATACATGACTTGTTGAACACCAGTAAATTATATTCTGGATTTAGAACAACAAATATGTCTATGAGGGTAAAGTGCAGGCTGTCAACTTAACTTTGACTCTATTTACACAATAATTCATAAGCTGTGCTAGAATTACCGTCCACGTTGGACACTATTCCATCTAATGTTGGGGAATAGACGTAACTGGGCA
Source organism: Pelobates cultripes (assembly GCA_933207985.1). Taxonomy (NCBI): domain Eukaryota; kingdom Metazoa; phylum Chordata; class Amphibia; order Anura; family Pelobatidae; genus Pelobates; species Pelobates cultripes. The sequence continues at coordinate 352,507,981 of OW240913.1, forward strand.
TTGGCTGGTTGTTTCTTGGCCAGGTGTGTGCCATTTCCTTATTAGTAGAGTCAACAACGCCACTATACCTAATTGTAGATGTGATATTTGAATTTAAACTTGGTTGTTTCTTGACATGAAGAAGAAAATGGCAGAAAAGCAGGTATTTTTGAGGCCGAACATTCTTAAATAGTGACTCTAGTCGACACTGTGACTATAGGTTTCAAAACTAAACCTCACCAAATGTAAATCCCTCTCTATGATAAAAGAATTGCTTCCGTTATTCACACACTATCACGGGTGTCTTCACTTAAGAGAAAATTCAAAGTGTATTTAAATTTTAAGATCAAAAAAGCTGAACTGGGAAAATTCTCTACGTAACCTTACTCTGGCTGAATTTGATTAAAATGAGAAAAAAAATCTCCTATTGAAAACAATGAGGTGAAAACAATGACATATTGAGAAAATATACTGTAAAAATGCAAAAAATCCCATGCGTTAAAAGCTTGGGGCTCCAAAGCAATCCTTTGAATAACTTACAAAATGATTAATGCAATAGCTAAATAGACATAAATAGTAGCAAACTAATAATGTAACAGGAAGGTTTAGGCAAACATATCTAACTTGTAAGAATTCTTCAACTCAGTGAACGTCACAGCTTGGCTATTATAGCCTCAGTTTTGCAATTTAGATTTGAATTTACGTATACTCAGTGTTTAGTAAATAAACCCCCACAGACTTTTTATGGTATAAGTTTTTTTTTTTTTTTTTAGGGAAAACCTCCACTTCATAAATGTTAAAATAAAATAAAACACACATAATACATTAGTAGTTTGTAAATGCAAAAAAAGACTTTAAAGAATCATTTCTTTTAATGAATTGACAAGTTGACTATTCTGGTTTTAAACTACAAACAGGGAGAAGATAGCTTACCCGTCCATGGATTCCTGAAGGTAATTTCAATATAGGCTTGAATTAGAATGTTGACTCGGTCAGTTTAAACACTGTGGCAAATGTGTGACCAGACAACAAAAAACATTTCAACATTTGTCTTGTTGTGGAAAGCAATGCAAAACACATTTTAGACCATTAAATCTCACTTTTTGCACAACCATTGATTTTTATGTTTTTCAAATCTCTCTACCAGGGAGCTGTTTCTCTCTTCTTCTGTTTCTCTGAAGAGGAAATGGAAAATCCCTCCCAACCCACCTCTCCACTAGGAGAACATTTTCCAGTCAGCATTATATCTGTATTTCAGTAGCTCTGGAGGGGATATGAGAGGGGTATCAGGTCACTGGATACAGTGGGAGCTTTTATTTAGGCTGCATGAGCCGCCTGTAATTCCCCTAGAATGATGCAAAACTTAGTGTAACTTTACTTACTGTGCCCAAATGCATTATTTTTATGTTATTTAATTTTGGTAAGTGATGAAGGAATAAATACAGAATTAATTATCTTTTCAAAATATTAGGTGTGCCTGGAGAAAAAAAAATATATAAACAAAATAACTGCTTCTTTATGTTTCTGGCTAACTATGATTCCCATGTTTCGCATATCAATTCATGCAATTTTTTGCAAAATTATTTTTATTACTAAGTTCAAAAGCAAGAAGCAAAGCATTCATTGATCACAATATACATATTTATACACCCCTATTTCTGAAAATATATTTTATAGATATATAAGATGGTAAAAAAAATCCAAGTATTTCAACATACAGAAACCTTAATGCTATGCCTACATTAGGTCTCAATGCAGACTAGAGGCCCAACGTAGATTAAATTCTTTAACATGGTTTATTAGTGTCGTTTGGCGAAAATCTAGAATAGCATCAAACTCAAATGAGCATAGATCAGAAAAACTCAAGGCATCTACTGTACAGCATACAATTCAATATTAACTCAAATAGAGCTTAAAATAGTATCTTAGACAAAATATTTCCAGCTGGGAAGCCCATCTTGTGAAGGCTACCTCACAGACCATCTCCATGCATGCCATCTGTTAGGTTGTGCTATGTTTATTAACACAGACAACCTGGCACTGACTGGGTTAATATACCCTTCAATCATTTGCATGGTTGATATGTCGGCCAAGCAAGCATTACTGAAACAAATTAGAACACTTGCCAGTCCAATCTCTAAATTACTTCAACTATTTTTAATTTAATTTTTTTGGGGGGTTGTTGCGTTTTATTTTTCTTTTAGAGGGAACCCAGAAATAATTCAAGAATTTGAGTTTTCAACAACAAACTGATCCATAATTGCTCAATAATACAGTTTTATAACTCTCTAATATTTTTTTCTATATATTATTATATAATATTTCTGTTAATATTCGTCTGTGCTCTGCACAATTTTCCATTGCCATCTAACCAGTAACAGCCATTCCATTTCTGCAAATAATATTTCTGTTTCTGAGCTGCACTTCTATTACCTTCATGTTGTATTAGCATATCTATTTATTTTTGGGTCACAGTATAATGCTTTGTTATAGATACCTTGCTGTGTACACATCAATGAATGCACTGCACTATGTTTTCTCTATACCTGTTCCATTCTCTCTGCATTGATCAGTAATCTATAAAGTCATTCATAGATCTCATTTTTTGTCAGTGTTTTTCTTCAATATATTCCTTTACCGCTACAATCAACAAATTAAAATATATTCCTCATTGCCCTACAGTCTGTTACTTATACTCTGTTGAAGTGCAGACTTTACACTATGCACAGGCATTCTTCTGTATTGTGAAATTTAATTATTAGAAGAAATCACTGTGCTCAGCATTTGCAATTTTACAAAACTGCATCACTTTCTCTGCATAACTTTATAATGTGTTTTAGAGTTATTTTAATGCTTTTTATTTATCTGTTTACAATTGATTTATTTACTCTAATTTTCAGGTGTTTACAGATACACCTGTCTGTATAGCCTGTTCAGAGGTCCAGAATCGCTTTTTTGTCTTTTGTCTTTTTTCGGTATAACCTTTTCATATATTTCCACACTTTTCTTTTGTTTGTGCCCGATCCTTGTATTTGTCTCCAGTGCAGTAAATCATATTTGTTTGTGCACTATCTTTCTTTATCAATCGCAGTGCCACGTTAGTCACAACCCCTAATCTTATTTCACTATGACATAAAGATACAGTAGGTTCCTTTTTTGGGAATTTATTAATTAAATGAGAACTTAAATAAAATTTGCAAAAAAAATTAAAATTTCTGGCCAATGTAGCACCAATAGAAGACAGCTGAGCAAGGGAATATTTTCAGTTATGTTAGGCGAAATTTAGAATACCCTTTTCGATCCTATCTATTTACCTGTCTATTCATTAAATCCCCTTGTTTGGTATTTCTTTCTCTAGAGGTGCTATCAGCTACCACTTTGCCATCGACTGCATTATATGCTATGCATTTATCGTGACTTTCCCATATTTTTGTTAATTTCATTGTTGTTGGAAATTATCAGTTAGACTTTGTTTGTGACATCTGAACTTGTTTGTTTAAGAAAACAGTGACATGTAAAAAATAATACGGATGTATATAGGTGATTGTACACAAGAATTACTCAAAACAAATAATTTATAAACCATTCTTGATGAAGAATATTGTGCACACATAATACGTAATACAGTGAAATATATATATTTATATAAAAATGTTTATTGTATATCAGATTGTGCAGTGTTTTATCTGTTATATTACATATATTAAACTGGAAATACATACTGTGACAACAAAAATACTATATTGTACAAATACATTTTTAAATAGAAAGTATAGCCTTAAAATAAGTGGTTCACTAATTTCTTGTCAACAATAGTCTCTTAGGATAATGCAATGTTAGCACGACTCTACAACTTGCAGAACACTTTTGTGACACTATGATATATTTGTGTTTTATCTGCAATATCTGTTATATCTTGTGTTTATCTTATGTTGCAAAATTTGGTTTCAAAACTTATGAAAAAAAAAACACGCATAAACGTGTGATAGAAATGGCAATCAAACCCGTTCATAAACATTTTTTAAGCCTTTTAATCCTGAAAAGATTGTTGTGTTAATTTATCTGCAGTCTACAACAATCTGCTGTTCCACCCAAACTTATTTGTTTTAAATGTGCTTCATCTCGTTCTCCATTCACAGCAGTTGTGCAACATCCAGATTTATAAAAAGTAGAAAGGACAGAGTATGGTAAATTATTGACTGACCTGTCCAAAACATTTCAATTAATACTGAATTTGGGCACCGAGGCTTTTAGATTAGTTGGTCGCTCTTACCTGATCTTCTAAGGAGGTTATGATTAGAACCTTAAAAATAGCATGATTTGGGAAAAAAGGTAGTTAAACCTTAAAAAACAGCATACATCAAATAAAACGCAGACAAAGGTTGGTGAATTTAAAGAATGTACTAAACAGTTTTCAGGTGAAATATCAGCCATGACAAATTTAGGAGAAACATCAATAGTGCCTTCAATCCCATTAGTTTTAAAATAAGAGATATCCAAGTCATCTTCACGAAATCCAGTGTGTTAACGTGCACGTTTAAAGCCTTTTCTTCGTTATATTGTATTTATAACTTACATCTATGTGGTGCTCTGCTGTATCTCTTAGTTTTAATCCATATTATTGGGGTGCTGTCAAAATGTCTATCTTTGATAAAATCCAGCATGGTCTCCTCTAGAATTGGATAATGAACTTTAAAAGTGCATTATGCTGTTATCACCTTCGTGTCCTCATTGTCTCCAGCAATCCTCGTTCTAACTAATAATCTATGTCCAAGCATTGTGCTGGGCATAGGTTTATTGTCCATCTCAGACTCGGTGTTAATATCACAGGCTGCAAAAAACCACTGCCTCATTGGTTTAAGAGATTTTTTTTTTCCACACGTATTGTTGTTACACATGGTTTTCAGAGCTATAGAGGCCAACCCACTTTAAATTCACTGCTTTGTACCGTACTGCATGAGGAGTAATTTATAAAGGGATCACTATTCTACCAAATGTTTGAAAAGCCTGCATTGTAACAGCCTAATGAACCGTGCATTTGTAGCTTAGAGCAGCTCTAGAGAGACAAAGAATGAAACAAGTCTAGAAAAATATAAATGTCAAAGCGGCTACACATAAACACATAATTGCAAAGTAACGTTAGCTCGGTGAAAGCTGAAACATCGTTATGGAATCACATGTCCGCACAGTGAGAAACAATCCTGAAAAACTGTAACAAATTGCAATCATTTTCATTCTACTAAAAGGTTATCAGAATCATTGACTAACGTGAGAATTGTCAGGAATTAAAAGTGAATTCAGAGGGAATTTTAAACTTAAGGCCAAAGCAGCAAAACTGGATGCACAGCTGACTTGGAAAATTTTTGCAGTTTGACTATTTTGTCTTTAACATTGAACTTCACTTTAAATCTCCAAACAACTTTCGCTTAATTGAATAATATATATATATAATGTATATGTTATATAGAGAGGACTTCCCAAGAAGAAATAATATTAATACATGTACAAACACGTTAATATTTCTAATGTACGTTGAAGAAGGGGCTCCAAGGATTTTTTTTAACATGTTCACAGTTCTATTGAAATTATGAACGACTATTAAATTCCACACATTTGTTTAATTTTTTTTTTAGTTTGGCTATTGTGGAAGAAAATTTCAAATCGGCTTTAAATTTACATTGAATTCCTAAGAATTCATTCTTTGGTGTATGCACTTGATTCCATCCCAGGACAAACTAAAGTCACGGAAACCCACCATGGCACGCCATTTTTATGAATGTAAAATTTTTAAGATTCAAGTGAAACTGGAAAATATTTGGGAGCAAAAAAATATGTATTTGGATGATGTAAAATGTATTTTTAATAATATTATTTTTGTTGTTATTTTTTAGCTACAAGCATTAAATCAATTCACCAAGCTGGCATTTCCGATGCATTACAACTGCAATACAATATATTCAATAACAATAAAATGTAAAAAAATATAATAAAGACTATAAATTTAATATTTAAAGTTCCTGCTGTTGCTGTACATAGATGCCATAGATGCCCAACATAACTTATTATATTCTAACATTACAGTTGAGTCTAACCTATTAAAGGGACTCTGTCACTATTAACGTTTTGTTTTTAAATTAATTCTTTTTTGTCCTTCTTTTTGTCCTTGTTTTTATTTTTCCAATTCACCTTTGTTTTTTAAGTTATATATAAGAAAAAGTCAGGACTACTTTTTCTCATGAGAAGCGTGATCTTTGCCAATTTTTGGCAAAGGGGCGGCTTAAGCAAAGTTCCATTTTGGTTTCTAAGCTGATTTAGCCACAATCCATCAGTTGAAAGAGTCCCACAGAATGGAAAATTGCAGACAGAGAGGAAAGAAGGAGGCACCCAAGGATTGAGATCCTGCATAAGGATAATAAACAGATTTGTGCCGGTAAGAAAATTCAGCCCGGCCAAAACTTTATTTTTTTTTAAAAACATGGCACTGTCCCTATAACAGTTACGCATACAAAGCAGCAATACTGCAGATACCTAGAGTGAAGTGAATTGGGGCATTTTTCTTCTCACTGAGCATTCTAGAATTGACCTGTTAAAGTTCTGGGAGAGCAATGAAATGCAATGCTATTAACCCTTCACATGCCGCTCCCTGAGTATTCCATGTAAGTGAAGTATTTTATGTAAGCAATACCTGCAGGATGTTACATTTACTGTCTGTGCATCTAACACAAATAGATTCACCCATGAGTGTGCTAATATAGCACCAAACAGTGATTTAATTAAGCACCAAACGGTTACTTAATTAGGGTTTTGTATTAATTAGTATTTTCTATACTAAGTATTACATAACTATATTTACTTTGTTTTTCGGGTACAGCTGCATTTTAAGAAACAATGAGCTGAAAATGTTTATTCAGTTGAAATGTAATAAGCTAAGTTCTAAAGCCACTCGACTTGTGATCTGACGAAGCTAATGCTCATCTCATCATTTGTGAGAGTGCTACGTCAACTTACTATATGTAACTTTTCCATTTAGAACAGAAAATAGTAATGCCAAAAATTGTATGTGATTTTGTTAAAATTTTTGGTCTTACTTTTTAATTTATTAAAACACATAAGGATATAATTACACATTTAAAGTAAACTAATGCTTTTTGCAGAGGTTATGTTGCAAGGATTCCCCCCTGTCTCCCTGCACTAAATTGGTTGAAACTGCAACACTTTGCAAACATTCTAACCTACTGCCTTCTGTCTGTCCAAGTATTTGCACAGTATGAACACACTATGTTATCCTTCCCTGACTTGTTTCTTTAAAACTTATGAAGGAGCCTGGATTGGGTCTGCACGTGCACAAGTGTGTTTGATAGCTCATTTTATGAAACTTTGACTAAAGCTGACAGCAGGCTAAATGCACATGCAATTTTTTATTTATTTATTACTGGCATTTATAAAGCGCCAACATATTCCTCAGCGCTGAACAATTAGGAAAAAGACAATACATTATAAACAGACCAATATAAAAGGTAGAGCTTACAATCTAAAAATGGGGAGATGAGACAAGAGGTAGCAATGGAATTTATAGGTGATGGCAGAGAGAATTAATCGTATTATTACGGTAACTGATAACATGTGAAGGGAATGAGGAGGTGATTGACTGTGGTTCCAAACTGCTAAAAGAGCATGCTATGTAGTTGGAAAAAAACAGAGTGAGCTGGAGGAGGGGCGGGTGGGTGGATGGGTTAAACCCGAGTAGAATTGAAGAGGCTTGTTGCAGAGATGGATTGGGGATTGGACCTTACAGTTGCAGGGTTCAATTGAAGAGGCTTGTTACAGAGCTGGTTCAGGGATTGGACCTTAGAGTTGCAGCAGCTCCATTATTTTTTCTAATGAATAAAATTGTTACCAGGTGCTTTTTACTTTTATTTTTAAGGTTCATAATGCCCCCTACCATTTTCCAATTCTCTGATTAATGCATACTTTTAGGATCATATTTACAAGGAGCAGACTGGACAGTTTCTTAGATACACCTCTCTTATTTGGCAAGTCATGTCACCATTTAGATCAAAGTAACACAAATGCATAACAAAGAAGAATACATTTCAGAATACAAGGTAAGCCATGGGATACAGGAAGCAGATCTCTGGCCTTTAAGATACTAGGAGAAGGTCTGTGGACTCTGGCCTTCAGGATAACGAGGGCAGTTCTCGTGGACTCAGACTTACAAAATACATTGTGCAGACCTCTTGACTTTGGGGTACAAAGAGCTGGCCTGTGGGCTCTGGCCTTCAGGATACAAAGCAAAGTCCTGTGTACCCTAGCCTTCAGAATACAAGGATATGGGCTGTGGATTCTGGCCTTTAGAATACAAGGATATGGGCTGTGGACTCTGGCCATCAGGAAACAAGGAGATGGCCTGTGGACTCTGGCCATCAGGAAACAAGGAGATGGCCTGTGGGCTCTGGCCTTCAGAGTATAAGGAGATGGTCTGTAAACTCTGACCTTCAGGATACAAGGAGACAGTCTGTAGACTGTGGCCTACAGGACATAGGTAGCAGGCCAATGGATACACAGATGGGAGTAAACAACCACATATGAAACTAAGGACCAATCAGAAATCAATGACCTGGCAAACGTGAAGGGGAAAGGCTGGACTAAATAGGAAGGTAATTAAAAATGTAGAGCTAGATTCAGTTTCTGGTAGCAGTCTAAGTGCAGCTGCCTGCAACAGCAACACAGTAAAGGAGGAGACTATATTTAAAAGAAGAAAAACTACCGCAACAAGAGGACATAGTCTTGAATTAGAGGGACAAAGGTTTAAAAATAATATCAGGAAGTATTACTTTACTGAGAGGGTAGTGGATGCATGGAATAGCCTTCCAGCTGAAGTGGTAGAGGTTAACACAGTAAAGGAGTTTAAGCATGCGTGGGATAGACATAAGGCTATCCTAACTATAAGATAAGGCCAGGGACTAATGAAAGTATTTAGAAAATTGGGCAGACTAGATGGGCCGAATGGTTCTTATCTGCCGTCACAATCTATGTTTCTATGTTTCTAAGTTAGTGGCACTGTGAGGTACTGCACCAGACTGAAGAGAAAATCAAGCCGTTCACATTCAACCCTCTTCTATCTTGCCATTATTGTAAATCTTTACACATTGTTCTATAATAAATTAATAAATTAATTTTAAAAATATTGAAAATTCGAGTGCTCTGCTGACTGCAAGGCTGGTGACATCACTGAGGGACAGCAGATACATCAATGTTCTTGTTAGCAAACCGTCGTACCTGCTGTGACTTACAAAGTGTTACTTAGTATAGGAAGAAACAGGACATCAGAGAATATTGTTTGTACAATAATACGTTAAACATTAAAATAGAGACATTCGAAGATTCTAACGTTTATTAGTAAACAAGTGTAATGTACATTCATTTATGTCCTTACTGCTTCTGGATACATTTCTGGGTTTAGCACAAAATAAATAAAATTTATGGCTAGTTTTTAATCACTAACATTTTTATATTGTTTGCAAAATCCTGATTTATAGAGATGCAGATGTGGCTGACAATTGTCCCAGTTTTTTGAAGGGGTAAATTGACATTTTCCTTAAGGGAATGAAAAGCTTTGGCAACTTCCCTTTTGGCATTGCGGATAGTGTATGGCACAACGTCACATAACGTGCACGATTTTCTTTTCACTCATTAAACTCAGTGAACCGGTGCACTCTCATGCTGTTCCAGTTTTTCCATGACTGACTGTTTAACATCTACATCTGTGCAATAAGAAGCTGTTTTAATGTGTGCATATACGTCCTGAGTAATGTTTCTCAATACAGATTAAACATTGACCTACATTAACAGTGCTAAGTGTAATCAGAAAACCAGAGAGTTCAGCTCAGTTGATGGATATAAGTCATAGGTCTGCTCTCTCTGTAGATACAAATGTATCATTTGCAATTGGCAGATCCAGTTTTCAAATCCCATTCTGCAGGTGACATCACACCCTGCATTAAAAAAAAATCTTGATTATGTGCAATGTAGACTCTTTGTAGCAGACTGACTCATTGCAGCACATGGATATGCATGTCCTGGGTTACGTGAGATTAATGGGAGTAAATTGATTCATTTATTCACTCTTGAAACCAATATGTCAGCTGTAATTCTCTCTCCCCAGCTCCCATCCTGGCATATCCACAAAGATAGAGAGGCTGAATATAGACAACATATATAATGCTGAAATAACCAGATTTTAGAGACAAATTATAAACCACTAGACGTTCTATTTTGTGTTTTTTCCTTAATGCAAACTTCATTATTACCTGTAGATTGAAAGCTGGTTTGCACAGGGCCTACTTTTACTGTAAGTCAGTCATTGTGTGCTATTATTAAATGTTAATTTATTTATTGTACATCACTGCGGAATATGTTGGTGCCATATGAATAATTGTAATTGTAATGTGATTTCTCTCTCTTTATATATATATATAAAACACTCACAAACACACATATACAGCCTTTAAAACAGGAGTAGGTTATAGCATAAAATGTAATACTCTCCTATCTATAAAATACAATGATGACTATGATGACTATTATATGGGAAAATAATTAAATAATAACTGCGGCCCAAAAAAACCCAAAATGTTTAAAAACCACACTATATATTGAGTGCCGCTCTCTGAATAGCAATAATACTGTATACAAGTGTGACACATCCATCATATTACTGTCTAATACCGCTTCTTTGAAAAGAGCTGTAATAGTCTCAGCATGATACAGAATTGCTCTGGAGAAAAAAAAAGCTTATAAGAGTGAAAAAAGAACACACACACAGACACAAAAAACAAGAATGAGATGTGAAAGTGACCCTCAAGGTGACTGGGAAAACCACCCTGCAAACACTGCAGTACCTACCTAATTTCCCCCTCACCCCATCCACCACTTCACCACTAACATGTGAGAATTGGACCCACACATTCACATCATGCAATTGTATCCATTTCTTTCCACTCATATCCAAGGGACCTTTCACCTTGTGTCCATAATGTACTATGAAACTAATAAATATGAATAGAGGGAAGAGAATGTGTCTTTACATATATGTATGTGTATATATTATATATCATAGTATAATTTATATATAGAATGAATATTTGATTATATAATTCTATAATGATTTTTATATTCTGTGTGTAACTTTTCAGTACTATATAATGTATTGCTGCACACGAGCTATATCTCATTCCCCCCCAGTTGGAGAATCTCTGCATTCTGTGTGAGAGAATCCCAGTCTCCCTGACACCTATTCCATGGGGGCGTTAGTCTAACTTCTCACGGATCAGCTAGATTCTCTGTAAATGCAGTCTGTGCTCCAGCAATACGAGGTAGGTAAGTGACAGACCGGCTTAGCCATGAACTCCCCCTCCACCCCCAGCCCTGCACACATCTGTGTGAATTAGTTCTACATGCTGAGATCAAAGCCAGCCTGCACTGCAACATCCTCACTTCTATCTCCATCTGAATTCTCTGTTCTGTAAATCACAAACCATGTTTCCATTTTGTCAGATCTCTTTGTCAGGCACTGAGGTAGATTCGGTAATGTAACAATTTGCAGAATCCCACTTAATGCTACTTTTCTCTCTAGGCTGACTCACCAGTGACTGAACATCTAGCCATACAGTGCAGAGTACTGCATCCACTATATTGCACTTTGTAGAAGCTGTGATCAGGATCAATTTGTGCCTTCAGCACCCTGGACAGTCCCTGCACCTCATCTCCTGTGCGGATCTGCTACAGTGTATCTGATTCAGGACCCTGGACAGCTCTGTGTGCGTCTGATCTGTGGAGACTTGTATCACAGCACGGAGTCCACTTCAGCACTCTGGACAGCTCCTGTATATCTCCCATGCGAATTACAGACACTTTGGGGTCTTCTGTGTAAGAGGACTCAGGTCCCAGGCTGTGACCACTTAAAAGACAAACGATTTGGATAGCTGGGGCCGTTCTCAAAATCAACTCACCAAAAAGCATGGATTTCATAGGAGACACCACTATCCTAGGACTGCAACTATTCATTCTTCTTTTATGTAGGTATTTCTTCTTATTAAAACTGTTATTATTGTGCTGTTATAAATTACACAGTGATAAAGGGAATGTATGGATTCCAGAGTTCTGCATAATTTATATTAAATACTGATGGAATCTTTGTTTATTAAACCAGCAGGGCAGTGGATTTCCACTGACTGAGCTGATTAGTGTAGAAGTAACTGCATACTTCTGTCTACTTGTGGTTTGAATGGAGGTGACTGCAGGGTTGCTTAGCACTGTTTGATTTAAAACTCATGGTGAGAATTCTCTTTATCAGGTATGATGGGTCATAATGCTGCCGAACAAGAAGTCGAGAATCTCTCTGGCCTGTCTAGTAATCCTGAAAAAAATATATTTGCCATTCGAGAAAACGGGACAACGTGTCTAATGGCTGAATTTTCTGCTAGAATCCTTGTACCCTATGAAGTACCTTCCAGCAATGAAGTGGATGTGAGTCCTTATTTACTATAAGAGCAGTAACTGACTGTTTGTTCACATATTGCATGTTGTGTGGAACTGTTTCTGCCAGTAGGTAATCTTTAAAAATTCAAATGTTGACATGTGTTTTAAATGCCTGTGTTGCTAGGTAAAACTATAGAAAATGTAATCAATTCTGAGTTGCATGCTCTATTAATCTCATAAAATGTCTCTTATAGTCCACTGTATCTCTGGTTACTCTATCTAGAATGAATGAACACTCAGTATATGAGATATAGCTATATTCAGATCTCATTGTGTTTTGTGTGGCTATATGTGTGTCATAGTGGAATCCAGAAGAAGCGAACATTCAGTTGCCGAGAGATACGGATATAAAAGGAAAATGTTGGAGTAATGAGTCCGAGCTACATTTGTCCTGGGCAGACAATGCTTATACTCTAAAGCTGTTTTTCCTGAAGGTAATTAAACATGCAATTAATTTTGTGTAAATCAAGCATGGACAAACTTAATGATGTTTTCTGATTACATTGATTGTGAATAATATCCTCTAAGGAACTCAATGTATATAAACAATATTGGACAAAATAAACTTGTTTTCATCATTTTTTTCTTGAAATAGACTGAATTTTCCCACTAATTTTCACTGAAATTCTAAATTATAATTCCATCCTCCAGTTATTCCAATATATACTTCTATGAAGAGCTGGAAATTTGGTTTCCAGTAGTAGTCAAAGAATCCAAAAACATTTCACATATGTTTCAAATGTGACAAATAACTAGAATTTATCTGAATCTTCACTTAAATTATCTTCAAATTGGCAGGATTTAGAATTTCACTGTATGAATTCTTCCCTTATTTGTTTTACAAACAGGATGATCCAATGAAACCTTATTCCAATAACTGGAAAATAAATAAAGTCCAGTTTTCCTACGATGTTTCAGAGCGCACAAATTTCAAAACTGGAGCAAGACGTGAGTATTTAAACCCTATAATTTTGACACTTAATTACAATTTTCTTGCAAGATTGTGGATTCCACTAATACCTAGTTAATGCCTACTACTTCAAAGTCAATTCTCACCCCCATACCGTGGGCACATACATACAACACATCATATAATGTTAAACCAGGCCTGCTTGGCTTAGAATGATTTATGTTGCTGTTAAAACAAATATCTCTGCTTAATTTGTGAAACCCCACAATTACTGTATTAGCACAGGAGGGGATTTGGAGGGGGTGGGGGGGGGGTGGAAGAAGAAAATAGGAGCTTATATGGCCAGATGAAACATTAGCTGCAGTCGCTGACTCATTTTTGCAGTCGACTGCTGACGTATCACTGCCAGATGTTCATCTATTGCTGGCTACAATGCAGCTCTCTCTTTACTAACTGAGCTTTTCCATCTGTCTATATGTGAGGTGTATAGTATGTCCATGTCCTGTCTCTGCATTATATGATATAATCTTTAAAATCCACAGTGGTATCAGCATTCTTCTGAAGTGCTTATGGTTGCACAGTTACATTACATCTTTTGTGTGCCAGTGGAATAAACACACATGTAGCATACAAGGGGTTAACCACCTGCAGACACTTTGATTTCAAAGAACAAAACACCACCCATCAGGTGCAACCAGCCGAATTCAATCCAGAATGATGTCCCTATGAAATGTGAAACCAGTTATATTGTTGTAATGTCATACTGTTTTCTGTTGATAATTGCTATCTGTTGTTGTTATTTTAATTCATGATATATTTGTTATAAAATAAAGGTGTTTTGATATATTTAAAGTTTTTTTGAAAATGTTATTTATTTATTTTTAAAGTCATATCTTATAAATTATAGTAGGTAATACAAATGAAAAACAAGCGATAAACAGATTGTTGCTTGCCATGGCGGAGTTAGTACAATTTCAATTTAGAATTTTTGTGGTTCAATATTTCAACTGATTACATTTTGCAATTCCCTCTTATTGATGGTAGTTTGCAAATGATTAAAAGCTGATTCTTTGTTCTTTCATAGTTACGTATTGAAGCTTTAATACAATTATGTATATTTTTTTAGCTGGGAGGCACACTGCAAGCAGGCAACACCTTTCCCTTATGGTGACACCAATTGGAATGTCCTATGAATGTGAAGCCACCGAAAGGATCAGTCTAACCTCTACTGATCAAAAAAAAACTGTGACTTTGTTCCTCTCTAATGTACACATTCAGCCATTTGATATCCAGAGAGATTTTGTCTACAGCGAAGGTACAGTATTTTATAGTACTATGAATGTCATCAATCTTTTTCATTGAGCCTGTTCGATTCTGTTCCTATGCCTTGTATACGAAATACAGACTATTCAATATTTTTAATTTAGGATTTATTATGATAGTAATGTCATTAATCTAGGTAAAACACAATGTAAGTGAAGAAGCTAATTTACATGTTTTCCAAAACAATTAACATATGAAAACTGAAATCTTTTCATCCCATTGTTGCAACCATCTAAATAGGTTCTTGTTCAATCAAGTGCTACGAAAAGTCTAATAATTCATTGGATGGAAATCACTTGGGTCCACTTAATGCCTCGTGTGATTTTCAAGTAAATGCTCTTTATGCAATTGTTGATTAGGTTTTGTAATGTATCTTAATGAACACTATCACAAAGATCTAAACAAATAGAGTATAAAGTTGACAAGAAAAAGCAATAATGTTTATGTTACAATGAGAAAAATTACCGAAGGGAGAAAAAATATTCCAAGCCGTAAATGATCAGAGCATCATTACATTAATTTTCAAATAGCAGGAACAGTATGGCACAAAAAAGGACTTGACTGAAAATTTTGTAAACTGGAATTCAATGACCAGGTCGATAGGACATTGATCATATCCCAGAGAGAGTCATTGGATGGAGCTAGACTGGCTGAGACTGGAGAAATAGTCTATGGGACAGCTATAGCCAATATGCTGATAGATGGTGATGCATCTTTGATAGTGTTTAAGCAGTGGCAGAACTACCGCTGGTGTAGCTGCATCAGGGTCTGCATGATTAGGGGGCCCCTCGGTGTTGCTGAACAAGAGGTGTCAATCAGGTGCTGCAACCTTTTAACAGCAAAACAGGCCCCTGTAATCTTAGTAGCCTGGGAGGTAGCGAGAGCAGGTCACTGCCTCCCAGCTACATAGAGAGCACTATGCCCTACACTACACTCAGACTCAGCCAGCAGCAAGACCTCAGGGAAGCCCCCTGTGCACATAAATTATATGTTAGGAGACTGGATAAAAATATAGGAATTATGATATGTGTGCCTATCTATATGTATTTGTCAGTGTGTATCTGCATATCAGTCTGTGCATGTGTCAGTGTGTGTATCTATGTGTATGTCACTGTGTTTATATGTGTGTGTCTGTGTGTTTATATCTATGCATCTGTGTATGTTGGTGAGTATATGTGTGTGTCTGTGTGTATGCATGCATCAGTTTGTGTCAGTGTATGTATCTGTATCACTGTGTTTATATGTGTGTGTCTATGTGTCAGTGTGTGTATATATGTGTATGTCAGTGAGGAAATGTGTGTGCCTGTGTGTATGTATGCATCAGTGTCTATTAGTGTGTGTGTGTGTGTGTCACTGTGTCAGGGTGTGTATCTGTGTGTATGTCAGTGTGTTTATATGTGTGTATCAGTGTGTGTGTGTGTGTGTCTAAGTATACGTCAGTGAGTATATGTGCGTGTCTAAGTGTATGCAAGCATCAATGTGTATCACTGTGTGTGCCAATGTGTCAGTGCATGTATCTGTGTGTGTGTCAATGCGTATCTGTGTAAATATGTACAGTATCTCACAAAAGTGAGTACATCCTTCACATTTTTGTAAATATTTTATTATATTTTTTCATGTGACAGCACTGAAGAAATGACACTCTGTTACAATGTAAAGTAGTAAGTGTACAGCCTGTATAACAGTGTAAATGTGACTCGTTAGTGTTACAAGGTCTCAGGTGTGAATGGGGAGCAGGTGTGCTAAATTTGGTGTTATCGCTCTCACACTCTCTTATACTGGTCAGTATTGTTGCTCTACATAAAGATGACCTAGACTATAAGAAGATTGCCAAGACCCTGAAACTGAGCTGCAGCACTGTGGGCAAGACCATACAGTGGTTTTATAGGACAGGTTCCACTCAGAACAGGCCTCGCCATGGTCGACCAAAGAAGTTGAGTGCACATGCTCAGCATCATATTCAGAGATTGTCTTTGGGAAATAGACATATGACTGCTGGCAGCATTGCTGCAGAGGTTGGAGGGGTTAGGGGTCAGCCTGTAAGTGCTCAGACCATACGCCGCACACTGCATCAAATTGGTCTGCATGACTGGGGTCCCAGAAGGAAGCCTCTTCTAAAAATGAAGCACAAGAAAGCCCGCAAATAGTTTGCTGAAGACAAGCAGTCTAAGGACATAGATTACTGGAACCATGTCCTGTGGTCCAATGAGACCAAGATAAACTTATTTGGTTTTAGATGGTGTCAAGCGTGTGTGGCGGCAACCAGGTGAGGAGTACAGACAAGTGCACCACAAGTCAAGCATGGTGTTGGTAGTGTCATGGTCTGGGCCTACAAGAGTGCTGCCGGCACTGGGGAGCTACAGTTCATTGAGGTGACCATGAATACCAACATGTACTTCGACATACTGAACTAGAGCATGATCCTCTCCTTTCGGAGACTGGGCTGCAAGGCAGTATTCCGACAAGATAACTACCCCAAACACCCCAAACACACCTTCTAGATGACCACTGATTTGCAAAAGAAGCTGAATGTAAAGGTGATGGACTGGCCAAGCATGTCTCCAGGATTACCCTATTAATCATCTGTGGGGCATCCACAAAGGGAAGGTGGGGGAGCGCATGGTCTCTAAAATCCACCAGCTCTTTGATGTCATTATGAAGGAGTGGAAGAGGACTCCAATGGCAACCTGTGAAGCTCTGGTGGACTCCATGCCCATGAGGGTTAAGGCAGTGCTGGAAAATAATGGTGGCCACACAAAATATTCACACTTTAGGCCCAATTTGGACATTTCCCCTTAGAATGTACTCACTTTTGTCGCCAAGGGCTTAGACATTAATGGCCGTGTGTTGAGTTATTTTGAGGGGACAGCAAATTTACACTGTTATACAGGCTGTACAGTTACTACTTTACATTGTAGCAGAGTGTAATTTCTTCAGTGTTGTCACATTAAAAAATATAATAAAATATTTACAAAAATGTGAGGGGTGTACTCAGTTTTGTGAGATACTGTATGTGTGCGTAAATGAGCATACATGCCAGCAATCAAATGGCAATACTACATGCAAAAACACTCATGAAATCAAATGCCAACATTATATCCAAATGTATCCCTTCATCCAAACACCAATATTACATATAAATGTACACACGCATTCAAAAGCTAACAATACATACAAACACACCCCTTTATTCAAACACAAACATTACATAGAGGTACACCACTGCATTCCAATAACAACAGTACATATTAATAAACCCCTACATGCACACACATATACTCAATACAAAAACATGATTACATTCAAACGCACAAGCACTGCTCACAACTGCTGCAAGGATGGACTCATGGTAGGTCCCTAGCTTACATTGCATTGTGGGAACTGTATGACTGTTGGGAATCTCGCACTGGAGGGGGACTCAAAAAAGATTCTTGCACCAGGGCCCTCTTCCACCACTGTGTTTAAGATAGCGGTGTAGTACTTTGATAGTGTTTTAGATATGTGGTGGTGTTTTTTTTTTAAAGTGTTCTACACATGTGGTGTAGTGCTTTCATAGTATTTTATAAACGGGGTGTAGTGCTTTCATAGTATTTTATATATGGGGTGTAGTGTTTTGATAGTGTTTATTATATGGTATATGGATGGGGTGTAGTGTTTTGATACTGGTTTAGATATGGGGTGTAATGTTTTGATAGTGTGTTAGATATGGGATGTAATCTTTTGATACTGGTTTAGATATGGGGTGTAATGTTTTGATACTGGTTTAGATATAGAGTGTAGTGTTTTGATACTGGTTTAGATAAGCAGTGTCCTTTTTTTGATAGTATTTTAAATATGCAATATTGTTTTGTGATAGTATTTTAGATAAGCAGTGTAGTTTTTTGATAGTATTTTCCATTGATAGTGGTTTATGTAAGGAGTGTGGTGCTTTGATAGTGGTTTATGTAAGGACTCTGGTTTCTTTGATAGTGGTTTATGTAAGGAGTGTGGTTTCTTTGATAGTTGTTGTTACTCCTGTGTCTGTCTCCCTCCAAGTCCACGGTGCTACCATCAGCTCCACCATGCAGGCTCGCTGCCTAGGTGTTCTCTTTGTCTCCGACCTCTCCTTCAAGCCTCATGTTCAGTATATCGCCAAATCCTGCCATTTCCATCTCAAAAACATTGCGTGCATCTGCCCCTACTTAACGCCTGATGCGACTAAGGTGCTGGTCCATTCCACTGTCCTTTTTCGCCTTGACTACTGTAATCCGCTTCTCAGTGGTCTTACGTGCTCCCAACTTGCACCATTACAGTCCATAATGAATGCGGGGGCGAGACTCATCTTCCTGTCCACCCGCACCTCCCACGCCTCACCCTTCTGTCAGTCCCTACATTGGCTTCCTATAAGATATAGAGCTCAATTTAAAATTCTGGTTCTTGCTTTCAAATTTCTACTTAATGCTGCTCCCACCTATCTATCCTCCCTTATACATAAGTATGTCCCGTCTGGGCCCTTACGATCTGCTGAAGACTTACGTCTATCTTCTGTCCGTACTCCCACCTCTGATGCTTGCCTTCAAGATTTCTCGAGGGCTGCACTGTTCCTGTGGAACTCACTTCCCTCCTCCGTTAGATGCTCACCCAGTCTCCACTCCTTCAAAAAATCTTTAAAAACCCACTTCTTTATAAAAGCATATCAATTGAACTGTTAATAGCTCCCGACTGATTCCTCTTCTGCAACTGTCACTAGTCTAATACTATCCTTACCTTTTTGTGTCATTTTACCCCACTCCCTCTAGCATGTAAGCTCATTGAGCAGGGCCCTTAACCCCTCTGTTCCTGTGTGTCCAACTTGTCTGGTTACAACTACATGTCTGTTCGTCCACCCATTGTAAAGCGCTGCGGAATTTGATGGTGCTATATAAATAACATAATAATAATTATCATAATAGTGGTTTATGTAATGAGTGTGGTACGTTGATAGAGGTTTATGTAAGGAGTGTGGTTTATCTGATAGTGGTTTATGTAATGAGTGTAGTCCTTTTTGTATTTGAGGTCGGGATGACCCAATCTTAACTCATGAGTATGTTATTAATTCTGAGTACCTCCATGTGGTAAGCACCAAGGTCTCACTTTATGTGTGGCATAATTATCCTGGGAATTGGTTAATGTATCGTCCAGGTGGAAACAAGAATCCAGTTGCTTAACAAGTGACACAAATTTGAGCGTAACCAAACTTTTTTAAAAAGTAATTATTGTCCTCTTCTGCATCCAGTTAGTGATAATGCATAGCTTGCACTATTAATGGTAGCATGAAATATGCATGTATCTTGTGTGCAAGTTCTCAGCTTTTGTCAAAGCAGGGCTAGCGTAAGGTGTTGTCCACATATAAGGGTCCTATTTGGTACACAGACTAAAAAAATGTAAATTACATTTATTGCTTTTAAACCTTGTTGCCTGGACAGCGCCTTTCTTGGTGATCCCAAAATGGACAAATGCAACAGTGATCAATCGGTCTATCCGTCATATGTTTACATTGTACATCTTGGAGCATCTACTGCATTACATTGTCCGGATATTCTAGATAAAGTATGCATTATAAAGAAACTAGGATCTGCAAAGGATTCATGTAACTTATTTTAAAAATAACCTGTGTGTCACGGTTCCCGGCATTTCTGCTTAGTTTGAGTGCAGCCACGCCGTCAGAGATGTTTTTAACTTACCTTGGGCTCGGCGGGCAGCTACCTGGGCTCCCTCCATTCCGGTCCCCAGCGGGTGCAACATTCATAGGGATGCTGGCCCCTGCAGATCTGACTTTTATAAGAAACTTACCTTCATTCACCTCAAATATGGCGCCGACGTGCGTGCAGCTTCACGTCATAGATGCACACTCATGTTTTGGGGTCAGAAGTCCGAGACAGCCAATTACAGCCTAAGGAGGGTTATTTAAACACAAATTACCTTTTTGACAGTGCTCTGTCATGGTTTCCACTAGCTGGTTATCTGAGAGTGTGTTTCTGATGGCCTTTTTCTGGTATTTGACTTTGGCTTCGTTTTGACTTCCCTAATTTCTGGTATCCTAGACTTCTGGCTTTCCTCATCGTTGTGTCTCATTCTGTGTCCCTGACCTCGGCAAGTATTTTGACTATTCTGCGGTATGTTAAGTCCGGACATTATAAGGTCCAGTTAGACGTTATCCTTAGTCCTAGGTGTGATACTATTCTGCGTTCTGGATCAACTATAATCCTGACACTGTGGAACAGAAACAACCTTCAAAATATTTTATAAAATTGTCCTCGTGATGTAGGTAAATGTGTAGGTGAATAATCCAAAACCAGAAAGCAGTGTTGCACTGATACTTAATGTACAGCAATATTTCAGGAAAAACATGTCTACTAAAAGGAAATTTAAAAAACATATAGTGCAGACCATCTGATATAATTTAAGTAAGGAGCATACACAAAATAGACATATGTAGAGAACACACACATGTCCCATAACCCTATCAACTGTTTCTCTGGGTAACTGAGGCTTCTTGGAGAGAACAAATCCCATGAATTGATATCCAGAATGGCAGTAAAATCTTCTTATTAAAAATTGCACAGTATAGGAGACACAAGCAGGGACAGGAACCCCCAATGGCACAGTATACCAAATGATTTATTAGCACACAGATAAAATTATGCGTACTTGCATAAAAGTGGGTATGCACAGCAGAAAATCCACATAAATTCTAAAAGTCTCTTCTCCAATATTAAAATAAAACAGCAATTCAAAAATAAAACACCTTATACTTAAAAAATATTCTTATAAAACATAATATACATATAGAAATATATATCTTACAGAACTGTAAAATCATCCAAAGTAATGCTGTTTAAAAGAGTGTATTTTATATATATTTACATATATTTCTAACCACTCTATTTACAAATGGTGACTTATAGGGGATTATAGTCTGTGTTTACAAATAATAAAATATTACCCACAAGTAAGCTTATTTAAAAAAAAAGAGAGAGAGAGTTCACATTTTCCATACCAAAAAAGGAAAAATGAAAAATCCCAATTTAATTTTATTGGCATCATGAGGTGGCAGAGCCAGGAACCGGAGCTATCGGAACACAGGAATCACTTTCTTGTTTACTAGCGTTTTTAAAAGACTTTAGTGTTTATGTGGGTTTTCTGCTGTGTATACACACTTTTATGCAAGTACGCATCATTTTATCTGTGTGCTAATAAAACATTTATTTTACTGTGCAGTTGGGAGTTACTGTCCCTGGTTGTGTCTCCTATACTGTGCAATTCTAAATAAGATTTTATATTTTCTCTTGTAAGCTTTTTTTCTGACATATATTGTTTGTTAAATATCAGCACGACACTGTTTTCTGGTTTTGCATTGTACTCACTGTGTGGGTGAGTGCTGCTGGAGGGGGTACACACTTTCTAGTTAATGTAGGTGAATAAGTTTGGCCTTATTTATTTCACAAAGCTAATAATCAGCATACAGATATTATCTCGGACACCCCATCGGTCTGAGAATAGAATTCTTTCTTATCTCCTGGTTGTCTGTTTGTCACTGTTAGTGCATACATTATACTTATCTCACATTACATGATTAAATATGCAAGCTGGGAGCAAGCTAGTGGCAGTGGCATATATATTCTTACGAACAGAAGGTTTATAATCCAAAGCTACATTAGTAAAATCATTTTTATACACGCTGGTGGAGAGTCCTTTATAATTGCATTTGTAGTAAACCTTTTATCCTATAAATACACAATGAGATTTTATTAAATCCTTAATAAGTGATGATAATCACAACATTCCAACCAAGAAAGGCCGCAGGTGTAGAAAAAGAGAGAACAACAGAAGTAGTGCATGATTTGTTTAAATAGTTACCAACACAAAGTTGAAAAGTTCTAAAATTGGAGCAATCACCATTGAAACCAGAAGAATCAGCAGGAACAATCAGTTGTTTTTCAACGTTATTGCTCCACTTTTATAGATCTGTCCCTCATTTCTGTTAGCGACACATTTAACATTTTCTCTAACTGACTAAAGTCAATTGAAATTTCAACACAAGAGGAATATATCATGAGACAAAATAGCAACTGATATGTCTTGAACAGCTATTTTTTGATATGATACACAACAGATTCTTATTACGGCTGCAAAAGAAGATCATCTGGGCTTCATGCAAGCATATCTTACTTTATCACCTTGGTGGGTCCTCTTAAAAAAAATGCAAAGACCCTAAAAGTGACAATGCCACTTTAACAACCAAGATTGAATTGTTTTTTGCAATACAACTGTAGGTGTAGAAAAGTCTTTAAGAGGCCAGCAATGACCCTGCAAGAAATCTAGCATATAAATAAATGCTGTAGATTCTTTGTCAAATCTGTGCCTTCTGATATTTATTTATAAAATATTTTACCAGGAAAGATACATTGAGATTTCTATCATTTTCAAGTATGTCCTGGGTCCACAAAACATTGCATTGTTACATTAGGGTACAATAAAATAAAAAAACAATATTAATACACAATATATACAAAATTTAACATAGAACAGGTAGGAAATATATAATCAATCATGATAGGGGCATTCTGTTTTGAGATATGTAGAGAGGGATCTCTTAAAGGACTTTAGGCTTGGAGAAGATTTGAAAGTGTGCGGGAGGTCGTTCCACAATTGCGGTGCTCTGTAGGAGGAGGAGGAGGATCTGGGTGCTTTCTTTTTGTATTGAGGTAGACTAAATAATCAGTTTTGGCAAATAGACTAAGGGGATTAATGGAGCATATAATCAAAAATGATCAAATTGGTTTCGTACAAGGTAGAGATCCGGTAGATAATTCTAGAAGATTACTGGATCTGATAGATGCATCTGGAAGAAATAATAAACCTTTATTTGTATTGGCTGTAGATGCCGAGAAAGCTTTCGACAGGGTCGGTTGGGATTTTTTAAGGATAACTATGGAAAAATTTGGAATCCAGGGTAGGATGCTTAATGCTATTTTAGCTCTATACGAAGGTCCAAAAGCAAGAACAGTGGCTCCAAATATATGTTCAGAGTGGTTTACATTAAAAAATGGCACGAGACAGGGTTGTCCTCTGTCGCCTATATTATATATTATGACAATGGAGATTTTAGCTACCAATATTAGAGATAACCCTCGAATTAAAGGATTTAGATACAGAGAGACAGAATTTAAATTGAATCTATATGCGGATGACTTGATTTTGACCCTAACCGACCCTGTCGAATCGCTTAGTGCCTTAATGGAAGAGATAGACAAATACAGTTTGATTTCAAATTATAAAATAAATACAACGAAGTCTACTTTTTTAGCTATAAATATTTCTAGAGACTCTATCCAACAGATTAAAAATAAATATAAATTTAACTGTGATAAAAACAGGTTATCCTATTTAGGTATAGTGATTTCTGATGATTCAAAAGATACGGTACAAACAAATTTCTTGAAAACATTTAGATCGACACATGAGTCACTAAAAAGATGGAGACAAACTGAATTATCTTGGTGGGGTAGAATCAATTTGGTAAACTCGTACTTACTCCCTAAATGGTCCTACTTATTTCGCATGATCCCTTTGAGAATGCCACAACCATGGTTATCTATGATACAACGAGACATAAACAATTTTATATGGAAAGGAAAAAGGCCGAGGATGAATAAGCATCTTTTGATGCAGAAGAGTAGGAAAGGAGGGATAAATTTCCCAAATGTCAACATAATCTACTTAGCTAATATGATGTTTCATATATATAAGACACAATTATTAAGTTCAGAGGAAGCTGGATGGTACCAATTAGAAATGGAGATGGTAGAAATGGAAAATTTGATATGGTTAACTAATCAAGACGAAAGGATTAAAAAGGCCTGTACTCTTAATAATTGCTTGAAATCCATTCTAATGGAGTGGGAAAAGCTTAGGATTAATAGCGGAATCCGCAATAAAATATTGGGAAACTTTAACCTCAGTATTATACAACTAAGGATGAAAGATTTAAATATTAGTGAATGGACAAGGAGAGGTATTGTTTATATAAATCAAATAATAACGGGAGATAAAATTAAATCTTTCGAAAATCTGATAAAAGAATTTTCATTATCTAGGAAAGAGTGGTATAATTATCTAAGAATCAGAAGCTTTATTAAACAGTTTTTATTACACCGACCTACAGCGGGTATAGAAAACCTGATAGTTTTATTAAGAAATGAGAGGGTAACGCAAATAGTCTCAAAGGCAAGGACTGTTCTTCTTCAACTCGAAGCACCAAATTTGAATGTAAATATTCAAAAATGGAGTAAAGAGTTAAATGTACAGATTCTAAAGTCTGAATGGGACCAAGTATTATACCAAACAAGTAAAATAATCCATTGTTTGAATCTTCTTGAGGTATTATTTAAATTAATGAACCGCTGGTATTTAGTTCCCACCAGACTGTCCAAAATGTACACTTCTAATTCCCCACTGTGTTGGAGATGCAATGACAAAGAGGGGACTTTTGGACATATATGGTGGGACTGTAGTAAGGTAAAAATTCTGTGGTTTATGGCTTTTGAGTCATTGGAGTATATTACAGAAACAAAAATCCCTAGAGGCCACCAGAATGGTCTATTTCACTTAAATCTGCAATCACTCCTCTTTAAGAACAAATTTATATATGTCCATTTTGTAGCAGCAATAAAAATAATAATCGCAAGGAATTGGAAGAGTAGCGCAAATTTTACGCATGCTCAGTTGTATTCACAAGTCCAATATCAATTAACCATGGAAGCCTTGGGATACCAGTCAATAAAAATTAGAGATGTTAGCAATTTCTGGAAAGAAAAAATGGAGAGTCTGATTAGATAAAACCCTGGACAAAATTAATAGAATAATGTGCGTTTTTTCATCTTTTCCTTTCCATTTCCTTTAAGGTAGTAAGATAGAGGTGCCACTGTATTACCCCAAGTAGAGTCTGCAATACAAGTCTGTTTTTGTATGTTTGTTAAGTACATCATACTAATGAATCCTAGTAAAGCCAACTACTTAATAAAATTAATAATAGATAGTGAAGAAGGATGACTATTATGGGAGACGAAACTTTAATCTTAGAAGGACGGTTGGACGGAAATTTTTGTCATGCCCATTGTTTTTGTTATTTTGGTATATGGATTTGTTTAAAGAATATAATATAATTTAGTAAAGAAATAAGTAACAATAGTGTAAACACATGATAATGAGCAATATTTAATATATATGTATATATGTAATACTACATGTCCTATTTAATTAGTGCTAAATGTTTACATTTGCTAATGTTTTTCTATATTAGTATGGATGTTGCTAATGTTTCGTATGTTTTTGTAAAGGAAAATTGAAATAAATAAATTATGTCAAAAAAAAGAGGTAGACTAAATAAAGTGCAGATACTGGATCGGAGGGTATAGGAGGTGGGAACAGCCGGGGAGAGCATTCTACTCAGGTAGGGTGGGAGCTTCCCAGAAAAGCTCTTAAACACGAGGCTGGAAAGATGAAGGGTGCGTCTGGATTCCAGCGACAGTCAGTTTAGTTATTTTAGAATGTCACAATGGTGGGTCATGTAATTACATTGTAGCACAAAGCTGCAGCATGAGTTATACAATGTGTTGAGTTTATTAATGTGTAATTGCGGTGCAGGTGCATATACTGCATCCCCATAATCAATGATTGGCATCCGCATTTGCTGTACAATCTTTTCCTTTACTGTAGGGCTGATATATTGTTGCGGATACCTGTGTTCCAGTATGTGTCTAAACAGGTCATCATGGCAACTACTTATTAACGTTCCCTACCAGGGATGGGAATCCACTGCAGCACAATGTGGATCCAGAGATTACTACTTCTATCATACAGTGCAGGCTGATTTTCTGAATTGTTTCTCAGCCAACATCACAGTAAATACATCACGGTAATATACTAAACAGGGATTTGTAGCTTGGCACTAAACAGAAATCTAATGCTCCCAGTTTAGTGAATTCACCAATATTTTGTAATTCTAAAAAGCACCTTGAGGTATTTAACACAAACAAATGATAATTTCCTATAAAAATGAAAGAGACCAGGACCATCCACCTGACATAGTGTGTTATTTGTATTAGCATGTACCTACCATAGTTATTGCCTTGTGAATTTTTACAGTTCTTTTAAAGGAACACTATACAGTCAGCTACACACACATATATTCCTGACCCTACAGTGTTAAAATCACTATCTAGCCCCCTGGCCTCCCTAAATATAGAAACATCTTACATTTATTCAAGTCTGCTGCTGCTGGCTCTGCTCCTGATCTGCCTCCTTAGCTGACATCATCAGAAGTGGTGATCCCAGCCAATCACAATGATTTTCCATAGAAAAGCATTGGATTGACTGAGATTGCCAAGGATGTGGACCAGGGGCAGTGTCAAACACAGCCCTGGCCAATCAGCATCTCCTCATAGAGATGCATTGAATCAATGCATCTCCATGAGGAAAGTTCAGTGTCTCCATGTAGAGGGTGGAGACATTGAATGTCAGTCACACTGTGCTGCACATTCCCAGAAGCCATCTGAGGAGTGGCCAGTGGCGTTATCACAAGGCTGTAATGTAAACACTGCCTGTCTGTCTGAAGAGACAGTGTTTACTGCAAAAAGCCTGCAGGGACTGACTATACTCACCAGAACCATACATTAAGCTGTAGTTGTTCTGGTGACTATAGTGTCCCTTTAATGCTGACTATGACCATTGTAACCAGCATTAAAGATGACAAAGCCTATTTAATGCTAACAAGTGAAAATCCAAAGAGAATTTCAATTTGAAAGAAAAAATAGCCAAAATGGACTGCACATGTATATATGTATGTGTGTATGTATGTATGTATGTATGTATGTATGCATGTATGTATGTGTGTATGTATGTGTGTATGTATGTATGTATGTGTGTATGTATGCATGTATGTATGTATGTATGTGTGTATGTGTGTATGTATGTATATCCATTTAAAAAGAATGGCATTTGATTTAAATCATTTGAATCAACGTCAGAAATGATTCCATTTTGTTAGGAAAAAAAACATGTTACATCTGCATCTACAGAAGTCATCATTAAAGTATATGAGAATTATTCTACATAAACCATTTCAAATGTTTCTTTCTAACAAAATTGAACAATTTCTGATGCAGGTTCCAACAAATGAAATCAAGTTAGAAGTGGTTAGGGCGGATTACGGTTAGAGACGGATTAATGCCAGAGTTAGATTGCATAGGATATTTAGCGTTAAGAGAATTTAAAATTTGAGAAGGGTTGAAATTGCACTGCAAGGGGTATTTTGCATTTATTTTTTGGGTACAAGTGTTTCGGATTGTTGAGTTGAGAGTTAGAGTTGGGTTACATTTAGTATTGAGTACATAGGGTGCTTAATGTTTAAATAAGTTAAACCTGGGATTAAGGTAAAGCTTTTTTCAGGTTTAGGTTTAAATTTAGGACTAATGAAAGGGTTTGTTTTTTTGTTTTTGGAGTGGTTAAATTGAGGTTTAGGGAAACATTTGGTGATTATCATACAGGTATGTGGTGTACTCCCCATGATTGATATTAGAGCTGCAGGAGCTGTTATACAGTGTGCATCACTCAGGGCTGTCCCTGCTCCTTCTGCAATAATTTACTGTGTGAGAGGCTGCCAGTGGGCAGATGGGAAGTGATCCCTTCTACTTCTTGTCCAGCCTCACACACAGACACTGGAGGAGGTGGGACAGTTTTTTTTTACGCCCTCTATAAGTATTCCTGGAGATCTGCTATCAAGCATAGGAGGCTGAATGGACTCTGACCAAGGCTCCTGGTATTTAAATCTCCTTAACAGCCTACTTAAAGGACCACTATAGTGCCAGGAAAACATACTCTGGGCGGGGAGCTCTCCTCCTCCGATCCTCCTCCTCTCCTCCCCGTCGGATGAATGCGCACGCGCAGCAAGAGCTGCGCGCGCATTCAGCCGGTCTCATAGGAAAGCATTATCAATGCTTTCCTATGGATGCTTGTGTGCTCTCACTGTGATTTTCACAGTGAGAATCACGCAAGCACCTCTAGCGGCTGTCAATGAGACAGCCGCTAGAGTCTTTGGGGGAAGGCTTAACCCATTCATAAACATAGCAGTTTCTCTGAAACTACTATGTTTATAAAATAATGGGTTAATCCTAGAAGGACCTGGCACCCAGACCACTTCATTAAGCTGAAGTGGTCTGGGTGCCTAGAGTGGTCCTTTAAGTTTAAAAAAATTCACATTATGAGTGTTTAAAACAGGTGCCCCGTACAGGAGATGTGCATGTGAACACTGTTCCATTAAATATATTAATCTGTGATGTTACTAGAGGCGTTCAATGTAAGCAGGCCTTCAATGACATCAAAATATATCACAGGCTTCCAACTTCAGGAAAAGCTGAACTAAATTCGAGGAATCAGGAGCTTAATACTACTAAATGCTAAATTATGCATTTAGGACATGCACAGAAAAACATGATAGACAAGCTTTTAATTCTTCATGGAATCATTTAAATCCACATACTTGGAATCAAATCATTAAATTGATACCGATAGGCATAAATATCACTAAAATTATTAAGGGATTCACCAATATTTAGGGTATGGCCAAGGTTATATAACAAATTTTGCAACAGACAAGAAATTGAAAAACTAATCAGGCGATCAGCGAGGCAAATTAAATGATTAAAGCGGTTCCGGATTCAGATACTTTACAAGCAGTCCCGTCCGTATTATTTCAGATCTCAAAACAGTTATCAGAGTCATGGCTACTTTTTGCAGTGTACAGACAGGAACTTAAAGGACAACTGTTACTTCCAAACTATTTCTAATATTATAGTGTATTTTCTTTAATTATTGAAAGGAAATATATATTTTTTAATGAAGTATATGTAAAAGAATATGAAACACCCATCCCTACCTTTCATATATGATAGGATCCTTCAGCCATATACATGTACCGTGGGTCAGATGAAAGGATTGTTATAATAAAAAAAATTTCAGGTGACAGATGTCTTTTAAAAGGACACTCCACTGGCCAAATATTTTTTTTAAATAACTGTTTAGTAGATATTCCATCAATGAAAACATGCATACATTTAATTATGCAATTAAAAAACAGGTTGCAAAAACTGCAATTCTCTTGTCCGCAATCTTTGCAAACCCTTCCCTTCTAACTCCGCCCCAAACTTTCTGTGTCTGTCCAATCAGAGACTTCCCAATGCAGCTCAATGAGAAGTCTTTGCAAGGCAGGTGCTCTGAGCAATTGCTGCCTCTTGAGTTTAGCTCCACTAAGCTAACCAAACCAGGAAGTATCAGGACCTGTCGTCTGTTTGAAATGCAGGGGGTGTAACAAGGTTAATTTATAAAAATGCCAATTTATGTTGATATCTCCACTTTTTGTAAAATAAAAAAAGGCACTCTTCACACATAAAGCCCTTCAGCAAGCTGAAGTGTTTTGAGGGTCTGGAGTGTTACTTTAACTGATAGTGAACAGATTTGTGTTGCCCTTATTTACTTACATCTCATCTCACAAATCTTGCACTTAAAAAGCCTCATTCTCATTCTACAGCAGCACAGAGCCCCTCCCTGACAATGAAGTGGTTCCTCCTATCAGTAGCCTTTCATTTTGGTCTACGAAGCCTATCATGTCCCATGACATATCCTGTCAATCAGGGATTTATGGAATATGTAATTTAACCATAGTAGTAGGTACACTCATTTTTACACATAGTTAATGGGATGTAAACTAAAAACCTGAATTTTACTTTTGTTGTCACTGTTTATGACATAATCTTGAGACTGATATGCCAAGAAAGATTACTGACATATGGCATTTGTTCCTTTAAGCATATTCAGAGTGGACATTGTGGCTGTAGTGGACATGTGTATTTCTTGTGTTATATTGTTAATTTAATTGTATTGAGTATCTGCTCGGTGCGGCCAATGAGAGATCCGTGGGAGCTGAGCTGATGACATGACCTCACCTATACAGCCATTTGCTATCCTCTTATAAAGCAATTGGATATGGGGTGCTGTGATGAGTACGTAGGCCTCGATTTAATAAGCTTTCCAAAGGATTCTATGGTGTTAGAAAAACACTCCAAACTATTTCTCTACACCATAGTCTTTAATAGTGATATATTGTGACGTTTTTCTAACAGTATTGAATCTTTTGGAAAGCCTATTAAATAGAGGTTCCTTACTCGGAATACATCTTTTAAAGGTAAAGGAACAGGGTTTGCTACAGAAACCTGCAAGACCTTTTTCTTTTGATGTTTAAATATGAATAAAAATATGGCATGAGTCTGTTCTAATGTTGTATGTTTGCAAGCTCTGTAAAATGTCTCCTTCAATTTATAAGAGTTACAAAAAAAAGAAAATGATGTAAAAGAAGGAGAAAATATTTGTACATTCTGATTTTATTCTGTAATTCCAGATTACAAATGCCCAACAGATCAGAGCAAACAGCTGGAGGAAATGTTGCCCCTTATTCTGGGTATAACCTTGGGACTGGCTATCGTAATTATCCTCGCTGTGTATCACATTCATCACAAGATGACAGCTAACCAAGTTCAAATTCCTCGGGACAGATCTCTGTATAAACACATGGGATAAACAGACTGATTAAATGCAGGGCACATTAACTCATCAGGTAGATAAAACTAATGCACTTTCCCTATCATCACGTCCGCTTCTCTGCCCATGATCCATGTATCAGAAAGTATTTGTCCCAGCCAGAATCTGAGGGCATTTACACATCAATGCTAGTACTGTGCTTTAAACCATAGTGTAGTTGCTGAGCTCAATCCCTGTGCTACAAAACACAATCTTTAAATCTTTGGACTCCGGTATTTTACTTACTGATTTTAAAGAGAAATTATGTAATAAAGCACAATTATTATCCTGGATGTTTGGAAAAATAACAACAAAAAATTATATATAACAAAAACGCACATTAGCAGTTGTTGACTTTTCATGTATGACATAGAACCTATGCATGTGTAATATTTATATTACGATAAAAAGATATTCAAAGAATATTATATTATAATATAATATTATAATGTTAGGATTTAGTAACTATTTTATAAGGACAATTTAAAACATCCATATTGTCAACAATTTTTTCTACAATATGTAGGTACCAACTTAGCTAGGATATAAGTGTTAATTATTGCAGAATAAAATGGGCAGCTCTATAATGATAGGGTAACCAATATTTCGGAAATGGAAGTTGTTCCATTCAGAATAGCCAAGCATGCTGCATGATTTATTATAGTGTAATCCTGTACATTATCGACACAGTTTGAAATATGAAATCTGATTACTATGCACACCTCTCCCTTTATAAATGGTACTTGAATAAAATTGAAGAACTGGATCTGAGAAATAAAATAAATGAATTTTAATTATATAGTCTGCGTCCGACATATTCATTGTCAAGTTATTTTGTTTTCTTTTTTTAATAAGACATTTGCACTTTACATGTATACCTGCACATATTTGTTCTCAGAGCTGTAGGAAAATGACTGAGTACCCACTTGTGACAAACGCCACTGGAGATGTGGGTCTGCCAGCGGAGACCATTACTTATACTGGGGATCAAGCCAGCAGCTACAGCAACTGCAGCTGGGCTGGATCATGGAAGGGCTTGTTCTTGCAGGCAGGCATCGACCTCCCTGCCCACACCTCCATCTCTCTGCAGGTACCGACCCCTTTGCCCATGCTCCGACTCTCAGGCAGGTATTGACCCCACTGCCCATGCCTCCCTCATCCAGTAAGGTATTGACCCTCTGCCCTTGCTCTGTCTTCAAGGTAGGTAATGGCCCCTCTGCCCTTTCTCAGTCTCCCAGTCAGGTATTGACTCGCTCCTCCCAGTCATGTATTTACCCCCCTGCCCATGCTCCATCTCCAAAGCAGGTATGGATACCTCTGTCTGTCCTATTTCTCCCATGCAGGTATTGGCCCCTCTGCATATCCTGTTTCCTACTTCTACTTTTACAAAGGCAGTTGTGCCTCTTAAGACATTTGTTCTTTACATGTATATCGGCACATATTTGTCCTCAGTGCTGTAGGAAAATGCCTAAATATCCACGTGACGAAATGCCACCGAGGGATGTGGGTCTACCAGCAGATATTGTTATGGGGACCAGGGGTTAAGTCAGCAGCTACAGTGACCACAGTTGGCCTGGCTTCCAGAAAGGGTTGTTCTCCCAGGCAGTCCTTCTGCCCATACCTCCATCTCCCGGCAGATATCGGCCCCTCTGCCTATGCTCCATCTTACTGGCAGATTTTGACCCCTCTGCCCGTGCTCCGTCTCTCAGGCAGGTATTGACCCCTCTGCCCGTGCACTGTCTCCCAGTCAGGTATAGACCCTCTGCCCGTGCTCCTTACCTCAGGTAGGTATTGACCCCTATGAGTGTGCACCATCTCCCGGGCAGGTATTGACCCCTATGTCCGTGCTCCATCTCCCAGGCAGGTATTGACCCCTCTGCCCATGCTCCATCTCCCAGGCAGGTATTGACCCCTTTGCCCGTGCTCCATCTCCCAGGCAGGTATTGACCCCTCTGCTCGTGGTCCTTCTCTCAGGCAGGTATTGACCCCTTTGCCCATGCTCCATCTCCCAGGCAGGTATTGAACCCTCTGCCCATGCTCCATCTCCAAGGCAGGTATTGACCCCTCTGCCTGTGCTCCTTCTCTCAGGCAGGTATTGACCCCTCTGCCCATGCTCCGTCTCTCAGGTAGGTATTGACCCCTCTGCCCTTGCTCCGTCTCTCAGGCAGGTATCAACCCCCCTGCCATGCTCCATCTCTCAGGCAGGTATTGAACCCTCTGCCTGTGCTCCATCTCCCAGGCAGGTATGACCCCTCTGCCCATGCTCCATCTCTCAGGCAGGTATTGACCTCTCTGCTCGTGCTCCATCTCCCAGGCAGGTATTGACCCCTCTCCGTGGTCCAGCTGTCAGGCAGGTATTGACCCCTCTGCCCATGCTCCATCTCTCAGGCAGGTATTGACCCCTCTGCCCGTGCTCCTTCTCTCAGGCAGGTATTGACCCCTCTGCCTATGCTCCATCTCCCAGGCAGGCATTGACACCTCTGCTTGTGCTCCATCTCCCAGGCAGGGTTTTGACCCATCCGCCTGTGCTCCATCTCCCAGGCAGGTATTGACCCCTTTGCCCGTGCTCCTTCTCTCAGGCAGGTATTGACCCATCTGCCTGTGCTACATCTCCCAGGTAGATATTGGCCCCTCTGCCCATGCTCCATCTCCCAGGCAGATATTGACCTCTCTGCCTGTCCTGCTTCCTACTACTGACTTTACATTGGCACTTGTGGCTCTCAAGCCTAGCTCTTTTCTAACACATTCTCAGGACCAGTACTTAGTGCAGCCAGCAAGCAGGTCTGAAAACTCTGCCACTGGAATCCCTGAACAAACCAGGCAGGACACACAGTTCCCAATGGAACTAGCACACAATACTTTATTTGCAATCAATTTACACTCAGGACTAGCCCCTATCCCCATAATATTAAACTTATGGCAACACATTCAATCCAATCCAAATGGGGAATCATACATGTACTCATAAAATACAATACAATATTTATAAAGGGTGGAAAAAATTACAGCTAACAAGAAATATGTCCCCTGCCTATCTTAACATGCAAATTTACTAGCCGTGCTATTCAGTGCATATACTTGTTACAACAAACAGGTGGCCCAACAGGCCCCACAGCCAGACAGGGAATAACACAAGACATTGCCCAAATAACATTATGAAACACAACCTGCACCTATAATGGGCATAGGGTGAATTAAAAATAAGAGTAATGATGAGACGTGAAGTGTCAGACACATGCTCCTAATGGTGTGTCTACCATCACACCATTTCCTATAAAACTGATTCAGAAATTATGCCATGGCATAAATTTAATAGCCTTGTGTTAATTTCCCAAAAACTAGTGAATGTCTTGGGGGTGGAAGTTTTAGTTCAATTGTCAAACTCTTAACTGTAGAAAGCTAAACTTAGAACTTTCAGACATCACGTGATGTACAGCTGTATTATTAGAGGAAATTGGGAAACACTGGAGGGAGAGGCTAAACAAGACAGACTTATCATTATTTAAGAATGAGTGAGTGTCTGGGTAAACCAATTGATGTATTTGTCTTTTTTTTAATCCCCAATTTCCAGCATTGCAGAAATAGCAATCATGCTTATTCATCAACTAAAATATGTGCTACAGAGTAAACAAACTATGCATGTGAATCCGGGAGCTTCTTTATCCGTCATCTTGAAATTTGAATTCATGGATAAACATGGAATTTAAATGATGGTTTTGAAATTTTAGTACATTCACATGATAGAGAGGTAAATCAGATATAAACAAGAGTGCCATTAGCCCAGTGTGCCCAGTAAGTGTGGCATTAGCCCAGAGTGCCCAGTAAGTGTGGCATTAGCCCAGAGTGTCCAGTAAGTGTGTCATTAGCCCAGTGTGCCCAGTAAGTGTGTCATTAGCCAAGAGTGTCCAGTAGGTGTACCATAAGCCCAATGTGCAAAGTACGTGTGCCATTAGCCCAGAGTGCCCAGTAAGAGTGCCATTAGCCCAGTTATCCAGTAAGTGTGCCATTAGCCAGTGTGCCCTTTAAGTGTGCTATTAGCCCATGGTGTCTAGTAAGTGTGCCATTAGCCCAATGTGCCCAGTAAGTGTGCCATTAGCCCAGAGTGTCCAGTAGGTGTGCCATTAGCACATGGTGTCCAGTAAGTGTGCCATTTGCCCAGAGTGTCCAGTAGGTGTACCATTAGCCCAATGTGCCCAGTAAGTGTGCCATTAGCCCAGAGTGTCCAGTAGGTGTGCCATTAGCACATGGTGTCCAGTAAGTGTGCCATTTGCCCAGAGTGTCCAGTAGGTGTACCATTAGCCCAATGTGCCCAGTAAGTGTGCCATTAGCCCAGAGTGTCCAGTAGGTGTGCCATTAGCACATGGTGTCCAGTAAGTGTGCCATTTGCCCAGAGTGTCCAGTAGGTGTACCATTAGCCCAATGTGCACAGTACGTGTGCCATTAGCCCAGAGTGCCCAGTAAAAGTGCCAGTAGCCCAGTTATCCAGTAAGTGTGCAATTAGCCAATGGTGTCTAGTAAGTGTGTCATTAGCCCAGTGTGCCCAGTAAGTGTGCCATTAGCTCAGAGTGTCCAGTAAGTGTGCCATTAGCCCAGTTATCCAGTAAGTGTGCCATTAGCCCATGGTGTCTAGTAAGTGGGCCATTAGTCAGTGTCCCGTAAGTGTGTCATTAGCCTAGAGTGTACAGTGAGTGTGCCATTAGCCCAGTTATCCATTAGGTGTGCCATTAGCCCAGAGTGTCCAGTAAGTGTGCCATTAGCCCGTGGTGTCCAGTAAGTGTGCCATTAGCACAGTTTGTGAGTAAGTGTGCCGTTAGTCCAAGGTATCTAGTAAGCGTGTCATTTTTTCAGGTATCCAGTAAGTGTGCCATTAGCCCAGTGTGCACAGTAAGTGTGCCATTAGCCTAGTGTGTCCAGTAAGTGTACGATTAGGCCAATGTGCTCAGTTAGTGTGCCAACAGCCCAGTGTTCCCAGTAAGAGTGCCAACAACCCAGTGTGTCCAGTAAATGTGTCAGTGTGCTTGTAAGTGTGCCATTAGCCAGTGTGCCATTGGCCCAGTGTGTCCAGTTAGTGGGCCATTTTTCCAGGTATCCAGTAAGTGTGCCATTAGCCATTGTGCCCAGTAGTTGTGCCAACAGCCCAGTGTGCCCTGCAAGTGTGCAATAAAGTCTTATGAGCCCATGGTCTCTACTAAGTGTGGCCTATCTGTGAGTGCTACGCTGTCAAGGTAAGAAAAATTAATGCCCTTTTGGCTCAAATTTACGGAAAAATGCTGCAATGGTTTTGGCACCAACATGTCACAGGTACTGCCTCTAAAATGCATGCTCCAGAAGATAAAACTCGAAATATCTTTACAAAAAACTATATATCCCATGAAAAGTCAGCATACATCAATTGAATCCCCTATGAATCCATTGAGAACTGTACTATGGCATTATCTTACCTTGGTCCACTGACGCTCAACCAACATCTTTAATAAGCTAACCAAAGGGAGTCCTTCCGGTCAGGGAAGAAGTAAGATCCTACGGGGCCCTAGGCAGGTTACCAGTTTGGGCTCCTTTCATTTTTTACATAGAGATGGATGTTGAGTTCAAGCAAACTCTTGGGTCTGGGACCATTGTCTAACCCCGAGTCCTAGGCAGCCGCCTAATGTCACCCTTTTCCTCATCTCTTTTACTATAAACTGGTGCCATCCCCTCCTGGTGGACCACTGTCAATTAAGGTCAGTATCCGAGGACTTAAAACATTACAGCTGCCAACCTTTACTACCTTGTAACCTCATATCCCAGCACCTGTTAGAGAGGTAACACTTTATGTGCAGCACCTGGGACAGATCTCTCTACAGAGTTTATTCATTGGCAGAATTTAGGCTAAAATAACTATTTATATATCAATTCACTACAATCAGGGCTAAGTAAATAACTGTATAGCTCCCTCCGGTGTCATCCCTATATTGCTTTAAGGGCTGGGTTGCAATGTCATTAAGCTAAAGAAGAGCTATAAGGCAGTTCACTATCACGGCAGACCCCTCTACCTCCGTAATTGACAGCCAATGAGGGAAAGGCAAAGTGTTTGATTGTATGTTAATTTCTTGGTCACAAAATAGAAATCTATTAACAGGGTTAATTACTAAAGTAAGAAGACCGCAGAAGCCAAAATTAAATTTTTCCAGTTTAACTTTTTGGACCTTAAATTTTAAATTCAGTTTGAATTCTCACTTTAGTGAATAAGCATTTTATCTATTTTTCTGAAATGTGTGTATTTTCCCAGTTCCTATTTTTTTTAATTTTATTTGCCTGTATGCTGTATGAAACTATTACATATAGTGTTATGAAAAAGCAAAGGGTGCATTATTTTTCTCCCTGTTCTCATATGGTTGTCATGGACCTCATACAGCTCATTGCACACATTTAGATTAGCAATAGGAATTGTTTAGGTCAGCATATTTTTATCTTCTTTAATTACGTCTGTTTAATGTGCGCGTTCACTGATCAGAAACCAGTGTGCTACACAAGACGCTCCAGAACTGCAAGATAGGAACAATGAATGCTGGTAGGTAAAAAAAAACACAACACAATATGTGGCAGCATTTTTTAAGGACAATACCCTGTGCTAGGTAATGTGCGTGTATCTCTAAAAATACCTAGACATATTCACCAATGCAAAAGAAATCTTGGTAATATGTAAAAGAAATAAAGAGAAGCCAATGTCTCTGTCTGTAGGAGAGTGCCGGGTTGGACAGGGGATCTTGGGGGCAATGGTTAATCCATATTGCCAGAGCCTCCCCAGTTACGAACGGGTTCTGGCACAACTATAATTTTTCAGGAACACAAACGTGTAAACCTGATGCTATTGTGTTAAATAATATGAAAATTTACCTTATTTCCAGCGCCACGTGGGTCCACCGGTGCTGGCCCCACCCCCAATACACCTTCTTGGCTGACAATCAGAATTGATGATTTTAGCCAATCACAATGCTTTCCCTCAGGAAAGCATTAGATTGGCTCAGATCGTCAATTTGTTAAACTCAGCCAAAAAATGTGAGGTGGCGAAGCCAAATGCCACCTTAGCCAATCAGCATCTCCTCATAGAGATGCATTGAATCAATGCATCTCTATGAGAGGTGTTCAGCATCTCGATGCAGAGCGTGAAGACGCTGAAGGGCCATCTGAGATATGGAATAGAGGTGAAGATCTAATTAAAGTTCCACAGGTATAACTAGTATATCTGGATATACCTTGTCTAACACTCTCAACTGCAGCACCAGAACAGGGGACTTGTCATAGATACATGTAAATAAAGGGTTAAAAGCCTTTGCCTTAGTTAAGTCTTTCCACGTCTGCAGGGGTTAAAAGTAAGAATTTCTTCTCTCCTAACTGTCTGAAATCTGTTGCAGTTTTACACCGACTACCTTTTTTCCCCCCAGGTCAAGCTAACCTTGCATATTTTAGATAAGACGTGCTATACATGCGCAGTAGACTAACAGCAATACGTAATGATATATGAATTATTATACTTTTTGCACTGAATCTTCTATGATTGGTTGATTTTGCCTTTTGTTGTTTACTCCGGAAGAAAACTGTGTTTTATATTTAAGATGTACACATTAAAATCTTCTAATACTTTTTGAATTCCATACTGACTGGCGTGCATTGAGTGTTCTCTGCAGCAGATTTTATACAGAGATAAAAGGAAAGCAGAACGTGTTGGTGCATAAGTCCATGGCAGCGCAAGTGTCCCAGATCCTGTGGTGATTTTTTTTAGCAGCCTAACACAGCCCTAGCCACATCTCCCCTAACTTGACTCACACAGCCTTTATGGAAAAAATGGTTTCATTTTCAAATCAATCTTTACAGCGCATTGTGTTTACTTTAGAGGTGTTTATTTCTTGCTCTGTTAATTGAAATGTAATTACACATGAGGTCCATGCAGGCTCTAGCATGCTATTAACAGAGCAGTAGACAAGAAATTCTAAATGAAACACCCTGTGCAATAAAGGAAGTTTAAACATTAGATCTCTCTTAACAGGAAACTGCGTAGGTCACGTGCAGGGGAGGTGTGGCTAGGGCTGCATTAAGTGATTTAGCTGCTAAATGGCAGATAATTTGTCAGTTAAGAGTACAGGGGCATGATCTATACACCAAAATGATTTAAATAGGCTAAAGCTTTGTTGCTTTAATCGTGTCCCTTTAAACTCTGACATTATTAACAAAACAACATATTTCAATCTTCTGAAACAAGCATTTAACCCCTTAAGGACACTACTTTAGAAATAAAAAGGAATCATGACGGAATGTTTCCGTCATTTGTCCTTAAGGAGATAAACAGTCGTCCTTACATCCCCATGTGGCATGCTACAATAACTTGAAGGCAAAGATCCCGTAGTGATATCGCCCTCTTTATTGTTGATCCACTGACAGATACACGGACATTGACACAACATCTATGCTGTACTTATGTTCTTTACTTCTGACAAAACAAGCAGTACTTTTGACAGAACAAGGAGTTGCTCCCATTAATTATTTTTATAATTTTTAAAAAAAATTGTAAATGTAATTTTGTATGGCACTGACAGTATTTTATGTTCCAATGAAATTATATTCCATGTTTCATCTAAAAAAAAAACCACAATAACTGTTTAGTAATAAAAATAATGAATATATTTCAAGTCTCATCATCATCCATTTATTTGGCTTTACTCCTTTAAAATGTGAATGTATTAATTTGGAATACATTGATACGAAGAAAAAGCTTTTTAGCCATTTCCGCGACTTCAAAACCCTTCTTTGTATTTATATCCCATCCTTGGATGATGAAAGTGTTTGGGCAAGCTTAGATAGAAACACATGCTGTGGAAGTTAGCTCTTTCTAAAAATATATAACTATACAATGTGGATGTGAAAGAAATCACACATAACTCAGTAATCACACGGCTTTTAATAGAAACAGCTCAGAAAGAATATTCCAAAGTTATAGTTATTGCTTGAGTAGTTTGTTTAAATGGATACTCAAGGCACCACAACCACTTAACCCCTTAAGGACACATGACGGAAATATTATGTCATGATTCCCTTTTATTTCAGAAGTTGTGTCCTTAAGGGGTTAATCTCATTAACATGGTTATGGTGCATAGAGTCCTCTGGCACCATCCCACTTCAACATTAACCCCACCAGCTGAGCATTAGTTATACCCTTCCTTGATGGGATGAAGCCATGAGACCTCAGGGACCTTCATTCAATGTGGAGCTCAAGGACCTTCATTTAGTTTAACACTTAACTACGGAATGAAGCTTAGGGCACCATAACCACTTTGTTAAGACGTACTGTATCCAGAGTGTCCCTTTAACCCCTTAAGGACACATGACATGTGTTAAATGTCATGGTTCCCTTTTATTCCAGAAGTTTGGTCCTTAAGGGGTTAAAAAACATGTCATGATTGGGTTTTGCTTAGTAAATAGGGCCCATTAAATGTTTCAGTACAGAAAAGAAAGCAAAGTTTCAGTACATGCCATGTAAAACATTAACTGGGGTTTATTGACTAAACACAGAATTGCAGGGAATTAAAAAAATCAGATTGAAAAATTTAGTTTAAAAAACCCATAATGGCACATGACAGGTGAGTAGCATTCTGTGATACCATCATACCCCACGGTGGTACAAAGAAAGATCAACATATAGAACGAAACAATCTAACGAACAATGAACGGAATGACCAAATGCAGGTTCTAGAAATGTTACATGTGAGTCTGTATATTGGTTAGCAGTGCTCATGTGCACTATTTTTAACCCCTAACCCATGGCATACAGGCAGTGGGGAAGGAGGGGACACAAGAAGTGTGTGGAGGACTGAAATGCCATTAATACAATGGAATGAAGCTAAGGACACCATAACCACTTCGATAAGACGTAACGTAGACTTTTCCTGCAGAGATTTGTATGTTTTCATTTCAACATCTACAGAAAAATTACAGTTTAGGAAACTATAGCTCTAGAACAATTTGAGGTAAAATGCCCAAATGAAACTTTAGATTTTCCCAAAGTTATAAGGGCGGTAAACAATTTAGAAATATCCCTGTAAACGTTAAGCTTCAGCAGTACAGGTCTAAGAAATGAGACCAGTTCAGATACATTGTTTTCTCAGTATTCTGCCAAAAAACAACAAAACTACTGGGGGGAAAAAATTAATTTAAAAAAATTGCCCTGTAATAATTTCATTCACTATTCTTTTGTTCATCGCTATTTTTTTTTCATTTCACTGAAGCGTTTCGCCACATATGTCTGATATTACTTCACTTTAGAGTCATTTTTATAATTCTAAAATATAATTCACATGAACTGTTGAATGCTTAATAAACCGCTGAACTGTTCAATAAAGACAACAACGCTCATTAATAAATAAAGTTTATTTTGCACTGAAATAATTATGACTCAAGTGGTTGCAAAACACAAATCTATTTAGGCCTAACATTGACATGCAGTTTCATTCAACAAGCAACACAAATCTGTAGCCATTCATTTTTTTGACATAAAAATAAAACAGATAGCAGCACAAATGTATCTTAATCAAACACAGCCTACAACATCATCACAATTAAAATAATGTGAACATTTGGAAAATACCCGCTTAATATGTTGACTGCACTAGTCAACTGGGACAAAGAAATTCTTTTAAAAAATGGGCTAAAAAGAGGACTTAAATATAATAAAATAAATATATTAAATTCCGCTATCTCTTTTTTAATCCAGAAAAAAGTTCAAGTAGGGTTGCAAGCTTGCATATAACTAATAAATAATAAGTTAATTAAAATAGGAAAATATTTTATATCAGAAATAAAAAAACACTTTCTTTTAGATAATGATAGGAGGCATCAACACAATATTTATGCAATAATTTTGCTCCCTTAATATAAATCAGTAAATGCATTTTCTGCGCATCCTGTTAATACTTATATGGTGTAGAAATCAAATGTCATTTTTTTTTCATTAAGATTTGATCATTTGACTGAATACTGATGGTTTTATATAGGTAATCAGTTAATGCCAACACGTTTAATAGATTTAACATTTAGTATTCAATAACATTTTATTGTTGATGAAAGGGCCCAAAAAACATTAAAAAAAGAAAATGCAAACCACTCCTGTTTTGAAAATTTCCTGATGTTTGTGTAAGTTAAATGTACGCAAAAGAGACACTGAAACAGAGGCAATGGTGTTTTCCAAAACGGCTATAAAAGTAGGAATATTTTTTAAAATGTTTGGTAAATTACACCTGGTTTTTGAACTGGCACAATGTTTACATAACATCAAAAACTGCAAATTATCAAAAGTATTATACAGAAAATTACAAATTCATTTCAAAATACGATACACTCCTACTTTTGAAAAAAAGTGCATTTTACCTCAAAGGATTTCTGTAGTATTTAAAGAAATGCAGTTTATTTTCCTTCGTTCATATAAGTGTTGGGGATATCCTTATCTAAAATCACTTCAAAAGAACCATTGTAAAAAGTCAGCATTTTTTTTCTTTTAATTAAAAAACCCAAACTAAAATTAAATGTAAATTAAAAAAAATTGAAAAGTGAGGTTTTTGTTTTAGTACACCCCAGCTTTTCATTGTAGATGTACAGAAATATAGGCAGTTTTAATACAAAGTGGATTTTGTTAACATTTTTGTTGTTTCCCAAATAGTTGGTTGAATCTCATTCCGGGAAAGCTTTCAGAAGTGGATCTTAGTGGTGTCGGTATTGCCTCATCAAAGGGATGATGCAAGACGGTGGTCCTGAGAGTTTCAAGAAAGGGTGTCTCAATAGTCCTTGTGCTGTTGCTCTCTGAGATGGTTCCCTCACCAGCATCAAGTCCAAGAATCCACGGAGGACAGAAGAAACCTGACAACAGAAAATAAACAGAATGTTTACGTATCCAAACCTCTCACACTGATAAAGGGGAATGTCAACAAATCTTCTAAAATCGTAGTCATGCTGGTAGGGTAATTAGAGGAAATGACAACAAACAAATGATTTAATTATTTCAACTGAAATGATGTGTTATGCCTTCTCTTCAAGAATGTATTTGGATAAAAAAGCGATTGGATTATATATTTATACACTGTATCTTAAAAGGACTATGTGTGTATTTAAGCACGACAAACCCTGCCCAATTCCAACTAATTTTTCACCTGGTAGGAAACTCTGATTGTAGTCATTCTTACCAGCATAACTAAATATAGAGTAATAGAAGTATTGATAAAAGTACCAGTAGAAATAGAATAGTATTAGTAATAATGCTAATATTTCAGCCTAGTAGCGCAATAAAGGAGAAACAATCCACAGG
Source organism: Pelobates cultripes (assembly GCA_933207985.1). Taxonomy (NCBI): domain Eukaryota; kingdom Metazoa; phylum Chordata; class Amphibia; order Anura; family Pelobatidae; genus Pelobates; species Pelobates cultripes. The sequence continues at coordinate 352,551,714 of OW240913.1, forward strand.
ATAATTGTGTAAATATTATTAATGGAATTATTCTTTCGGGGGAGGGCATTTTAGAAGCTATTTATAAAAAAAAGTGTTCCTTAACCCTATATAATTTTCATGGTAAAATGCCCTGCCAATGAAAATTAACGTCACTCATATGAGTCACATGAATCGATTCGAAAAGTGACATTAGATTCATTTTATACCTGATGCACATCTTTGACTCGGGGTGGTAAGTTATCTCGAATCCGACGCATTGCCTGCAATGGCGGCTCATTGAAATAAGGAGGTTCTCCATCAATCATTTCTATTACCATAATACCAAGAGACCAAATGTCCACCTATAGAAAAAAATATAGATTAAAGGTTTAAGGATTTAACATTATTATTCCTGTGCTTTTGTACTCCTCAACCAGAAGCTTTAGTACATGAGACCATTGCTGTTTAATGTGTATGTTAGGATAGCTCCACTGTAACAATATTGTCAGAATTAATTTCTCGCCCACTGGTGGAGTTAAACCCACCAGATCATCTTTTATTACAAGTATGATGTCAGGGTCAAATTTGTGCAAGCAGAGAGGAACACAATTACAGTTATGATAAGATGAGGTAATGTCTCTTTAAACTGAAAACATCCATTTTGAATAATTGGAGAAATTAACTCAATAACACAAAGTTAGATTAATACAATTCTGCAGCGTAAAGGCTTAGTCAATGCGCTCTGAATTTAGAGCCATATTGCTAAATGTGTTTACAAAAAAAATAAAATAAAAAATGCGGTTATTCACCAAAGGCATCTATCTAATTCAATAATTGATGAACTAGAGATGATTTCAGATGCAGAGATGGGAATTTCATAAATAAAATTAAATTGTAAACATCCTACAAAAATATCTTAAATGGAGACAACTAGTCCAATTCATATATATGACATAATGCGTTAATATATTGTTCTTCAAAAAAAACTTACAATTGGCTCTTAACTTTAAAAAGATTTATTTTTATTTTTTTTAAATGAAAGCACTGGATTTAATAATGCTCTTTCCTGGTTACTAAAAAAATGAAACTTTCCTTAGTCAGGCTCTTACATTTAATAGACATTTGCCAGCTTTATGTAAAAATAATTGTTGCCCATTCTAACCTCCGTTCCGTAAGGAAGTCTTGATATAACCTCAGGTGCCATCCAGTAAGGGGTACCGACCAGTGACTTCCTTTTAGGGACCTCCTTGGAAACTTGAGCACAAAATCCAAAATCAGATAATTTTATCTAAAAAAACAGAAAGGTATATTTAGAGATATATATAGTGAGTACACCGGACTGGCAGTCATATGGAGGAAACCTCCACCCAAGTATTTGTTTTAAAGTAATTTGGATATTGCGGATTTAAATGTATTTTCTAATAAATTGTAAAACAAAGGTTCATTTAGAGAAAGGGAGAAAAATATAGGTTACTTTAAATGTAGAACATCAGCAAGTTAAATGGTAAAGATACTGAAATCTCAGCTTGAGGACCTTGCAGACAATGTGACTCTGGCAAATCTCTTCTTGGTAATCTCCTGAACCACGTTTCTTATAACATCAGTGAAGACTAAGCCTAGAATTGCATAGTCAATTCGGCAAAATTCACTCGGCAATTGGAGCACTTGGAGACTGGCCAATCTGATTTATGAATATATCAATTTGAGCACAATAAACTGCGTTCCCATTATTTAATCTGACATTGTTTCGTATTTTGCTTTATATTTTAGTGAGATATTTTACTTCATATTATACTGTTAATCTCAACATTCTTAGTGACTCCACTCTCCAAAAATGTAAATGGTAATTAAGAAGTGGGGGAATACCAGCTGTCTTTTGCCTCTTTGAAAATCTGATCCGCAGCTCTTTTTAATTATATATTATGGCAGAAAGTCTAGTGTATATCTTACTAAAGGACTAGGAACTCAGAATGATTTTTGAATAATTTTGGTATTGCTATACACTGATTACCCATAACATTAAAACCATCTGCCTAATATCATGAAGGTCCCCCTTGTGCTGTAAAAACAGCCCTGATGCATCAATGCATGGACTCCACACGACCTCTCAATGTGTCCTGTGGTATCCGGCACCAAGACATTAGCAGCAGTTGTTTTAAGTCCTGCAATTTACGAGATGGGACCTCCATGGATCGGATTTGTTGTTCCTGCACATCCCACAGATGCCCAATTGAATTGAGATCTGTGGAATTTGGAGGCCAAGGCAACACCTTGAACTCTTTATCATGTACCTTAAATCATTCCTGAACAATTTTTGCAATGTGGCAGGGTGCATTATCCTGCTGAAATAGGTCAGTCACTCTTCCATCAGAGAACACCATTGCCATGAAGGGGTGTACGTTGTCTGCAACAACCTCTAGGTAGGTGGTACATGTCAAAGTAACATCCACATAAATGCCAGCTACCAAGATTTTTCAGAAGAACATGGCCCAGAGTATAACACTGCTCCAGCCTGCCTGCCTTCTTCTTATAGTGCATCCTGCTGCTATCTCTTCGCCAGGTAAACAACGTGCACACACACACACACGACGATCCATCTGATCAAAAGGAAAATATGATTCATCAGATCAGACAACATTCTTCTATTGCTCCAAGGTCCAGTTCTGACATTCATGTCCTCATTGAAGGATCTTTCAATGGTGAAAATGAGTCATCATTGGCACTATGACCAGTCTGTGGCTACGCAGCCCCATACGTAGCAGACTGAGATGCGCTGTGTGTTCTGACAACTTTTTGTCATGGCCAGCATTACGTTCTTTCAGCAGTTTGAGCTAGAGTAGCTCTACTGTATGATTGGACCAACTGGGCTAGTATTCTCTTCCCACATACATCAAGTAGCCTTGGGTGCCCATGACCCCGACACCGGTTAACCCATTGTCCTCCCTTGTACCACTTTTGGTAGGTACTACCCACTTCATACTAGGAAGATTCTGTCCCAGTGCTGTGCAAAACACTGCTTTTTTCTATTTTAAAGGTGGTGGGTGTAATCTACATCCAATAAGGAACATTCAATCATTGAAAATAAATATACGTTGCTGTTGATAGCATCCCGTCTGTATTTCATTATGGCCTCCTTAGTGTTATAATAATGGAAGCAGACTATAACATCTGGGCACAATCTATTAGTCATTGGTGCTCAGGGGTGTTTGGTATAAAGGGCTGGATTATATTCCTCACTTTTTAGGTTTGTGGATCTTCGTTGGGGGGTAAGCCCCGAAAGCGTAAATTATTACTTCTGGATCTATTAGAGAGGTTTTCGACAATAGCCTCTATTGCTTCTACACACGTGGTCCGGGAATTCTAGTGGTTTATCAGCCCAATATAGGCCTTGACAATGGTTTCTTCTTGTTGTTCAAGCGAGGCTGTTCTTGTTCCAAGGCTGTTAATCTCGACCATCACTTCCTGTGAACTGTGTTAATTTTTTAGCTAAATAAGTCTTGACCTCAGTTAATTTGTTAAGGATCTGGCTTGTTTCACCACTATGAGCCTCTGGTGGGTCCAATTCGGTAGATTATATGGGCGAGGTTGAGCCACATGGACTTGATTGGCAACCATGTTGGGAGGCCTGGGAAGCACGCACAGCAGCAAACGTGTTCTCACAGTCTATAATTTTGGTGTTTACATATGAGCAGTTCTCTCTGCTAGCTTTGATAAGGCTTTTGTTCACTGTGTGCTTGTGAAAAGTGCTGTTTTCAGTGAAACTTAGTAGGAGCTATTAGATCGGTCAGACCACGTCCCCCAGAATAGAGTTAATTTTACTAACTCTCTCTTGCACCTCTGCTTTAAGAGCTTTCAAGATCAGAACATTAAAGCCTATGTTTGCACTTTTTTTCTACTAAAGCATTGTAGAAATAACTCTTCTCTAACATCATGAGGAGGGGTGCTGACAAAGTGCCAGTCCCAAACTAATGTTATCGTCACTTTCTATCTCTAACACATGAGGAGGAAAAGAAACCCCAGAGACCTTCCTTGGTTAGTCCTCTTTGCCACATATATTATGAAGGAGGGCAACTGATTGAGGTGTTTAATATGTATGATAGAATAGCTCCACTGTAATAATATTGACTTCATTTCTAGCCTACTGATGGAGCTAAACCCACCAGGAAATATTTTATTAGATATGTGATCTATAAAACTTACTAGTCTCTCCTTGACCATTTGAAAAGGAAAATGTGCATGTTTGAGGTTTATAAATATTAAATAGATACTCATACAAGGAGATCTGAAAAGGAGAGAAAGCGCGGAATGAATAGGTGGAGAAATAATCCCAATAAATACACAGTTAGATTAACAAACATTCTGAAGTTCAAAGGCTTAGCCAATAGACTTCGACAATGATTACTGTATCTGTTGCAACACAGTAACATCTGTTAAAACACTAAATCAATTAAACACTTACCCTTCCATCACTAGTAAGGAGTATAGAATCACTTTTGATATCCCTATGAATTACACCCTGATTATGCAGGTATGACAAGGCTTTCAGGACAGACAGACAGACTGTGGCTATTTGTTCCTCATTCATTCTGGAAAATAAGATGAAATGTCAATGATACACAGTGAAGTGGGTCCTTGGTAAGCATTAATGTTTTGTTTTCTGGTCTTCAAAAGTGTCCTTCAGTACTTTTTGAATAATACGTTTTACTTTCAAAACACAGGATTGTTTAGATGCTTTGAGTCTTTCGATTAAATATATGTATGTATTTAAAACAAACAGATTATTTAAAGTTTCATGTAATTCCCACCTCTCTGGAGTTGCGGTTAGCTCTGCCGAGCCAATTCATGCAGTGCAGGGCTTCTTACCCCAGGTAAGAAGTCAATCTTTTCTAAAATAGTTTGACTACGTACATTGAGGAGTGAGAGCCACTAGAATGCACTGTAGTAGTAATGGTATGTGCCACTTTCCTTTAAACCTATTTTAGGATTTTTTTTATTTAAAGCCATAATTATCCATGCATTCTATGGATTTAAAATTCATTGTCACTTTGTTCTAAAGTATGAAATCTATTATCACAATGTTCTATGGTATTTTAACCTCACAAGTGTATTTAAACTCTGTCATCTATTTTCCTTTTGTGTAAACATTTTAGAATTTAATATAGTATTTTTTTATATGAGCATTATTCTGAAGCCATATTACTCCCACGTTTTATATATTACATAAGATGTAATGCACCCACTTACTGAATACTATTTTGATCGTAATTAGCAACATGGCAACAGGGAGTTCGTTTTATCTGCATTTCTTTCCTCGCTCAGTTATACAGGCTGGTCCTGTCATTTTTCCTGTTTTTTCTTTTCCTTTATCTCAATGCAATATCATTATTTAACCCAGGACCATTTTAAATGTTGACTTATTTTTCATTTCAGTCTAGTTTAACTAACGGCAAGCTCAGAAAACACAAACTGTAGGCACAGTCATCATCACAAACTCTGGTTTGTAAAAGAGTGGAGAGTAATTCTGGTATACACTCATTTATACAATGAATATAATTAAAAAGATTGACCGATTTCAGGCTTTATTGACCGAAACTGGCACTTTCTTTATTGTTCTTTGGCAACAACTCCAAAATTCCTTTTCTTTTCCCCTCACCACTATATATATATTGCACCGTTTTATTGAAGGACATAATGCATTGATAAGGGGGAAACCTGGAACGTTTGTACTTTTTTTTGTCCTTCAAATACATTTTGGTGGCACAGTTTGTGCACTTTGCATCTGATAGCGCTGCCCTCGTTTTTGTTTTCCATCAAGGAATGGACCCTCATCGATGTCTGACACCATCAGTTTCATCCACAAGGTATGATCATTGAAAATAATTTATGTGAGAATGTTTCAAAAACTTTGGACTATGAAGTGCATCATTAAATATATACGCAACTGAAATAAAGCACATTGATGACCAGATTTTCTCCCATTATTTATAAATATTATCCAACTTTGCAGTATACCCGTTTATTGTCAGTGCTTCCATGGTATACATAGTATAACTGTACGTATGTGTGTATTTTTTTTTTTTTTACGGTTTATCCCATACCTTGTATGAGTTACGATGTCTGTCAAAGCTCCACCTTCAAGAAACTCCATAACAACCCACAACTCGTCGCTAACCAAGTAACTATTATACATATCAACCACGTTCTCGTGATGATAATCTCTCATTATTACGACCTATAAAGAAAGCACAGGAAACGCATAAAGAGTAGTGATTAACTCAGTGCTTGTTTGTTTATTTAGCTTTTAAAGAAAAGGTACTCATACATTATTTACCATTAAACGTTTTAAATATAATCTATTCATATTTTATCTTTCCTTCCAAATGCCCATAATCCCCATCAAAACCCTGATCTCTGATCCTCAGCCATTTCCTAATTGATCAAGACACCAGCAAAAGAAATCTCTCAGGCCAGCCTCGTAATCTATAGCTTTTTATTGGAGAATTAAAGGACCACTCTAGGCACCCAGACCACTTCAGCTTAATGAAGTGGTCTGGGTGCCAGGTCCTTCTAGGGTTAACCCATTTTTTCATAATTATAGCAGTTTCAGAGAAACTGCTATAATTATGAATGGATTAAGCCTTCCCCCTAATCCTCTAGTGGCTGTCTCATTGACAGCCACTAG
>OW240913.1:352558456-352660862 GCA_933207985.1 Pelobates cultripes
GGGCACACTTTCTTTAGTAGGTTTGCGTGTACATGTATTTTTAGTGGTTTGGTATTTTCTTTGTTGTAACATAGTTACATAGCTGAAAAGAGACTTGCGTCCATCAAGTTCAGCCTTCCTCACATATGTTTTTGCTGTTGATCCAAAAGAAGGCAAAAAACCTAGTCTGTAGCGCTTCCAATTTTGCAACAAACTAGGAAAAAATTCCTTCTTGACCCCAAAATAGCAGTCCGATGTCTCCTTGGATCAAGCAGCTATTACCCCACTAATTAAAAATTATATCCCTGTATGTTATGTTTTTGCAAGTATTTATCCAATTTCAGTTTAAACATCTGTATGGACTCTGATAAAACCACCTCTTCAGGCAGGGAATTCCATATCCTTATTACTCTTACAGTAAAAAAAACCTTTCTTTGCCTTAGATGAAATCTCCTTTCTTCCAGCCTAAATGTGTGAACTTGTGTCCTATGTATAGACCTGTTTATGACTAGATTTCCAGATAATGGAAAGAGCTAGAGTGAAATGGTTGTTCCATTAGAGATGGAAAAATTGGACATCCATTACACCAAAAGATATCTCATAAAAATAGTAGAATAATTATTGGGTATAACCTTTATTAAGCCGCATATAGATAAAAAACAAAAAACTATAAAGTGTGGTGATAGTGAAATACTTGTGAAAAAAACAAGTGAAATAAAAACTGGGTAGATGCAGTGTGGATATCCTCAGATAGTAATAGGGTGACTAAAGTCTCTCAGGCTTAGATGTGCACTAAAAGGTATATTATTGACCATAAATTATCGCACAGTCACTCCCTATATCCACATAAATAGTCATAGACTCTCATATATTTTTTCTGCATACAGAGTAGAATTAAATCAATAGTAACCATAGAATATATATCTATCGTATAGAGTTATCTAAACTGTTGAAAATAAAGAAAAGAGAAAAGAGAGTCTGGAGGGAGATTGAGTGAAAATATATATAATTATATTTGCTACTCAGTTGGAAGTTTAGACACAAAATGTCTTAATCGGTAGATATATAGCAGCCTTTATATAGATATATACAATGTATAATATCCAAGTGTATCCTTATGGGAATATTGGTAGGGTTAATAGATGAGCATAAATAGTATTTGGTTAAATGGAAACCATACTAAAAAAGGTGTCTCAATACATCAGTTAAACCATAGATGTATGTATAAATATACATAAAATGCTCAATACGTGGTTAGGATTAAACCTGGGAGGTTAATGTGCAGTTGTCTCTTAATTATCTCTTAGTAATGAGATGGGTTAAAAAATTCAAACCTCAAATTCATAATTGCAGCTGCCAGGCAGAAAAATACATCCCACGAACAAAAACCACTTAAATAATACACCCCATCCACAACAGAATTCCCTAAGAGTGAACTCCTATATAGAAAGTATACACTGGTGCTTTAGAACCACATAAATTGCTATATCTATATCTGGATAGAGATTTCACGTCTGCATACACTATAGGAGATTTCTGTATAAACAGTGAGCTGCTGCTTCAGGGCAGCCTGGCGCTAAAAGTCACTGACTAGAGTCTCACAGAAAACGCTATTGCTAGCTCCTACTGCTGCCACTAACTATTCTTGACAAGATGGTTCCAGCTGAGAAGACCCGGTCAAACTCAAACTAAGTCCCTCAGTATATAATCGGCATCCCCCAGTATTAAAACGACTAACGCTCGACGCACGTTTCGGCGCGATCACGCGCCTTTATCAAGAGCTTCTGGCACGGCTGAGAGAGGGATGATAGTTAAATACCGGGTACAGTCCCGCCCGTGTATTCACACAGCCCAATCAGCTTATTTGTCGGTGAGGTCCCGCCCATGTATTTACATGCTCCAATCGGCTTGATTGTCGATAGGTTAGGGGCGGGGTTTCACCCCGATCACGTGCACCTCATTCAAGAGGTGTGTCTCACAAAGTGACTCATACATATGTATACAACATTAGCTATCACCATGGTGACGCAACAAATTCAACACAGTGCCGGTTGTCCGTCCACACAAGTTGCTCGATGTAAAAAAAAAAAAAACCCCAATAAATACATAAATTAGAAACATATTAGCCGTGTATTAAACATAAACTTAACATTAGTAATCTACCATTAGATTACAAAAAGAGAGTATATAATACAGGATAATTACTATTGTCAAATTTAAATGTAGACAAGAAATCCTAAATTATCTCTCATTTCTATCTATCTCTCATTGTTTTTACCAGTGGTTACTAATATATTATGATGTTGAAGACATAAATGAGAATTGGGACCCAGTTACTTAAGGGACCAACATTCACATTAATTAAGTGTTACTCGATCATATGTATTCATTATATGTATATTAGGTCATGAATATTGCTCACACAACTACACGGTGATAGCGATTCATAAAGTGTACCCATGACTAAACAAAAATATGTAGTCATAAAGATACTATGGTCATGATCTCTAAAGACTATATCAGTGCCAGGTTAAGGTGTAAATACCAGAAATTATAAATATTGATCAAAAGAATTATCCTTATTAATATATACGGACAATGTGTGTAGGTCATTAAGGGATTTTAATTATATATATATATATATATATATATATTTGTGTGTATTCGCAGATGATGTTGTCAGTGTTAAAAGCCCCAGTGCATTTGGGGACCAGATATTTATATATATTCCCAGACTTTATAGTCATTATTAATAATTCCATCCAGACTATACTTAGGGACTAGACATTATGGGAAAACGCTATATTAAGGATTAAATGTAGGGGGAGAAAGAAAAACCTTCATTCAAGCCATTGGGGCTAAGAGATTTTAATTTGTATATCCACCTACATTCTTTCTGGCGTAAAAGTTTATCAAAATCTCCTCGCCTCTGATCGCGTTTAACCCATTCCAATCCACAAAACCTGATTGCACTGGAGTCACTTGCATGACAATTTTTTAGGTGTCTCGAGATTGGAGTTTCCATACGATTTTTTGGAGATCTTACATGTTCTTTGATCCGTTCCTTGAATGGTCTAAAGGTTTTGCCCACATATAGCATTTTGCAGCTACAGGTAAGAAGGTATACCAGCCCCGCGGTGTTACAATTGAAAAAATGGGTAATCTCAAAGCTCTGTTGTCCAGCACTATCCTGGACTTTTTTAGAGTCCCGTAGAATATACTTACAAGCAACACATCTACCGCACCCATAGGAGCCACAAGGAGGATTGCGGCCCAACCAGGTCACTTTATTCTGTTTAGCTGAGAAGTGACTCGGTACCAGCATATCGCGGAGATTTTTTCCTCTACGTGCTGTGATGGTTGCTCTAGGGCTAAGAACATCTTTAAGATGGACATCTTTTAAAAGGATAGGCCAGAATTTCTCAATTGACTTTTTTACTGTATTCCAACCTGTATCGAAGGTCCCAATCATACGAATAATCTTATTTGGTGATGATTGCTTTGGTTGATCCAAAATAAGATCATCTCTATTAGTACCTAGGGCTCTTTTATATGCTCTTTTAAGGCATTTATTCGGGTAGCCTTTTTCTCGAAATTGTTGTCTTAGTAGGGCCGCTTTCTCCTTAAAGTCCCGTATGTCTGTACAGTTCCTACGAACCCTCAGATATTGTCCAATCGGGATGCCCTGTTTAAGGGGCCTCGGGTGGAAACTGTCCCATCTAAGGAATGCATTAGATGCTGTTGGCTTCTTAAAGAGAGTTGTTTCCAAGGAGCCATTCACTTTAATGGAGATAGTTATGTCTAGGAAATTCAATGTGCTCCCCCCAAATTCTGCTGTAAATTTAAGGTTGTCATCATTTGTATTCAATAGGGAGACAAATTGAATAAAATCCTCTTCATTACCCAACCAGACAATAAAGATATCATCTATATACCTAAGCCATGTATGTATTTTAGGTATATAGGTCAAGAGAGTACTGGACTTCATGACTTGTAGCTCCCACCAGCCTAAGTGGAGGTTAGCATAGGAGGGCGCACACGCCGTACCCATTGCTGTCCCCCTTATCTGGTGAAAGAATTTGTCATGAAACAAAAAGTAATTGTGAGACAAAATGTAACCTAGTAGTTTTAGTACAAACCCAGTGTGGAGGGTATGGTCAGGACCTCTCTGGTCCAAAAAATATCTCGTGTGTTCAATACCCCGTTCATGGGGAATTGAGGAGTATAAGGCCTCAACGTCCAAACTGCAAAGTTTTGCTGACGTAGGTAACTGGAGATTTGAAAATAATGACAGTGCTTGCTTTGTATCTCGAATATACGAGGGTAATTGTTCAACAAAAGGTCTTAATATTTTTTCTATATAGAGACTCCCATTCTGGGTTAAATTGTCAACCCCAGAGACAATGGGGCGACCAGGTGGCTGTTGTGCATTCTTATGGATTTTGGGCAGGATAGTGCTGGACAACAGAGCTTTGAGATTACCCATTTTTTCAATTGTAACACCGCGGGGCTGGTATACCTTCTTACCTGTAGCTGCAAAATGCTATATGTGGGCAAAACCTTTAGACCATTCAAGGAACGGATCAAAGAACATGTAAGATCTCCAAAAAATCGTATGGAAACTCCAATCTCGAGACACCTAAAAAATTGTCATGCAAGTGACTCCAGTGCAATCAGGTTTTGTGGATTGGAATGGGTTAAACGCGATCAGAGGCGAGGAGATTTTGATAAACTTTTACGCCAGAAAGAATGTAGGTGGATATATAAATTAAAATCTCTTAGCCCCAATGGCTTGAATGAAGGTTTTTCTTTCTCCCCCTACATTTAATCCTTAATATAGCGTTTTCCCATAATGTCTAGTCCCTAAGTATAGTCTGGATGGAGTTATTAATAATGACTATAAAGTCTGGGAATATATATAAATATCTGGTCCCCAAATGCACTGGGGCTTTTAACGCTGACAACATCATCTGCGAGTATACACAAATATATATACATATATATATATATATATATAATTAAAATCTTTTAATGACCTACACACATTGTCCGTATATACTAATAAGGATAATTCTTTTGATCAATATTTATAATTTCTGGTATTTACACCTCAACCTGGCACTGATATAGTCTTTAGAGATCATGACTATAGTATCTTTATGACTACATATTTTTGTTTAGTCATGGGTACACTTTATGAATCGCTATCACTGTGTAGTTGTGTGAGCAATATTCATGACCTAATATACATATAATGAATACATATGATCGCGTAACACTTAATTAATATGAATGTTGGTCCTTTAAGTAACTGGGCCCCAACTCTCATTTATGTCTTCAACATCATAATATATTAATAACCACTGGTAAAAACAATAAGAGATAGATAGAAATGAGAGATAATTTAGGATTTCTTGTTTACATTTAAATTTGACAATAATAATTACCCTGTATTAAATACTCTCTTTTTGTAATCTAAATGTCCTTTAAATTAAAGTTTGAATCTATCCACTGGTAGATTACTAATGTCAAGTTTATGTTTAATACACGGCTAATATGTTTCTAATTTATGTATTTATTGGGGTTTTTTTTTTTTTTACATCGAGCAACTTGTGTGGACGGACAACCGGCACTGTGTTGAATTTGTTGCGTCACCATGGTGATAGCTAATGTTGTATACATATGTATGAGTCACTTTGTGAGACACACCTCTTGAATGAGGTGCACGTGATCGGGGTGAAACCCCGCCCCTAACCTATCGACAATCAAGCCGATTGGAGCATGTAAATACATGGGCGGGACCTCACCGACAAATAAGCTGATTGGGCTGTGTGAATACACGGGCGGGACTGTACCCGGTATTTAACTATCATCCCTCTCTCAGCCGTGCCAGAAGCTCTTGATAAAGGCGCGTGATCGCGCCGAAACGTGCGTCGAGCGTTAGTCGTTTTAATACTGGGGGATGCCGATTATATACTGAGGGACTTAGTTTGAGTTTGAGCTGGAACCATCTTGTTAGGAATAGTTAGTGGCAGCAGTAGGAGCTAGCAATAGCGTTTTCTGTGAGACTCTCTAGCCAGTGACTTTTAGCGCTAGGCTGCCCTGAAGCAGCAGCTCACTGTTTATACAAGAATCTCCTATAGTGTATGCAGACGTGAACTCTCTATCCAGATATAGAAATAACAATTTATGTGGTTCTAAAGCACCAGTGTATACTTTCTATATAGGAGTTCACTCTTAGGGAATTCTGTTGTGGATGGGGTGTATTATCTAAGTGTTTTTTGGTTCGTGGGATGTATTTTTCTACCTGGCAGCTGCAATTATGAATTTGAGTTTTAAAAAATCTTTTAACCCATCTCATTACTAAGAGATAATTAAGAGACAACTGCACATTAACCTCCCAGGTTTAATCCTAACCACGTATTGAGCATTTTTTGTATATTTATACATACATCTATGGTTTAACTGATGTACTGAGATACCTTTTTTAGTATGGTTTCTATTAAACCAAATACTATTTATGCTCATCTATTAACCCTACCAATACTCCCATAAGGATACACTTGGATACTATACATTGTATATACCTATATAAAGGCTGCTATATATCTACCGATTAAGACATTTTGTGTCTAAACTTCCAACTGAGTAGCAAAGATAATTATACTTTCACTCAATCTCCCTCCAGACTCTCTTTTCTCTTTTCTTCTTTATTTTCAACAGTTTAGATAACTCTATACGATAGATATATATTCTATGGTTACTATTGATTTAATTCTACTCTGTATGCAGAAAAAACATATGAGAGTCTATGACTATTTATGTGGATATAGGGAGTGACTGTGCGATAATTTATGGTTAATAATATACCCTTAGTGCACATCTAAGCCTGAGAGACTTTAGTCACCCCATTACTATTTGAGGATATCCACACAGCATCTACCCAGTTTTTATTGCACTTGTTTTTTTCACAAGTATTTCACTATCACTTACACTCTATAGTTTTTTTGTTTTTTATCTATACGCGGCTTAATAAAGGTTATACCCAATAATTATTCTACTATCTTTATGAGATATCTTTTGGTGTAATGGATGTCCAATTTTTCCATCTTTAATGGAACAACCATTTCACTTTAGCTCTTTCCTTTTACTCTAAACTATCGTGTGGGGTTATGCCCCTTGATATCTCTGTAACCCTTTTGGAATTGTGATATGGGCTTTGCCCATTTCTAATATTTCCTCTCTTGTTCTTTTATTTATATATTATTAGGTTTTAATACCTGGGTTACTGATCAAATATCTATTAATAAATAAGACAATGTCAGGTTTTCTATCAAATAAACAGGATTTTAATACCTGGTGTAGGGATGCAGATAATGTGTTCTCTAATGAGAACTTTGAGAAAAATCAGACTCCAACTGATATTTATTACTCATTCAACTCGGTGACCAAACTTTATAAGCAGCAAATTAAGACATGCTGGGAGATTTCCTCACTTGAGAACTATATTAAAAAAGAAATGATTCCTAGGGGCCTTAGAGTCCGTAATATTCCTACAACTTACAACGAGAACCCTGAGTTCACTAAACAATGGGAGTTAGCAGCTGGAACATGCTCAATGAAATTTATGGAGATAATCTGTACTTTTGAAAAAGAAAAATTGGGTAATGTTAATCAGAAACTGGATGAAGAAATTGAAAAACTTAATGTGTTCAAAAGCGAATTAAATTTTGCAAGCTTGGAAAATAAACTTAAAAACAATCTTGACAGATATCAGGACTCTATAAAATCTAGAAAGCATCAGAAATTTATGAGAGACTCAAAAGACTATCAATTGGGGAATGTATATAGGTTTCCTAATCGTCGTCTGAGAACCAATTCTGAAAACAATATGACTTCAGAATATGATTCTTCAGATACAGACTCTACTATACAACACACATCTCCTGATCAACAACAAGTCCCTTCAACCTCTAATACCAGCAATCCCCGTAGTATCCTTAAAAAAGGGGTTAATTTTTTAGCGATGGGTCAACAAGAGGATACCCCCAACTATCAGACACGCTACCAATCCAGAAACTCGGGAAGAGGAGGGGGGAGAGGGAGGGCACGAAGGAGACGATACTAAGTGTAAATTCTAGAACATTACATTCCTCTATACATAAACCACATGTGATCAATCTGTCGACGTACGAGCTTAATGAATTTCATATTAAAGTACTAGAGAAGGGACTCTCTTTTGTACCGACACCTGTCTTTGACAGATTTACCTGGATAAAAGACCTACATTTATTTGTACGGAAACTTGCTTTACATAAATATCATACTATTAATGAAGAGAAAAAAGCAAAAGCGTGTGGTTTGTCATGTAAAGATTTGGAACTAGTTAATACACTAGTATCACTCCTGGAGGAGAATGATACTCGTCTACCTACTGAATATACTAAATTGAAACCAAAAAGTCGATTTACCCCTAATTTTGCTAGCTTCAGGAACTTGGATCTGTTCTTAGAAGCAGTGAAAAGCGAAATTGAAAGTATAGAAAGCAATTCTTTTGATTCTTTTCCTAACGATAACCTCTCTAGAATAGAACAAACAGCCCTTAAGTCCCTTAAAGAGAATGACCAGTTGGTCATTAAACCAGCAGATAAGGGAGGCAATGTGGTCGCTATGAATGTATCTGATTATGAAAATATGGTCCAGAATGTCTTGGGAAATAACGATACCTATATGGTTTTGAAAACTGACCCTACAAATCTTTTTCTTACTAAGTATAAGGAAATATTGGATGAGGGCCACAGTGGGGGGTTGCTGTCCAGAGACGAATACGAATTCATTTTGAATCGTTGTCCCAGGATAGCAACCTTCTACTGCCTGCCCAAAATTCATAAGAATGTACAACAGCCACCTGGTCGCCCCATTGTTTCTGGGGTTGACAATTTAACCCAGAATGGGAGTCTCTATATAGAAAAAATATTAAGACCTTTTGTTGAACAATTACCCTCGTATATTCGAGATACAAAGCAAGCACTGTCACTATTTTCAAATCTCCAGTTACCTACGTCAGCAAAACTTTGTAGTTTGGACGTTGAGGCCTTATATTCCTCAATTCCCCATGAACGGGGTATTGAACACACGAGATATTTTTTGGACCAGAGAGGTCCTGACCATACCCTCCACACTGGGTTTGTACTAAAACTACTAGGTTACATTCTGTCTCACAATTACTTTTTGTTTCATGACAAATTCTTCCACCAGATAAGGGGGACGGCAATGGGTACGGCGTGTGCGCCCTCCTATGCTAACCTCCATTTAGGCTGGTGGGAGCTACAAGTCATGAAGTCCAGTACTCTCTTGACCTATATACCTAAAATACATACATGGCTTAGGTATATAGATGACATTTTTATTGTCTGGTTGGGTAATGAAGGGGATTTTTTTCAATTTGTCTCCCTATTGAACACAAATGATGACAACCTTAAATTTACAGCAGAATTTGGGGGGAGCACATTGAATTTCCTAGACATAACTATCTCCATTAAAGGGAATGGCTCCTTGGAAACAACTCTCTTTAAGAAGCCAACAGCATCCAATGCATTCCTTAGATGGGATAGTTTCCACCCGAGGCCCCTTAAACAGGGCATCCCGATTGGACAATATCTGAGGGTTCGTAGGAACTGTACAGACATACGGGACTTTAAGGAGAAAGCGGCCCTACTAAGACAACAATTTCGAGAAAAAGGCTACCCGAATAAATGCCTTAAAAGAGCATATAAAAGAGCCCTAGGTACTAATAGAGATGATCTTATCTTGGATCAACCAAAGCAATCATCACCAAATAAGACTATTCGCATGATTGGGACCTTCGATACAGGGTGGAATACAGTAAAAAAGTCAATTGAGAAATTTTGGCCTATCCTTCTAAAAGATGTCCATCTTAAAGATGTTCTTAGCCCTAGAGCAACCATCACAGCACGTAAGGGAAAAAATCTCCGCGATATGCTGGTACCGAGTCACTTCTCAGTTAAACAGAATAAAGCGACCTGGTTGGGCCGCAATCCTCCTTGTGGCTCCTATGGGTGCGGTAGATGTGTTGCTTGTAAGTATATTCTACGGGACTCTAAAAAAGTCCAGGATAGTGCTGGACAACAGAGCTTTGAGATTACCCATTTTTTCAATTGTAACACCGCGGGGCTGGTATACCTCCTTACCTGTAGCTGTAAAATGCTATATGTGGGCAAAACCTTCAGACCATTCAAGGAACGGATCAAAGAACATGTAAGATCTCCAAAAAATCGTATGGAAACTCCAATCTCGAGACACTTAAAAAATTGTCATGCAAGTGACTCCAGTGCAATCAGGTTTTGTGGATTGGAATGGGTTAAACGCGATCAGAGGCGAGGAGATTTTGATAAACTTTTACGCCAGAAAGAATGTAGGTGGATATACAAACTAAAATCTCTTAGCCCCAATGGCTTGAATGAAGGTTTTTCTTTCTCCCCCTACATTTAATCCTTAATATAGCGTTTTCCCATAATGTCTAGTCCCTAAGTATAGTTTGGATGGAATTATTAATGATGACTATAAAGTCTGGGAATATATATAAATATCTGGTCCCCAAATGTACTGGGGTTTTTAACACTGACAACATCATCTGCGAATACACACAAATATATATATATATATATATAATTAAAATCCCTCAATGACCTACACACATTGTCCGTATATACTAATAAGGATAATTCTTTTGATCAATATTTATAATTTCTGGTATTTACACCTTAACCTGGCACCGATATAGTCTTTAGAGATCATGACCATAGTATCTTTATGACTAGATATTTTTGTTTAGTCATGGGTACACTTTATGAATCGCTATCACCGTGTAGTTGTGTGAGCAATATTTATGACCTAATATACATATAATGAATACATATGATCGAGTAACACTTTATTAATGTGAATGTTGGTCCCTTAAGTAACTGGGTCCCAATTCTCATTTATGTCTCTAACATCATAATATATTAGTAACCACTGGTAAAAACAATGAGAGATAGATAGAAATGAGAGATAATTTAGGATCTCTTGTCTACATTTAAATTTGACAATAGTAATTATCCTGTATTATATACTCTCTTTTTGTAATCTAATGGTAGACTACTAATGTTAAGTTTATGTTTAATACACAGATAATATGTTTCTAATTTATGTATCTATTGGGGCTTTTACATCGAGCAACTTATGTGGACGGACAACCGGCACTGTGTTGAATTTGTTGCGTCACCATGGTGATAGCTAATGTTGTATACACATATATGAGTTACTTTGTGAGACACACCTCTTGAATGAGGTGCATGTGATCGGGGTGAAACCCCGCCCCTAACCTATCGACAATCAAGCCGATTGGAGCATGTAAATATATGGGCGGGACTTCACCGACAAGTAAGCTGATTGGGCTGTGTGAATACACGGGCGGGAATGTACCCGGCATTTAACTACCATCCCTCTCTCAGCCGTGCCAGAAGCTCTTGATAAAGGCGCGTAATCGCGCCGAAACGTGCGTCGAGCGTTAGTCGTCTTAATACTGGGGGATGCCGATTATATACTGAGGGACTTAGTTTGAGTTTGACCGAGTCTTCTCAGCTGGAACCATCTTGTCAAGAATAGTTAGTGGCAGCAGTAGGAGCTAGCAATAGCGTTTTCTGTGAGAGTTTCTAGTCAGTGACTTTTAGCGCTAGGCTGCCCTGAAGCAGCAGCTCACTGTTTATACAGAAATCTCTTATAGTGTATGCAGACGTGAAATCTCTATCTAGATATAGATATAGCAATTTATGTGGTTCTAAAACACCAGTGTATACCTTCTATATAGGAGTTCACTCTTAGGGAACTCTGTTGTGGATGGGGTGTATTATCTAAGTGGTTTTTGTTCGTGGGATGTATTTTTCTGCCTGGCAGCTGCAATTATGAATTTGAGGTTTGAATTTTTTAACCCATCTCATTACTAAGAGATAATTAAGAGACAACTGCACATTAACCTCCCAGGTTTAATCCTAACCACGTATTGAGCATGTTATTTATATTTATACATACATCTATGGTTTAACTGATGTATTGAGACACCTTTTTTAGTATGGTTTCCATTTAACCAAATACTATTTATGCTCATCCATTTAACCCTACCAATATTCCCATAAGGATACACTTGGATATTATACATTGTATATATCTATATAAAGGCTGCTATATATCTACCGATTAAGACATTTTGTGTCTATATTTCCAACTGAGTAGCAAAGATAATTATATATATTTTCACTCAATCTCCCTCCAGACTCTCTTTTCTTTTCTCTTTATTTTTCAACAGTTTAGATAACTTTATACGATAGATATATATTCTATGGTTACTATTGATTTAATTCTACTCTGTATGCTGAAAAAATATATGAGAGTCTATGACTATTTATGTGGATATAGGGA
Organism: Pelobates cultripes; assembly: GCA_933207985.1. Taxonomy (NCBI): domain Eukaryota; kingdom Metazoa; phylum Chordata; class Amphibia; order Anura; family Pelobatidae; genus Pelobates; species Pelobates cultripes. The sequence continues at coordinate 352,570,916 of OW240913.1, forward strand.
GTGACTGTGCGATAATTTATGGTCAATAATATACCTTTTAGTGCACATCTAAGCCTGAGAGACTTTAGTCACCCTATTACTATCTGAGGATATCCACACTGCATCTACCCAGTTTTTATTTCACTTGTTTTTTTTTTCACAAGTATTTCACTATCACCACACTTTATAGTTCTTTGTTTTTTATCTATATGCGGCTTAATAAAGGTTATACCCAATAATTATTCTACTATTTTTATGAGATATCTTTTAGGTGTAATGGATGTCCAATTTTTCCACCTCTAATGGAACAACCATTTCACTCTAGCTCTTTCCTTTTAAACAAATGATTTAATTATTTCAACTGAAAATGATGTGTTATGCCTTCTCTTCAAGAATGTATTTGGATAAAAAAAGCGATTGGATTATATATTTATACACTGTATCTTAAAAGGACTATGTGTGTATTTAAGCACGATAAACCCTGCCCAATTCCAACTAATTTTTCACCTGGTAGGAAACTCTGATTGTAGTCATTCTTACCAGCATAACTAAATATAGAGTAATAGAAGTATTGATAAAAGTACCAGTAGAAATAGAATAGTATTAGTAATAATGCTAATATTTCAGCCTAGTAGGGCAATAAAGGAGAAACAATCCACAGGATAATTGTGTAAATATTATTAATGGAATTATTCTTTCGGGGGAGGGCATTTTAGAAGCTATTTATAAAAAAATTGTTCCTTAACCCTATATAATTTTCATGGTAAAATGCCCTGCCAATGAAAATTAACGTCACTCATATGAGTCACATCAATCGATTCGAAAAGTGACATTAGATTCATTTTATACCTGATGCACATCTTTGACTCGGGGTGGTAAGTTATCTCGAATCCGACGCATTGCCTGCAATGGCGGCTCATTGAAATAAGGAGGTTCTCCATCAATCATTTCTATTACCATAATACCAAGAGACCAAATGTCCACCTATAGAAAAAAATATAGATTAAAGGTTTAAGGATTTAACATTATTATTCCTGTGCTTTTGTACTCCTCAACCAGAAGCTTTAGTACATGAGACCATTGCTGTTTAATGTGTATGTTAGGATAGCTCCACTATAACAATATTGTCAGAATTAATTTCTCGCCCACTGGTGGAGTTAAACCCACCAGATCATCTTTTATTACAAGTATGATGTCAGGGTCAAATTTGTGCAAGCAGAGAGGAACACAATTACAGTTATGATAAGATGAGGTAATGTCTCTTTAAACTGAAAACATCAATTTTGGATGTCTGGATATATTTAGTGGTAGGAGAAAAAGAAAAAGCACGGAATGAATAATTGGAGAAATTAACTCAATAACACAAAGTTAGATTAATACAATTCTGCAGCGTAAAGGCTTAGTCAATGTGCTCTGAATTTAGAGCCATATTGCTAAATGTGTTTACAAAAAAATAAAATAAAAAATGCTGTTATTCACCAAAGGCAAATCACTATCTAATTCAATAATTGATGAACTAGAGATGATTTCAGATGCAGAGATGGGAATTTCATAAATAAAATTAAATTCTAAACATCCTACAAAAATATCTTAAATGGAGTCAACTAGTCCAATTCATATATATGACATAATGCGTTAATATATTGTTCTTCTAAAAAAACAAAACAAAAAAACGTACAATTGGCTCTAAAAAAATATATATACCGGTAGTCAGGCTCTTACATTTTATAGACATTTGCCAGCTTTATGTAAAAATAATTGCCCATTCTAACCTCTGTTCCGTAAGGAAGTCTTGATATAACCTCAGGTGCCATCCAGTAAGGGGTACCGACCAGTGACTTCCTTTTAGGGACTTCCTTGGAAACTTGAGCACAAAATCCAAAATCAGATAATTTTATCTAAAAAAACAGAAAGGTATATTTAGAGATATATATAGTGAGTACACCGGACTGGCAGTCATATGGAGGAAACCTCCACCCAAGTATTTGTTTTAAAGTAATTTGGATATTGCGGATTTAAATGTATTTTCTAATAAATTGTAAAACAAAGGTTCATTTAGAGAAAGGGAGAAAAATATAGGTTACTTTAAATGTAGAACATCAGCAAGTTAAATGGTAAAGATACTGAAATCTCAGCTTGAGGACCTTGCAGACAACGTGACTCTGGCAAATCTCTTCTTGGTAATCTCCTGAGCCACGTTTCTTATAACATCAGTGGAGACTAAGCCTAGAATTAAATAGTAAATTTGGCAAAATTCACTCGGCAATTGGAGCACTTGGAGGCTGGCCAATCTGATTTATGAATATATCAATTTGAGCACAATAAACTGCGTTCCCATTATTTAATCTGACATTGTTTCGTATTTTGCTTTATATTTTAGTGAGATATTTTACTTCATATTATACTGTTAATCTCAACATTCTTAGTGACTCCACTCTCCAAAAATGTAAATGGTAATTAAGAAGTGGGGGAATACCAGCTGTCTTTTGCCTCTTTGAAAATCTGATCCGCAGCTCTTTTTAATTATATATTATGGCAGAAAGTCTAGTGTATATCTTACTAAAGCACTAGGAACTCAGAATGATTTTTGAATAATTTTGGTATTGCTATACACTGATTACCCATAACATTAAAACCATTTGCCTAATATCATGAAGGTCCCCTTGTGCTGTAAAAACAGCTCTGATGCATCAATGCATGGACTCCACAAGACCTCTGAATGTGTCCTGTGGTATCTGGCACCAAGACATTAGCAGCAGTTCTTTTAAGTCCTGCAATTTGTGAGATGGGACCTCCATGGATCGGATTTGTTGTTCCAGCACATCCCACAGATGCCCAAATGAATTGACATCTGTGGAATTTGGAGGCCAAGGCAACACCTTGAACTCTTTATCATGTACCTTAAATCATTCCTGAACAATTTTTGCAGTGTGGCAGGGTGCATTATCCTGCTGAAATAGGTCACTCTTCCATCAGAGAACACCATTGCCATGAAGGGGTGTACGTGGTCTGCAACAACCTCTAGGTAGGTGGTACATGTCAAAGTAACATCCACATAAATGCCATGTACCAAGATTTTTCAGAAGAACATGGCCCAGAGTATAACACTGCTCCAGCCTGCCTGCCTTCTTCTTATAGTGCATCCTGCTGCTATCTCTTCGCCAGGTAAACAACGTGCACACACACACACACACACGACGATCCATCTGATCAAAAGGAAAATATGATTCATCAGATCAGACAACATTCTTCTATTGCTCCAAGGTCCAGTTCTGACATTCATGTCCTCATTGAAGGATCTTTCAATGGTGAAAATGAGCCATCATTGGCACTATGACCAGTCTGTGGCTACGCAGCCCCATACGTAGCAGACTGAGATGCGCTGTGTGTTCTGACAACTTTTTGTCATGGCCAGCATTACGTTCTTTCAGCAGTTTGAGCTAGAGTAGCTCTACTGTATGATTGGACCAACTGGGCTAGTATTCTCTTCCCACATACATCAAGTAGCCTTGGGTGCCCATGACCCCGACACCGGTTAACCCATTGTCCTCCCTTGTACCACTTTTGGTAGGTACTACCCACTTCATACTAGGAAGATTCTGTCCCAGTGCTGTGTAAAACACTGCTTTTTTCTATTTTAAAGGTGGTGGGTGTAATCTACATCCAATAAGGAACATTCAATCATTGAAAATAAATATACGTTGCTGTTGATAGCATCCCGTCTGTATTTCATTATGGCCTCCTTAGTGTTATAATAATGGAAGCAGACTATAACATCTGGGCACAATCTATTAGTCATTGGTGCTCAGGGGTGTTTGGTATAAAGGGCTGGATTATATTCCTCACTTTTTAGGTTTGTGGATCTTCGTTGGGGGGTAAGCCCCGAAAGCGTAAATTATTACTTCTGGATCTATTAGAGAGGTTTTCGACAATAGCCTCTATTGCTTCTACACACGTGGTCCGGGAATTCTAGTGGTTTATCAGCCCAATATAGGCCTTGACAATGGTTTCTTCTTGTTGTTCAAGCGAGGCTGTTCTTGTTCCAAGGCTGTTAATCTCGACCATCACTTCCTGTGAACTGTGTTAATTTTTTAGCTAAATAAGTCTTGACCTCAGTTAATTTGTTAAGGATCTGGCTTGTTTCACCACTATGAGCCTCTGGTGGGTCCAATTCGGTAGATTATATGGGCGAGGTTGAGCCACATGGACTTGATTGGCAACCATGTTGGGAGGCCTGGGAAGCACGCACAGCAGCAAACGTGTTCTCACAGTCTATAATTTTGGTGTTTACATATGAGCAGTTCTCTCTGCTAGCTTTGATAAGGCTTTTGTTCACTGTGTGCTTGTGAAAAGTGCTGTTTTCAGTGAAACTTAGTAGGAGCTATTAGATCGGTCAGACCACGTCCCCCAGAATAGAGTTAATTTTACTAACTCTCTCTTGCACCTCTGCTTTAAGAGCTTTCAAGATCAGAACATTAAAGCCTATGTTTGCACTTTTTTTCTACTAAAGCATTGTAGAAATAACTCTTCTCTAACATCATGAGGAGGGGTGCTGACAAAGTGCCAGTCCCAAACTAATGTTATCGTCACTTTCTATCTCTAACACATGAGGAGGAAAAGAAACCCCAGAGACCTTCCTTGGTTAGTCCTCTTTGCCACATATATTATGAAGGAGGGCAACTGATTGAGGTGTTTAATATGTATGATAGAATAGCTCCACTGTAATAATATTGACTTCATTTCTAGCCTACTGATGGAGCTAAACCCACCAGGAAATATTTTATTAGATATGTGATCTATAAAACTTACTAGTCTCTCCTTGACCATTTGAAAAGGAAAATGTGCATGTTTGAGGTTTATAAATATTAAATAGATACTCATACAAGGAGATCTGAAAAGGAGAGAAAGCGCGGAATGAATAGGTGGAGAAATAATCCCAATAAATACACAGTTAGATTAACAAACATTCTGAAGTTCAAAGGCTTAGCCAATAGACTTCGACAATGATTACTGTATCTGTTGCAACACAGTAACATCTGTTAAAACACTAAATCAATTAAACACTTACCCTTCCATCACTAGTAAGGAGTATAGAATCACTTTTGATATCCCTATGAATTACACCCTGATTATGCAGGTATGACAAGGCTTTCAGGACAGACAGACAGACTGTGGCTATTTGTTCCTCATTCATTCTGGAAAATAAGATGAAATGTCAATGATACACAGTGAAGTGGGTCCTTGGTAAGCATTAATGTTTTGTTTTCTGGTCTTCAAAAGTGTCCTTCAGTACTTTTTGAATAATACGTTTTACTTTCAAAACACAGGATTGTTTAGATGCTTTGAGTCTTTCGATTAAATATATGTATGTATTTAAAACAAACAGATTATTTAAAGTTTCATGTAATTCCCACCTCTCTGGAGTTGCGGTTAGCTCTGCCGAGCCAATTCCTGCAGTGCAGGGCTTCTTACCCCAGGTAAGAAGTCAATCTTTTCTAAAATAGTTTGACTACGTACATTGAGGAGTGAGAGCCACTAGAATGCACTGTAGTAGTAATGGTATGTGGCTCTTTCCTTTAAACCTATTTTAGGATTTTTTTTATTTAAAGCCATAATTATCCATGCATTCTATGGATTTAAAATTCATTGTCACTTTGTTCTAAAGTATGAAATCTATTATCACAATGTTCTATGGTATTTTAACCTCACAAGTGTATTTAAACTCTGTCATCTATTTTCCTTTTGTGTAAACATTTTAGAATTTAATATAGTATTTTTTTATATGAGCATTATTCTGAAGCCATATTACTCCCACGTTTTATATATTACATAAGATGTAATGCACCCACTTACTGAATACTATTTTGATCGTAATTAGCAACATGGCAACAGGGAGTTCGTTTTATCTGCATTTCTTTCCTCGCTCTGTTATACAGGCTGGTCCTGTCATTTTTCTGGTTTTTCTTTTCCTTTATCTCAATGCAATATCATTATTTAACCCAGGACCATTTTAAATGTTGACTTATTTTTCATTTCAGTCTAGTTTAACTAACGGCAAGCTCAGAAAACACAAACTGTAGGCACGGTCATCATCACAAACTCTGGTTTGTAAAAGAGTGGAGAGTAATTCTGGTATACACTCATTTATACAATGAATATAATTAAAAAGATTGACCGATTTCAGGCTTTATTGACCGAAACTGGCACTTTCTTTATTGTTCTTTGGCAACAACTCCAAAATTCCTTTTCTTTTCCCCTCACCACTATATATATATTGCACCGTTTTATTGAAGGACATAATGCATTGATAAGGGGGAAACCTGGAACAGTTGTACTTTTTTTTGTCCTTCAAATACATTTTGGTGGCACAGTTTGTGCACTTTGCATCTGATAGCGCTGCCCTCGTTTTTGTTTTCCATCAAGGAATGGACCCTCATCGATGTCTGACACCATCAGTTTCATCCACAAGGTATGATCATTGAAAATAATTTATGTGAGAATGTTTCAAAAACTTTGGACTATGAAGTGCATCATTAAATATATACGCAACTGAAATAAAGCACATTGATGACCAGATTTTCTCCCATTATTTATAAATATTATTATCCAACTTTGGAGTATACCCGTTTATTGTCAGTGCTTCCATGGTATACATAGTATAACTGTACGTATGTGTGTATTTTTTTTTTTTTAAGGTTTATCCCATACCTTGTATGAGTTACGATGTCTGTCAAAGCTCCACCTTCAAGAAACTCCATAACAACCCACAACTCGTCGCTAACCAAGTAACTATTATACATATCAACCACGTTCTCGTGATGATAATCTCTCATTATTACGACCTATAAAGAAAGCACAGGAAACGCATAAAGAGTAGTGATTAACTCGGTGCTTGTTTGTTTATTTAGCTTTTAAAGAAAAGGTACCCATACATTATTTACCATTAAACGTTTTAAATATAATCTATTCATATTTTATCTTTCCTTCCAAATGCCCATAATCCCCATCAAAACCCTGATCTCTGATCCTCAGCCATTTCCTAATTGATCAAGACACCAGCAAAAGAAATCTCTCAGGCCAGCCTCGTAATCTATAGCTTTTTATTGGAGAATTAAGTAACATTTGAATGTATACACTGTAACAAGTGCACATGCAAATAATTTCTTGTTGAAAAAAACGCATTAAAACGCATGCGTGTCCAGTGTCTCCACAAAAATAAGATCATTCAGTTGAAAAACAATGAAAACGATCTGCTCAGAAATGTAAAAAAGTGGGCCAGCAGCATAAAGTTCATTGTACAAGCACTGCTCGTTCATTTTTTTTTCCAAGTAAATAATAAAATGATAATGGATAAGAAGAATTATTATGGTTCCACTGTGCATATAGTTTATATATTATATGCACAAGCGTTTCTCATTCACTTCCATGAGAAAGTGTTCTTGAACAAGTCTCATCAATGGACACTCAACCGCTAAATGCATATCATCTGCAAGGTTTATTATCTGCCAACCATGTTCTTTGTGATATTCATTGACCTACTGTAGAATAATGCAGTTTTAAGAGTTTTCTCAACAGAAAAAAGAAGCAAAAATTCACAAACTGTGAATATAATGCTGACTGGAGATAAGGACGTAGGCACCAAAGCATCCAGTGGTATGGAACAATGTAACCAGAGGGAGACCGCTAAATATATGTAGTAACAGAAAGTATCAACACAGAAATAAACTGACTACAAATATTAATAAATACCGAACTAGCCTTATAAGCCTTATAAGGCTAGTTCGGTATTTATTAATATTTGGAGTCAGTGAGGAGATAAAGTTACTAAACACCTAAGTCTGCAATATTCATATAGGCTTTATTAGTCCTGGCCCTTCAATGGATCAGGTGTTAGTAAATCTCCCCTTAGTACCCAAGTACCTTGGTACCTAAGCACCAGAAAAAGTGCTAAAGGAGAAAGGTCACAGTCTAAAAGATGGGCAGCCCTAATAATCAAACGTAGACAGACGGATAAAGTAAACTAAAATAAAGAAAGCCTCTCTCCTTGTGGGACTTACTAGATAGGCATAGTAGACAAAATTGTAAATCAAACTCCCATGCCTAAATAAGTGAGGAGATGAAGTTGCTAAACACCCAAGCCTGCAATATACATATAGGCTTAATCAGTCCTGGCCTTTTAATGCCTAGGGTGTTAGTAGATCTCCCCTTAATTCCAGAGCATTGGTAGAAATGCTAAAGGGAGAAAAGTTACTGTATCACACAATGAAGTGCCCATGTGTGCAAGTTAAAGTTTTCCTATGGGTCAATTTTAACTTGCACACTCATTTTCACACGGATCCCATTTCTTTTTTTTTTTTTTTAGTGTTTTCTCCCCTCTATCATTTGCGAAGACCCTAACGGCTTTATAAGCAGCTAAGTAGGAGGCCGGTATGAAAGGACTCCCAGTATATGGTCTATACCACTCATTGCATGACAACGTTCAGTTTAGCACTTTTACATTAAAAAAAAGATTAACATACTTCGTTAAAGAGCAGTTCTCTTCTCTGCTGTTTCCGGAGATCCATTTTCTTCACAGCTACTTGTTTTCCCGTGTGTTTCTCAGTTGCAATACAAACTATTCCCGTTGAACCTTCTCCGATTTTAATGAAGTCATCCAGATATTCCCTGGGGTCTCCAGGACTTACTACCAGCTGCAGAGCAGCCCGAAACTGTTCATGGGACACTCTGGAGTGTTGCTGATCAGATGATGAACCCCAGCTGGGAGGTGGATAAACACTTGACGTCGTACTTGGAGAGCTGGGGTATGATGATGTGGACATAAAGTGGGGGCTTGCATGAAGAGGTGATTGGTGGTACGGAGATGGCTTATGGTAAACTGATGGATACTGGTAACTGCTTGAGGGGTAACAGGATTTATTCTGAGACTGAGGTAGCTTTGCAGGACCTCGAGGGTAGGTATCAGATCCAGTCAGTGGGGGGCTCATAGGTGCCGGTGAGCGATCATAATCAGCCTGCAAAACAAATGGTTTACAAAATATTCAATCCAATTTATTTTTTCTAAAATGCTTTTTTTTCTAAGAAGACTTTATGAACAAAAAAAAGATAGTGTAGATTTAGAAACAACATTTTTTTTTAGTTTTGTTCACCAAAAGTAGTATATTACACGTGGATGGACTTGATGTTTTCTGCCACTAAAAAATTATTTTCTATTGTGCCTGTGTAAGATCTATATCTATAAGACCATATGTATATAAAAATAAGTGAGTACATATAGTGAGTCAATGGCTAATGACCCAGATTGTTTGTGCCCTGGTGTGTGGTATAATTAGCCCTTGTTAAGTTGTTAGATCCTTTAAACGGATAATGCCGCCACTGACAAAACAACCGATCTACAAACAAACCATGTTTCTCCATTCATGTCCCTAAATGTCCTCATTTAATCAGAAATGTCCTCATTAAGACTGCCCCAACCTTCTCTCCCAATCATTGTCTTTTGCTTTCTAATCCAACATGGTTTCAAACGTCCTGCCTGACAATACCTCACACACCCTAACCCAGAAATTATCTCTGTCGTTACCCTTTACAATGTTTGCTTGCGGGTTGAACGCATAAAGTCTCGTATCTGTTTGTTTCAGTCTGTCTTACTAGCTTTGTTATCTGTTAACGCAAAGTATCTAGTGCTCTGGAATGTGTAGCGATTAATAAATGTGTAATTACGGAATAATAATCATTCTGACTTGTGTGAGTAGTAATTTAGCCCTCGCAAATATATTCAGAGAGTATGTTGCACTGTGGCCACATACAACCTGAGGATGCCAGGTAGGTGACAGGCCAGCAGAGGCACTTTGGTTTTCGGGAGCTCCATGAACTGACCAGCTGCCAATAATGCTGAGAGCAGCCTTCGTGGAACACGGTGGCTTGTAATAGGATGAGAGACATCACACTCCGTATTTTGCATCAAAACAGTACCAGACGCACAGATGTTGTGATTAACAGTGCAAGTAAGACCGCTTTATGCAGCCTTTATTTTATTTGTTGTGAGATTTCCATTCTATTTGCGATCTAGTCTCCCTGGATAGGAAATCTAAGGCAAGACTTACGATAAATAAAAGTGAGAAGAGGTGAGAAGTTGTCACGTGGGGAAATGATGTGACAACTGGAAGGGGCTGGTGGATGTGAATCAATGAATGGGTTGGTGGATTTGATAGGAGGAAGTGACAGAAGGGAGGTATGGATAGTGTTCTAGGGACAGAGAAAATAAATGACATGAGGAGAGAGTGGGCTAGTGAATGGAGTAATTTGTCTTATGTATTTTTCCTCCGCTTGACAAAACTTGACAAAAGGTGGAGCTACTTTTGTTACTTCCTTCATCCGTCTCTAGCAATGACTGGGGGAATAAGGCATTGTCTCACTCATCACAAAGCAATATTTAAAGAGGCTCCCATGGTCTCGTGGGAATCCTCCATGGACGTCATGCTGTGCTCTGACACATGCACGAGAGTACAGCACTGATGTCGGCTCCTGACAGATTAAGTGCTAGGAGCTGAAAAGGAGCCACCAGATGCTCATGGCGGCAGCCGCGAGGGACAAGTTCAGGTAAGCAAAGCTCTAAATATCCTGCATTCCGCGGCCATTAGTCTTATGCATGGACCCCATAAGGTGACAAAGCCACTTTAAGGATCTAAATACTTATTTCAATGTGACATTTCAGTATTTTCTGTTTAATATATCTGCAATTGCAACAAAAATCTGTGTTTTGCTTTGTCATTATAGGGTATTGAGTGTAGATTCATGTGTAGAAAAATAAAATAAAATTGAAGGGACCTGAATACAATTGCTATATGTGTATATTATATTTTAGAGAAAGATGAATGGATGGATGATAGTATATATATGAGAGGCGCTTCCGCGATTCTCACTGTGAAAATCAGTGAGAAGACGCTGGACGTCCATAGGAAAGCATTTAAACTATCTCTCTCTCTCTCTATCTATATAGATATAGATAGATTATATATATATATATATATATATATATATATATATATATATATATATATATATATATCTCTATACATATCTATATAGATAGAGAGAGACTATATAGTTTCAATGCTTTCCTGGGATTTTCTCACTGTTTCACACAATATATATATATATATATATAATGTGTGAAAATCAGTGAGAAGACGCTGGACGTCCATAGGAAAGCATTGAAACTATATAGATAGAGAGAGAGATATATAGTTTCAATGCTTTCCTATGGACGTCCAGCGTCTTCTCACTGATTTTCACAGTGAGAATCGCGGAAGTGCCTCTAGCAGCTGTCAGTGAGACAGCCACTAGAGGCTAGATTAAAGGATCACTATAGTGCCAGGAAAACATACTCGTTTTCCTGGCACTATAGTGCCCTGAGGGTGAAAATCAGAGAGAGAAGCGCAAAAGCGCCTCTAGTGGCTGTCTCATTGACAGCCACTAGAGGCTGGATTAACCCTATAGAAACTGCTATGTTTATAGAAAAAAGGGTTAAACCTAGCTGGACCTGGCACCCAGACCACTTCATTAAGCTGAAGTGGTCTGGGTGCCTATAGTGGTCCTTTAACAGATTTATTTAACCAATCATTGTTAACAGGAGTAGTCCCAGAAGATTGGAAGTTAGCTAATGTTGTGCCCATTCACAAGAAAGGTAGTAGGGAGGAGTCAGGCAACTATAGGCCAGTAAGCCTTACTTCAGTAGTGGGGAAAGTAATGGAAACCATGTTAAAGGATAGGATTGTTGAACATCTAAAATTACATGGATTTCAAGATCAGAGACAACATGGGTTTACTTCAGGGAGATCATGCCAAACTAATCTTATTGATTTTTTTGATTGGGTAACTAAAATAATAGATCAGGGTGGTGCAGTAGACATTGCTTACCTAGATTTCAGTAAGGCTTTTGGCACTGCTGCACATAGAAGGCTTATCGATAAACTGCAATCTTTAAGTTTGGACAGGCAACAGAGGGTTGTAGTTAGGGATCGACCAATATTGATTTTTTTAGAGCCGATACCGATAATCTGTGAACTTTCAGGCCGATAGCCGATAATTTACCGATAGTCTGTACATTTACCATTTTGAAAAAATAAACTATTTCTAAAGGTAAATACACAAAATATACATGCCACATGTAGTGGATGCAGTGTGTTTAGACTGGGGAGCTGTGTGTGTTTGTGTAGTGTGTGTGTAGTGAATGCAGTGTGTATTTGTGTAGAGTGGATATAGTGAATGCAGTGAGTGTTTGTGTAGTGTGTATATATAGTGAATGCAGAGTGTGTGTGTTTTTGTAAAGTGTGTATAGTGAATGTAGTGTGTGGTGTGTGTAAAGTGAATGCAGTGTGTGTTGAGTGCGTAAAGTGAATGCAATGTGTGTAGTGTGTGTATAATGAATGCAGTGTGTTTGTGTATCGTGTGTATATAATGAATGCAGAGTGTGTGTGTGTTTATGTATAGTGAATGCAGTGTGTGTGTGTGTGTGTGTGTGTAGTGTGTGTATAGTGAATGCAGAGTGTTTTTGTAGTGTGTGTATATATAATGAATGCAGTGTGTGTGTTTCTGTAGGTATGTAATTTGTATAAAATGGGGATGGGGGCATTTTTTTTTCCTTCAAATTTAAGCTCTCCTATGGGATTCATGGACCCCATGCACTAAACGCGCTTACCTCTCTGCATGGCAGACATGGGTCAGCTGGTGTTTGGAAAGGGATATCAATCCCTTTTCAACACCTCTTACAGCCATTCTAAACTTTCTATCTACCCTCTTTGACCAGGGCAAATCCTATAAATCGATTGTGTTTTGGTCTGCTATCTCTGCAACTCACAACTCCATTGATAATTCCTAGATAGGGAAACATCCCTCTGTTTGTAGATTTCAACAGGGCATTCGCTTGGCCAGACCTCCTAACCCCAGATATACTAATTTCTGGGATGTCACCCAGGTTTTTTCCTTTGTTCAATCTTGGCCTTCTTACAAGATTTTGTCGATACGCTAACTCTCTGCCAAGTTGGCATTGCTCCTATGTTTAGTATCCTTCCCTAGGGTTTCTGATATTCAAGCGTTTGACTACCACGCTGTAGTTTTCACACCTGAGGGGGTTAGATTTCATATCACCAGACGTATTTAGACAAATCTTCTTCAGTCTTTTACTATTCGAGCAGACTGTGGCGTGTTGTGTTCGACATTATATTGATACTACGGCTACGCTGTGTTCTCCTTCGGGAACCCTTCTAGTTTCTTATGTCATCCCGCACAAAATCGGTCTCCTCCTCCACAACTGCACGGTGGATCAGATGGCTACTCACCCAGGCTGGGATTGACCCATCCTTTGGAGCGCACTCAGTCAGGGGAGTAGCCGCATCCTCTGCCTTTCGAGCAGGCAGTTCTCTCTCAGACATCTCATCCTCCGTGGATTGGTCCAGAGAGTCCACGTTTTGTACTTTATTTTTAAATCTATGCCACATGCTGCTTCTTCTATAATACAGGAGCGTTAAAACAGCAAATATGAAGCTTCCTGTCTTGCCATAAAAATAGGGATTATTCTAGCTTTAGTGAAGGACTAATCTAAATTTTATTAACAATAGAAGGTTGAATATTTTTCCTCCCTTAATGTTACTTCTCCCCACCCTTTAAGGTAAGTTACTAGATAGTTGGGTACATATTTGTTCCATTGATAAGTTTTATGCACCATATGCCATACGTAATGCACTATTTTGTTATGTTCAGGAATTTACAATTCATTCACCAATATTTACTGTTGATAGTATACGAATGGTATATGTTAATTATCTGTACCTATAGACTTGGTTTTCTCTTGTAAGAGAAACTATACTTTCATGGAATTTTCTCGGTTTTCTTCTAGTGTGAAGACTTTCTACAGTCGTTATGATATGCAGCTTACAGCTCAACAGTTATCGGTTTACATGGTTGACCAAGTAAAGGACCTTCAGCTTCGTCCACTGTTCAAAAAGTTACACCGTTTACATCATCGTTAACGGTTTCTTTGACGCTGGGAGGTTCAGTAAAGAAAGATTAAGCAAATATTAAGCAAACATTCACCTCCTGTCTTTAATAAAATTTAGATTATTCCTTCACTAAAGCTGGAATAATCCTTAATTATTTAATGCAAAATCTATCTAGAATTCCTGGGAAATTACAATCACATGGGTTTTTACATTTACACCGTTGATGGCATTTCATGAAAGCAATACCTATTGTTAATTTAATTTATTTTCAATGGAAAGGGTTTTTTTTAGCAACAATTTAATCATAATCGTTTTCACGTACGGTGTAAAGTGCACTTTGGAAGGCTCAGTGAAATTTGTGTATAATTATAATCTTACAACACAAAAAGTACAGCGTTATAATAAAACTACAATAGTAATTTTTTTAATTTTTTTTTTTTTTTTTTAGCAGTTATCTAGATGGTAATAAATCCATGTAGACATTAGAACGTTCACAATGAAACCGCCCACTCCAAGGTACGAGTCTAAGGTGAGTGACAAACACGAAGGCAGTATCACAATTACAAATAATTATACTGTTGAATTAATTTAATCAATCAATATCACTAGCAGCGCAGAGGTGACCAAGGCTTATAATTCAACCTATAGAATTACTATTGACTGTCAGCCAGAAATCCCCTGATTCATGTTAGTTAAGCGTATATTAATCTGAATTTGGCAGCATAATCAAGGACCTAACTGAACTGTGAAATTGAATTCTGCAGTGGAACATCAGCGGACCATTTTATGCGAAGACTGCAAAAAAAAAAAAAAAAGGTTTTGCCGCATAATCAATTTGTTACATTGCTTAAAGCACAATTTAGGGGAATTCTTTGAAAAGAGATACCCCGGTAAAAGGGGAGGTCCATAATTAAATTAAAGGCAAGAAAGCAATATGCTAAAGCATTATAAAAGGAATCGGTTATTACCGGGTTACCTTTATTTACCTAAAGCAACGACCGAGCTTTTAAGACTCACACACTGAGCTATAAAATGGAGCTAATTTAGTGATCGCTATAATTTTTATGCAAATAGCTGATGAAAAACGCAGCTGAACCAAATTAATGGAGATCATTCCATTTCACAGCTAAACGGTAATTAGCATTATGTATGACAATGCTTTTTTTTTTGCTTTTTTTTTTAACCCCTCTTGCCGCAAGATGTGCCAGCAAAACTACTGCAATGCTCACAAAAACAGGGATCGCCTACGAGCACTGCATGTGGGCGATAGAACACGGCCTCGATATGCATGTTAATAATATCTTGTATCTTTGGAAATGAATGTAAGAAAAAAAATTTAAAATAAGTCAGCGTGATAAGCAGATACTATAACCGTAGCCTTTAACGACCGTTTACCCGTGGAGCATTTTCTACTTTAATGTGCTTTTTCTTCTCTGCAGTATTCAATTAGGTTCCCCAAGGATGCGAACAGTAGGGTGGGAGGAAACTGCAGAACCCATTCAAGATCAAATCAGCAGAGCGGATTGTGCTTTGACATGAAATCCATCACTGAGCGCTGGTGAGATGAAGCTCTGGGTCGTGTTGCTGAGCTGGGTCACCGATTTGCAGCAGAAATGGATAACCGAGTGTGCTAATGTTATTACTGTGAAACACGGCTTCTACAGGCACATCATTTCCCAAGATTTCATAATGTACAAGGTTTTAAGAATGTTTCTTTATTCTGAACAAAGAGTTAAGTCACTACAGATGGTCTCTAGGGTGATCTGTAGACATTAGAATGTTCAGAAAGCAGTCATCAGTACATACGGTGGGACCAACATTGGCTCACCCTGTGTTTTGTCCTATGACTACTTCTGAAGTGACCATTAAAGGGATACTACAGTCACGAAAAAACTACTTTATCTTAATGAAGCAGTTTTTGAGTATTTATCATGTCTTTGAAGTTTCACTGCTCACTTCATTGCCATTTAGGAGTTAAATCAACTCTGTTTCTGTTTTTGTAGGCCAAGCCACACCTCCCCTGGCTGTGACTGACACAGCCTGCATGAGAAAATTGTTCCATTTTCAATCAGATGTAACTTACTTCAAAAGTTTTTATCCCCTTCTATTCTAACTTAAATTATAAATATGAGGCTCATGCAGGGTCTAGCAACCAATTAACTGAGCAGGAGATAAAAAAATTCTAAATTAAACCAGAAGTCATAAACTGGTGGTTTCCAACAATCCGGGTAGAGAAATACGAAAGGAGTGTGTGGGACCCTGGGGGTGGGGGGGCAGGGGGGGGGGTGTAATCAGTGATGCATCCCTCATCACTAGTGCAATCCATAAAGGGGAGGCCTGCCCAGAAAAGATAAGGGGTCGCCCCTAAAGCAGGACAGGACCCCAAAAATGGTAGTGTAGGAAGACCTGTATTTTAACTTTGTTCCATGAACCCTGCTCAGGAGACATACCTACTTTTTGCAGAATGTAATTGTGTCACCAAATGTGAAAACCCAGAACCCAGAGAAGGAGAGAAGTATGCTAAAAGGACACTATAGTCACTGGGAGCACTACAGCACAATGTAAATGCTGCCTTTTCCGATTCTTCTGACAAAAGGCTAGTTATACAAGTTTAGATCTAGTGGCCGTCACAGACAGCCACGAGAGGGATTACCTGAACTAATCCTTTTATGACCCACAAGTTGTACCAAAACCACTTCATTTTAATAAAGTGATTTTTGGAGCAAATATGCTGCCCCCGCAGACTTGTTAATGAAAACTGTGTTGTCTCAGACATACATCCTCTAGGGACTTCCAACAACAACAAAAAAAAAAAAAAAATCAGCTAGTGGCTATTTGACATCCCGTGTCAACAAAGTATGCGGACACAAGACACTGTGTCTAATGTAAAACACTAGATTTAATGCTTCAATGAAAAGCACTGGACTGGCAGATCATGGTAAGAGACGTGCATGCGCCATGTGTCCACAAAGCTCTTAAATGCAATGCATCTGATTGGACACAGATCATCAAGCTTGATGATCTCACCAGAGGCGGATCGAGGTGCAGAGAGTGGGGTTTATTTTATTTTTTTTTTATTATAAAAAGAGGGTTCAGAGATAAAGCAGTTTAAAATGTCCCTTTAAAATATGGATGATACAACCATTGTAAAATGTATGCAAAGAAGCCACATGCATTATATTATAAACTATAATTTACATTAGACATTTAGATTTAATGAGAATGGCCTAGAAGCACAGCATGAACTGAAAAATATTAACATTCCTGATGTTTTTGGTTTATACAAGACAATAAAAGCCAAGATGTGACCTAATTATATTGTGGTAAATGTCCTTAATAGGCTGTGTGTAGCTAATGAATGCTTTCTGTTAAATATAGTCTCAGTCGTTACATAGCGATGATCACTGTATTTTGTGTCATATGCTTAGAAAGAGTTTAGGCATTCAGCTGTGCATATATGATGTTCACTTGATAGGTAGACCATTTATTTTCCTCCACCACATCATTAATGTTTGCAGTATGGATTGATCAAGAAAGTGAAAACATTCCTTAGCATCAAAGTTTTGCTGGTTCTTCAAAAAAGGTTCATGTTGCCAATATCCCATTCCTTCTCATCACAAAGGCACCTATCAACCTATAGGTCAGTAGAGTATACTGAAGTAATTTGGTTTGTGCTTTGGGTTGTATCATGGAAGAAGTATCCTGGTCAAGATGGGAAGTATGAAGCCCAAACATTGTTTAAAGGGTTAGAGAAGCCTTTGACTGTACTAACTAACCAGCTCAGAGCGCATGACCTTGCAGAGGGAGTGGGGAGGGAGACAGAAAGGGAGGGAAAAAATAAATAAAAAATGAGCCGATTGGGTAGGTAAGAAGGGAGTGGACATCCAGGCTTCAGAGCCTGCAAGGGGAAGCGGAATAGGTTCTTTGCCAGCGTGCAATGCGCGCTGACAAAGGATGCATTTTATGGACAGAATTGACATTTGGCAGTGCAGTACAGAGTAGTAGGCTGCCAAAGTCACATGTGTCGTGGGTGTATCTACCACCAAAAGTGATAGATCCACTTTAAGGTTTGACATGTTGCAAACTCAGTGATGCCTTCCACCACTGTTTAATAGAGTTGTTAGCTACGTAATTATGGTTTGTTGGCTTGAGCTGTAGTTGCTCTGGTGACTATAGTGTCCCTTTAAAGTCTTTATCAGTCACAGCAACTGAGTGCTTCTGAGGTCACTATCGACTGTCCCCATTTGGAGCGCAAGTTAAAAGTTTTAGCAAGAACTAGAAGCATATTACGAAAAACATGTTCCTGAATATCAAATACCTAAATTAACGTTAAGTAGTTTTAAAGTACTTGGATTTAGTTTCAAGCTTTTTACACAAAATCCGAGGAATATATTATGCGTGATAATCCACAAGCATTTATTTAAATAGTCAGCCACATTAAATGCATGTCTAATAATTACAGCGTGATTTTGAAAATAAATGTATCCCATTATCATGTTATAATCAATACAGAACTCGTGTACTAAGCTTTCTAAGTGAATGGAACTAACCTTGGCAACTCAAATAAATCCCAAGTGGATTAAAAAAAAAAAAAAAAAAAAAGGTATATTATTGTTCATTACAATAAAGTAAAGGCAATATGTTGGTGTCATCAATCTGTCAATTGTTAATCAGTCCTTGTCAAGGTTCAGTAATTGGCACGCCATATTCAATTTTCTTTCAAGTTCCTGATGTAATGCACTTTTTTTCCTTTAAGTAGTCTAAAGATGCATTGTAAAGCAATCAAAAACAAAAACAACAACATTTTACACATGGGGAAAATCTGAAAAATAAGACAGCAAAACATGAAGCTTGACAGATGCAAATAACTACCTATTCTGCTGAAGGAAGGAACAAGTGATGTCCCAATACATGTAAATGTGTGATAATTGGATAAAATGGATAATTGTCAATGCAAATTTCAATATAACAATAGAATATATGCACTTACCCTGGCAGTTTTCTATTTTGATTTGATTTTCTTATGTGCCATGAAGTGTGAATGCTTAAATCAGCTCTGATCGCCAATGGCCAGCAACCTCACATTTCTGCCCAATATATCATTAAACTTCTGTTTTGGCCTTGCTCTCTGATCTTTCTGGAACTTGGCCATAACTGCTAGCTTTCAGGGTTTAACGGTGTCTTTTGTATCTGATACGTCCTTTGGAATTCCGCTGTCTCGATCAACCTTTGGTCCCTACACCAATTTTAATTTCTGGAAATACATTAGACTTGATTTCCTTGCAGTTCACCCTTCACGCAGACTAAGTCCAGCGTATCAGGGAAAGGAAAAGTCATTCTGGGCAACGATGCCGGTTTCCCATATGGATCTACAGTCTCTTCTTAATCCTCAGAACTTTACCATGCACCTTACACAAGGGAGCTCATTCATTTACCATCCACTCACCCTGCTTCCAGGTTTACCTGTCAACAATAGCACTGTTATATTCCACACATGCTTGAGCAGTTCTGTTAATGTCGCTAAACTTTCTATCCCACTAGAATAGGGAAACCATGTTCACTTCACCATTGTCCCTTATTTCTGTACTAATACAGCCGCCCACACTGGATGGCAGCCAATTTCATAGTTAACTAGGTCCGTGACACATTTCCCATGGTGACACAGAACCTATCCTCATTTAGTAAATCAGCAGCATGGGAATTATTACCGGTCAGTCCCCCTCACTGACAATAATGTTGATTAGGAAAAGATGTGTCTTGTAGCATCATAGAAACTCTACTTTGCTTACATTTCATTACCAGGCTGTCACAACACAGCGACCGATGAGGTGACTCAATGACAATTATTCATATTCTTCCAAAATCTCCCCACGGCGGACAAACAATCTACCAAATCCCTACATTCCAGGATTTAATTGCTGGCATACGCAACATTCTCTCCCAGTGCCACCTGTTCATACGCTGGGCTCTGGCCATTTTCAATAAACTCAATTCAGCATATCAAATCATCAAACCATATTTGATTCCATGGCTGCATTCCCATATTTTTTGCCTCCTCAACCTATAACTAGCTTCACAACATTTAGTTACTCGAATACAACCATTAACATTTTCAGGTCATTCTAAAAGAATACGTGCTGTTCCTACTACCTCTAGTAATATCCCAGTACATATACCGTATTTATCGGCGTATAACACGCACTTTTTCTCCCTGAAAATAGGGGAGAAATCGTGGGTGCGTGTTATACGCCGGCCCTTTAAATTCTGCAGCTGCCTGGGCGCTCTATCAAGAGCGGTCAGGCGGCTGCAGTTAGTACTCACCTCCCCTGTAGCGTGGCCGAGCCGCTCTGCCGTCCGCAGTGGCCGGCCGGACTGATAGGAAGGTGCACGCTCAGTGTGCACCTTCCTGTCAGTCCGACCGGGTACAGGAAACAGAAACTCCTGTTCCGCGCGGAACAGGAGTTTCTGTTTCCTGTACCCGGTCGGACTGACAGGATGGTGCACACTGAGCGTGCACCCTATCCTCGGCCCAGAAGCGGCTTCACGCTACAGGGGAGGGGGAAGAAGGGAGGGCTAACAAGAGGGGAGGGACTAAAGAAAGGGGGCTAGAAGGGGAAGGGGGCTAAGAAAGAGGGAGGGCTAAGAAAGGGGAGGGGTAACAAGAGGGGAATAAGAAAGGGGTAAGAGGGGGAGGGGGAAGTAAGAAGAAGGGGAGGGGGGAGTAAGAAAGGGGGGTAAGAAGAGGGTAAGAGGGGGAAGTAAGAAAGGGGGGTAAGAAGTTCTTTATTTGAAATTTAAAGGACCACTCTAGGCACCCAGACCACTTCAGCTTAATGAAGTGGTCTGGGTGCCAGGTCCCTCTAGGATTAACCCTTTTTTTTATAAACATAGCAGTTTCAGAGAAACTGCTATGTTTATACTGAGGGTTAATCCAGCCTCCAGAGCCTCTAGTGGCTGTCTCATTGACAGCCGCTAGAGGCGCTTGCGTGCTTCTCACTGTGAAAATCACAGTGAGAGCACGCAAGCGTCCATAGGAAAGCATTGTAAATGCTTTCCTATGCGACCGGCTGAATGCGCGCGCGGCTCCTGCCGCGCATGCATTCAGCCGATGACGTCGCGAGCAAGGAGGAGAGGAGGAGTACAGCTCCCCGCCCGGCGCTGGAGAAAGGTAAGTGTTTAACCCCTTCCTCTCTCCAGAGCCCGGCGGGAGGGGGTCCCTGAGGGTGTATAACACGCACCTCATTTTAAGAAGGAAATTTCAGGGGGAAAAAACTTAAAGGACCACTATAGTGCCAGGAAAACATACTCGTTTTCCTGGCACTATAGTGGTCCTTTAAGTTTTTTTTCCCTGAAATTTCCTTCTTAAAATGAGGTGCGTGTTATACGCCGGTGCGTGTTATACGCCGATAAATACGGTAATCTAATTGCATGGACAGTAGAGTCATCTGCATATGCTAGATAGATCGCTCAACCTGAGAGGGAATTGAGACATGCATTTAACTATTGGTTATGTAATGTCAACACATATTCAATGTTACACTGTTAGACTTTTTGCCCTCTTTTACAGGCCTACCCAAACGTCGGTTTCTGGCACACCACAACCGACTTACACCACCATTACTATAACTCGGCTTATTGTATACGACCACCAATGGGAAGGCAGAGCCATTAGGCAAAGCCTGTCATTGTGGGAGGAGTTACACAGCCAAAAAAATACACAGACCTGCCCTATCACTGGGCTGAGACGGTATGGTTCAGCCCACCCACCACTCCCTTTATTAAGCCATTCATCTTGGTGGGCCCTCTTTTACAGGCCTACCCAAATGTCGGTTCCGGCAAACCACAACCGAACTTACACCGCTAGTTATTACTATAACTGGGCTTATTGTATACGACCACAAATATATATATATATATATATATACACACTGAACAAAAATTATAAACGCTTCCCTTTTTAGTTTTTGCACCCATTTTTCATGAGCTCAAAGACCTAAGACTTTTTCTATGTACACAAAATGCCTATTTCTCTCAAATATTGTTCACAAATCTGTCTAAATCTGTGTTAGCAAGCACTTCCTGTTTGTCGAGATAATCCATCCACTACACAGGTGTAGCATATCAAGAGGCTGATTAGACAGCACGATTAGTGTAAAGGTGTGACACTGTAAAATGTGCAGTTTTATCACACAGCACAATGCCACAGATGCCGCAAGTTTTGAGGGAGCGTGCAATTGGCATGCTGACTGCAGGAATGTCCACCACAGCTGTTGCCCGTGAATTGAATGTTCGTTTCTCTACCATAAGCCAAAAGGCATTTCAGAGAATTTTGCAGTACATCCAACTGGCCTCACAACCACAGACCACGTGTAACCACACCAGCCCAGGACCTCCACATCCAACATCTTCACCTCCAAGATCATCTGAAACCAGCCACCCGGACAGCTTCTGCAACAATTGGTTTGTATAACCAAAGATTTTCTGCACAAACCATCTCAGGGAAGCTCATCTGCATGCTCGTCATCCTTGTAACTGACTTGAGTGGGCAAATGCTCACATTTGATGGCGTCTGGCACTTTGGAGAGGTGTTCTCTTCACAGATGAATCCCGGTTTTCACTGTACAGGGCAGATGGCAGACAGCGTCTATGGCGTGATGTGGGTGAGCGGTTTGCTGATGTCAACGTTGTGGATCGAGTGGCTCATGATGGCGGTGGAGTTATGGTATGGGCAGGCGTATATCATGGACAACGAACACAAGTGCATTTTATTGATGGCATTTTGAATGCACAGAGATACCATGACGAGATCCTGAGGCCTATTGTTGTGCCATTCATTCAAGACCATCACCTCATGTTACAGCATGATAATACACAGCCCCATGTTGCAAGGATCTGTACACAATTCCTGGAAGCTGAAAACAAGTTCTTGCATGGCCAGCATACTCACCGGACATGTTACCCATTGAGCAAGTTTGGGATGCTCTTGATCAGCGTATACGTCAGCGTGTTCCAGGTCCTGCCAATATCCAGCAACTTCGCACAGCCATTGAAGAGGAGTGGACCAACATACCACAGGCCACAATCAACAACCTGATCAACTCTATGGGAAGAAGATGTGTTGCACTGCGTTAGGCAAGTTATGGTCACACCAGATATTGACTGGTTTTTGGACCCCCCAGGACCACCCAATACAGTAAAACTGCACATTTTAGAGTGGCCTTTTATTGTGGCCAGCCTAAGACACACCTGTGCAATAATCATGCTGTCTAATCAGCATCTTGATATGCCACACTTGTGAGGTGGATGGATTAACTCGGCAAACAATATTTGAGAGAAATAGGCCTTTTGTGTACATAGAAAAAGTCTTAGATCTTTGAGTTCAGCTCATGACAAATGGGGGCAAAAACAAAAAAGTGTTGCGTTTATAATTTTGCCCAGTGTGTATATACATATATATACACACACACACACATATATATATATATATATATACATACATACATATACATATATATATATATATATATATATATACACACACACACATACATACATACATACATACACACACATATACACACATACACACTTATTTTCTTATTGTTCATACAAACAAAAATCACACTTTTTACAGATATAGCTGTGAAGGAATTCTAACTTGAAATGGCATAGTAAAGCTTTTTAAACTATTCACTAATACATTAAGAATGATCTCAAATCTAATCTAATACCCAAGTATCAAAACTCAACGTTTTCCATATTTTCTCCTTATACAATGTGTACGAATTTCGAAGTATTTAGGCTTCTATCACCTCCTCTTTCTGCCTTACTCAATGGACCA
This sequence comes from Pelobates cultripes, assembly GCA_933207985.1. Lineage (NCBI taxonomy): Eukaryota > Metazoa > Chordata > Amphibia > Anura > Pelobatidae > Pelobates > Pelobates cultripes. The sequence goes on from OW240913.1 coordinate 352,594,733, forward strand.
TCTATTCTACACACATATCTAGCATTACTCTTGGTCTTGTTTTCTCCAACCTTTTCTCTGTCTCTAACTTCTCTAACACACATTTTCCACCTTCTGAACACCATCCTCTAGCCTGCAGTATCAATGTGCCCCTTACTCAACATATTGAATCCAGTTTACCTCATGGCTATCAGAAACCTAAGCTCACTTGATCTACATCACGTCTCTTCCTCTATCCGGTCTCCACATTCTCCCCTCTCAACTCTCTTTTGCCCATCTCAAGCTACTTCCTACTATAATTATGTCCGGTCTACTGCTCCAGACAATGTTGCACCTATCACTCGAGGCGTCAGCCATACCTTCAAGTCTGGCACAGCAAGCTCACCTGCTATCTCCAACAATGCTCCTGTACTGCAGAACATTGTGGGAGATAGTCTCGCACAATACCTGACTTCATACACTATAAATTCATGAAACCTTCTTACATTTCTACCCTCTTCCTTGCCATGCAAGATCATTTTATCCACCTACTCTCATGACACCAAACATCTCTTTCATACTTTTAACACCCCTCTTTGCCCCACTGCAACCCACACTATTAACTAACCTCACAGCTAGTGATCTGACATGTCATTTTACTGACAAGACCAACCAAATTAGGAATGCAGTCACCCCTCTTTCTTCCTCCCCTCCAATACTCAGCTCCCATTCTTTACCTTCTTCCACTTTTAACGCTTTTTTCCCTGAGCTACAGTTTTCTAAACCTCTCCTATCCCCTTGCTCCAATCTCTTTCCCCTCTCTGGTCCCATCAATAATGCATATGTTTAACCTCTCTTTGTAAAGGCAATTACTCTCTCTTAATTCTCCTTAACCGATCTGTTGCCTTTGATACTGTTGACCACGCTCCTCTTCAAACCTCCACAGCTTTGGCCACTTTGACACTGTACTCTCTTGATTTTCATCCTATTTTTATGAACACTTATTTAGTGTCTCTTTCACTAGTGTTCTCCTCCCAACTGCCTGTCCCACTTGTTTTCCTCCATTTACATGTCTTCTCTCTGAAACCTTACTACGTACTTGGATTTCAGTACCATATGTACGCGGATGATAGTCAGATTTACCTCTCCTCCCCTGACCATTCTCCTGCTATCCTGGAATGTATCACAAACTGCCCATCTTCCACTTCTAACTGGATGTCTTCTGCTTTGTAAAACTTTATCTTTCTAAGACTGGACTCCTCATCTCCCCCCCCCCCATCAATCTCCCTGCAAGTCAATGGGACACCTATTACCCAAATCTCTCAAGCGCGCTGCCTTGGTGTTACTTTTGACTCAGGTCTTAACTTTTCTCCTTCCGATCCAGTCTGTCTCCAAATCCTGTAAGTTCCATTTTAAAAATATTGCCCACATGCACCCTTTTATAACTCAAGATACCACTAAGGCACTTGCTCATTTGCACGCTTTTCCTGATTTGACTATTGCAACTCACTACACATTGGCCTTCCTCATTGCTCCCCTTCAGTCTGACTGCTACTCCCACACCTCACTGCTTTCAGTAACCTTCAGGATCCATTTCAAACTGTTAACACTAACCTACAAAATCCTCACTGAATTTCCTCTTTACTCAACAAATATATCCCTATTGGTTACCTTCACTTTGCAAATGACCTTCTCCTGACATCTGCTCGCTCTCGCATTCACCACTCATCTGCAAGATTTTTCAAGGGCTGCCCCGTTCCTTGGATTTTGCAGCCAAAGCCATCAGGCCCTCTCTCCTAGCCTGCAGTCAGTTAAAAAGTCACTGAAAACACACCTCTTTAGGAAAGCTTACCATCTTCCTTGGTGACGCTGCTCTCATTTTACTGCCCTCATCAGTTTCTTCACCTCCATAGCCCAGCTCACTCTTTCCCCTGCCACTGTTCTATTCTCCCACACACCACTTTTACTAGCTTATTTGAACACACACATCTTGTTCATCAGCCAATACCCTCTCTGACATACAGTTACTTCTCTTGTGTGTCTTTACCCTTTCCTCAAAGATTGTAAGCTTGTTGCAGCAAGGCTTTCTTCACCTCCTGTCTCCGTTATATTCCGTATGTAAATTACTTGTTGTCAAATATCCACATTTTATAATTGTAGAGCATTGTGAATGTTTTGGCACAAAATAAATTATTATAGTATATAAAAAAATTAAATTCAATGTATCAAAAAATATTAAAATATTTTTCAAAATTTTAAATCAGTATCCAAAAATATAAAAGAATTTGAAAAGCTAATTTAAAATATTAAATCAAGGCCATTTTCCATTATTTACAGAGTAGGTCATATCCTAGAGAAAGCTACAATTTCTTTAAATATTGTTACACTTTGCTGTAAAGTTGATCCGTAATAAAAGTATGACATGTTTTGCTTATTTAACTTTGACTGGTCCATATAGTCCTGTAGTTGTCAATTAAATGGGTCATTATATGTTGTACATGGACCCTTAAAGAATAGGTTGTTGGCGATGAGTTACCACGAGTTCTAAAACTACAGTAACAAAATTCAAAAGCAACAGAATAGATTAATATAGCTTGTAAATACTTGATAAAGCGCTCTTTTACACCAAAACATCTGATTCTCAAAATTGTAAGAACAATTATTATTTTGCAACTCAAAATACAAATAAATCAATAAATCAAAATACAAATATATTACCTTTGGAATGCATGCTGCGGTTTCCGACAAACGTGGGTAGGTATATGAACTGAATGAGTGCCCTTGCTGGTTTGTTTTTAAAACACCTGCACCGTATGGTATGACTGGTTCTTGAAGGCCAGATCCAGATCTTGACCTTTGTCGTATGGCTGGTTGGGGACTTGTTTGACTAACGTAGGAGGACTTCGGCCTCCTGTCGTACTCATCCTTGGCTAATCCATCTCCCCACTCAGTGTATTCAAGTCTCTCTTTTGAGCCCTCACTCAACATTACTGTTCCTGTAATTGAAGGTTGAAAGTAATCCCTATAGTCCTGAAGAGATGTCCCTGTTCCCCTGTGGTAGTCCCATGGTAGCCCACATTGGTCAACAGATTTACTTTTAGTTTCCAGTTGAGGGTGATATTCTGGTGTATAACTAGACATATCTGCCTTTGTGGATTTTGTTTCGGGAAAGTAAGCTTCATAGGATCTCATTTTAATCGGATGTCCATTTGGTCTTGGTGGTTTGTTTGATCTATAATAAGCCTCCGCCTCCTCAGCGCTTAAGCTTCGTTCCTTGTATCTTTCGGAAATGTTACTTCTTGGAATTTCACTGTCACAACTGTATGCAGAAAAGGTAAAAAAGCCATTTTCTTCTGGGTAGCTTTTAAAATGGTTAGAATGTCCCTGATGCGGGGTAGGTGGACTTTCTTTTCGAAGGGAATTTGAGCGAGTTACAGATATGTTGTCAAAGTCTTCAAGCAAACCATTTATGGAAGCTTCCTGTGGTGGTTTACTGCCACGAACAATAGTCTACAAAAAGAAAAGGAAAAGATGGACTGTAAAATGACACGTCATACAAAAACTAGATAATATAGATTACAGTTCCTTATTAAAGTCAAAGCAGTCTCACTTGCAAAACCTGCAAAAGTTACACTTTAGGAACTTTGAAGTTTAATCTGTTCTGTGCTGTATTTGGCAATGTATATTTTACACTTGACCCTCTTGAAATACATATGCCAAAATTCCAAATCCTCTTTTCTAATCCTGCAAGATGTTAAAGAGTGCATTAAAATGGAAATAATATCTATCTAGCTCAGTTTAAAGTACATGCAGGCATGGAATATCTGTAGAGCGAGATAATATGATCTCAAAACTAAAATATTAACATCTCTGGCCACCAAATGCCAGGGGAGGATGCTCGTTAAACTTCTATTATAGATGTATTTTTAATGTAAAATATCAAGAGAACAAACATCAAAAGAGTTCATGCATGTACAACTATAGATGTTTTGCCAAAATGAACAAATTAGACTCAAAGGGACACTATAGTCACCAGAACAACTACATTTTAATGCAGTTGTTCTATGTATAGTCTGCACCTGTATGCATTTTAATGTAACTGTTGCCTTTTCAGAGAAAACACAGTGTTTACATAACTGCCTAGTAACACATTCAATGGCAGTCACTCAGCCACTAGAGGTGCTTCCTGGGTCAGGGTTGCACAATGTGCAGCACTGACATTCAGTGTCTCCATGCTCTGCATAGAGTTGCTAAATAGCCCCCAATGCGTTACAACAAGAAAGCATTGGATTGGCTGAGATCGTCAATTTTGGCGAAGCAGGGGCAGAGCAAGTTGCAACAGACCCGCACGGCGCTGGAATAAAGGCAAGTAAAATCACCTTCTACATTGCTTAATCCCTTAAGGACCAAACTTCTGGAATAAAAGGGAATCATGACATGTCACGTGTCCTTAAGGGGTAAAAGGGGGGCCGGGTCTAAACTGTGTTTTCACATCTAGGCATTCCTGTCCCTATAGTGGTCCTTTAAAATGAAAATTACCTCATATTTACATTTTTCAAAACATGTTATAATGTTTTATAGAGAAAACTAACTAAGGTTTCTTTACACTCAAACATTCTGGTAAGCAACGTATGGAACCAAACTTCACAATCTCGGCAGGGCTCATTAAAGGGACACTTTAAGCACTACAATCATTTCATCTCATTGAATTGGTTATAATTAGAGTTGAGCGGACACCTGGATGTTCGGTTTCGGCCGAACTTTGGTAAAAAGTCTGGGTTCGGGCTCGAACTTGACCCCGAACCCCATTGCAGTCAATGGGGACCCGAACTTGCCTCTAAAAAACTCCTGGAAAGGGCTAGAGGGCTGCAAAAGGAAGTAAAATGGGGGTAAGAGTAGGACACGTGCCCTGCAAACAAATGTGGATAGGGAAATAACTTAAAAAAACACAAAATAAGGGAGCTATCTACCAAACGGCTGGAAGACCTAAATTGGTCACATGAATTGGTCTTTCAGCCACATTTACTAATACTAATTAAAGATTACTGGCTGCTCACTGTAAAAAAACAAAACAAAAACCCTATTGCCCCCACCCCTGTGCGATGGGTGTGGGCCCTAAACAACAATAAGGGGGGAACCTACTGTCCTCTCCCACGGTCTCCACCCCTGCGTGGTGGGTGGAGGCCATAAATAAAAAAGGGGGGGGGACAACCTACTGTCCTCCGTCCGGCCCATACCACTGCGAGGTGGGTGGGGGCCATAAATAAAAAAGGGGGGGGGACCTAATGTCCTTTCCCGGCCCTGTGGGGCCCTAAATAACAATAAGGGGGGGGAACCTAATGTCCTCCCCCTAGGCCCCCACCCCTGAGTGGCGGGTGGGGGTCCTAAATAACAATATGGGGACACACACACACACACCTAATGTCGTCCTCCCCCCGACCCCACCCCTGAGCGGTGGGTGGGGACCATAAATAAAAATCCCAGATGACTAGGGGTCCCCAAACCCCTAGAAAAAAAAAACACTAACCCGTACCTGACCCCCTAATAATAATAATGAGGGGGGGGAGGGGGCATTAATTAAGTACCAGTTAAAAAAGATAAAATAAAACTTACCATTTGAGGTTTTCTTTCTTCTAAAACCCCCAAAAAAGCCAAATCAAAATCCATAATAACCGACGCACTTAAAAAAGCTTGTTGCATGCTGTGTAAAATGACACAGAGCACTCTGATTGGTGGATTTCAAGCCAGCCAATCAGAGTGCTGTGACAGGTAAATGTAGAGACTTACCTAGGCTTAAACCCACCAGAGTGCTCTGAGCCTAATTGCAGGGCAGGGCAAGGCTTTATAAGCCTTCCTCCGCCCTGCAGAGCTCAGTCTGCGCGGAGCCCTCAATGAGTGAAGATGGATTATTTATTTTTTTAAGTTCGTCGGTTATTATGGATTTTAATTTGGCTTTTTTGGGGGCTGAAAAAAAAGAAGATGTTAGAAGAAAGAAGACATCAAATGGTAAGTTTTATTTTATCTTTTTTAACAGGTACTTAGTTAATGCCCCCCCCCCCTCATTATTTTAAGGGTGAGGGGGTTAGGTAGGGGTTAGTGTTTTTTTTGGGACTGGGGTGACTAGGGATTTGGGGACTCCTACTCACCTGGGGGGGGATTTTTATTTATGGCCCCCACCCACCGCTCAGGGGTGGGGTCCAGGGGGAGGACATTAGGCCCCCCCTTATTGTTCTTTAGGTCCCCCCCCTTATTTTTCTGTAGGGCCCCCACCCACTACTCAGGGGTGGGGGCCGGGGCGGGGGGGTAGGTCCCCCCCTTATTGTTATTTAGGTCCCCCACCTGCCGCGCAGGGGTGGGGGCCAGTGGGGAGGACATTAGGCCCCACCCCAATTTTTATGTAGGGGTGGGGGTCAGGACATTAGGTCCCCTCCTTATTGTTATTTAGACTCCACCCGCCGCACAGGGGTGGGGACAGGGGGGGTCATTAGGTCCCCCCCCTTATTGTTATTTAGGGCCCCCACCCACCGCTCAGGGGTGGGGGCTGGGGGGAGCAATGGGCAATAGGCACCCCCTTTAGTTTAAAAGCCCCCACTCGCGCGTCGCGGGTGGGGGCTCAGGAGGGGGGAATTTTTTTATTTAATTTTTTTTAACAGTAAGCAGCCACAGGCTGCTCACTGTTTAATAGACACGCCCCTACTCGCGGTATAGCGAGTAGGGGCATAATTTACTAATACTATGTGACCAGCTTCTATAGAGGCTGGGTCACTTGCTGCACTGGCCAATCACAGCCATGCCATTAGTAGGCATGGCTGTGATGGCTTCTAAGGGCACACGAGTCAAACGCTTGTTGATTGGCTGCCCTGCAGCCTTTCAAAACGCGTCATTAAATCACCAAACTCCGAACGCCAACCCGAACATACAGTGATATGTCCGTGTTCGGTTCCGGTTATAATACATGGATTCCACTGGCACTGTCCCTCCATTCAGTGATAAACCATTTCCAAACATTTTAGCACTAAACAGGGTTCCCTGGCCACCTATGGCCTAGGCCCTACTGGTGGTAAGGGACAGACACTTTTTTAGCATTAAATCATTAAAAATGATTTAAAGCTGAATGGAAGGATGACAACAGGGGACTGAAGACACTATAACCACTTCAGTAAGTTGAAGCATTTACAGTGTCTGCAGAGTTCCTTTAAAAAAAGGTTATAAAAGAGAGAGTGCCAAAGGAGAGTGGAAACTGAACCCTGACGAGCAGGTTTGGGGGTTATCAGGTGCCACACACTCACCACATAAAAATGCCAGCTGAGAGGGAGGGCAATAGAGATTAAAGACCAGAGCCTGTTAGCTGTATGGAGCCCAGTCTCACTCCTGTTTCTGTGCTGGTATGTTTATTTTATATTCTTATAACCATATTAAGATATTGTATTTACTAAAGGTCAACCATTTCTGCAGATTTAGGTGTGCACTGATATTTCTATAATCTATACTGTGCATCATTACAGAATTCAATCCAAATCCAAGTGATATTTAAATATCTGTACAGGTTGCATGATTTAGACATTTTCCATGTAGTGAGATTATACAATTTGTAAAATTCATAACGCTTTTTCTTTTTTATAAAATTGTTTTGACAAAAATCATGTATTTGTAAAATGTATTGGAATTCTTTGTTGATTGAACACAAATTAAATCAAATTAATTAAACAAAATAATAAAAACAAATCTACACTTGTCTATGTTCTGTATGGGGACAAGATTAGGCACACACATACTGTTCTTACATTATTCAAGCAGTTATTTACTTAATTCAACTAGTTTATAATTTTATACAATGAATAACCCCTAGGAGTAATTAATAAGCAGAGACAAAGGAATTGATGAGCTCGTAACACCATCCGTCAGACAGATCTGAAAAGAGAAGACTAAAGGGAACTAATAGTAGATATGCTTAGAAAATAACTGAAATATATGCTCCTTAATATACAAGATGTGGTGGGGAAAAAGTGTGATGAAAACCCCTTCCACCTAAAATAAGTGGATAGTTAATGCAATGTTAAACACAAATACACACACAAGGCAAGGCATAAGACTTGCTTTTACCACAAAACAAATCTCACTTTAACAGTGCTCTCACTACTGCAAGGGATTCTGGGTAGGCGTATGCAAATGAGCTCAACATGTGGTTCTTTGTTGAGCTCATTGGCAAATGCCTACACAGAATCCCTTGCAGTATTAAGAGCACTGTTAAAGTGAGATTTATGTGGAGAAAGCAAGTCTTATGGCTTGTATGGTGTGTATATTTGTGTTTAGCAATGTATTAAAGGACCACTATAGGCACCCAGACCACTTCAGCTTAATGAGGTTGTCTGGGTGCCAGGTCCAGCTAGGATTAACCCTTTTTTCTATAAACATAGAACAGAGAAACTGCTATGTTTATAAATGGGTTAATCCAGCCTCTAGTGGCTGTCTCATTGACAGCCGCTAGAGGGCTTCCGCGCTTCTCACTGTGATTTTCACAGTGAGAAGACGCCAGCATTGTAAATGCTTTCCTATGAGACTGGCTGAATGCGCGCGCCACTCCTGCGCATTCAGCCGAAGAGGAGGAGAGGAGGTGGAGAGCTCCCCGCCCGGTGCTGGAGAAAGAGGTAAGTTTAACCCCTTCCTCTCCATCCAGCCCAGCGGGAGGGGGACCCTGAGGGTGGGGGCACCCTCAGGGCACTATAGTGGTCCTTTAACTATCCACCTACTTCAGGTGAAAGGAGTTTTCATCCACACTTTTTTCCCCACCACAACTCTTCTGGTATGTACTTTACAAGTAACGCGAAGCCTCCATAGCAAGCCAGTAACCAACCTCATGCTGATTAACAACAGCTGTCCATGAGTGGTTCACTGGCTTTGATCTTCCTGAGCTGTGTTTCAAAGCTGTTGTATACTGCAGACACATACTCCAAGGAATCCATGTGTAAAGTGCAATTAAGAGGCAAAAATGTGGTTCTTTGTTGAGCTCATTTGCATACACCTACCCAGAATCCCCTGCAGTAGGGATTTTTGTTTTGGCTTCATATATACATACATACATACACAAATTATTCACACGGTCAGGCGAGGTTTTAAAGTGCTGCCCGGGGCTATGTGGCATTGACATGTCCCTGGTTTGTATGTGGCATTGACATGTCCCTGGTTCGTATGTGGAATTGACATGTCCCTGGTTTGTATGTGGAATTGACATGTCCCTGGTTTGTATGTGGAACTGAATATAGAAACCCTTTTGGGACCAAGGCCGTGATGATTGAGAAGTTAATTCTTTTCATACTGGGAGCATATGAATTCCATGTACTGACGGCTAGCTTTCTACAGCGGAGAACGTAGAATTTGTAATATTCCCAGGAAAAGAGAATGACAAAGCTAAATCTTGATCACTGCAACATATTTGCTCACAAGCGCTGAGAACACAAAGTATTGAAATTAAGGTGAGTCACTCTGCATGCGCTGCTTTCTGAATGCTGCGTGTATTCCACGCTACCATGACAGTAGCTATATTTCACAGCGTCTCTCTCCTGTCTGTCCTCTAGTGATAAGCCCTAATGTATCTAGTATGGTAAACAGATGTCTCGCCTGGTTCCAAAGAGAGGATGAAAAACGGCTCCTGCTCCCAAACACTGAATTAACTTTGACAATAATGAAGTAGGTAATTAACAGTTTGCCCTCAAAAGACCTTACATGTAATGTTTCAGAAAATCACAACTGTATACACTTTGCAGGTTAGAAAAAAGCAGCTGTTACAATTTTTCTATTTATTTCTTACTTTGTGTTCTGATTTGAAATCATTCAAAACCATGGTTCTTCTCAGTTTGTTTTTTTTAAAATATAATTTAGATTAAAAAAAAACAACAAAAAAAACAGCTGTAAGGACGTGGAGTTTAATACTGACACTGCGTCTTGTTTTATAATTAAAGGCAATTAATTTCACATAAGACGGCCTTTATCTGTGTACTGCTTATTCTACAATAAAAACAAAACTATACAATAAAATGCAGATCATAAAAAATGGTCCTAAAAGGGACACTCAAACTATCATAACACCTACCAGCTTATGCAACTAAATGAAATAGGTTTTCACACTCACTAAGATATTCATATTTATCGAGTATATATCAAGACGCGTGATGACATATACTGCAAACCTGTTTAAAAAAATATATAAAAAGTCATAATTTAATAAATAAGTAATCAACAAATGTCCTTTAAACAAAAGCAAACAAAAAAATACCCGCGCACCATCCCAAATCCCTATGCACATTTAAAGGGACACACTAGTGACCAGAACAACTACAGCTTAATGTAGTTGTTCTGGTGAGTATAATCATTCCCTTCAGGCACTTGTGCTTACATTTCCCCCTAGGGATACCACTGCACAGTAGGCAGCACTGCCGTTCAGCATCTCCTCCCTCTGCATTGAGCTGCTGAACTTTTCTCATAGTGATGCATTGATTCAATGCATCTATGTGAGGAGGTGGTGATTGGCCAAAACCGCATTTGGCCCCGCCCCCATTCAGTCTACTCACCGATTTCCCTATGGGAATGCATTGGATTGGCTAAAAAAATCGTATAGTCTAATGATGTCACCAAAGAGGCGGATCATGGGCAGGGCAAATGATGGTGGACCTGCATGGCGATGGAAATAAGACGTTTTAACCCAGTCTAAGGATGCTAAGTGGGGCAAGCCACCTAAATGGTGGTTTTAACAGGAAAAGGGTCAGGTATACATTTTTATATAGTGTTCCTGTAAATAACAGGAGAAGTTTGGTATAACTCCAATGGCCGTTAAAGTGCAAGCTCTCCCGCCACATGAAGGCAAACATTTTACACAAACAATTCACCGTGCTGCTTTCAGGTGAAAGGCAAAATGTTGCCCACCCAGTGTGTTCCCTATTAAGTATTAATAAGTATATAGGGATTTAGAAAAATACCCATTTCTGTCTCATTAGAGATTTTACCTTTTACCTGAAAGCAGCGAGGTGTATTGTTAGTGTAAAACTCAACCTAAGAGGTTTTGCGTTGACACACTTACATTTAAATGGCCATTGGAAAGATGCTGCAATCTCCGGTTAGTGGATAAAACTGACATTCCTAGGGAGGAAGTGAATAGTAACAGTGCAGGAAGGGGTGGATTCTACATACAGGAAAAAAACAACATTTATTCTTGGAAAAGAGTTTAGAGAAGAAAGGGTAATGAGATATACTCCTTCCCCCACAACCATTTCAGTAAGCTAAAACGGATTTATGTCCTTTTTAAGCCGACCTCTCACTGTGACAAATGGCAGTTTCTCATTCCACTACTATTGCAGAATTACCGTGGTTAATAAAGCAAAGAGGGGAAGTTAAAAATTAGCTTGACTCCGCTGCACTTCTACGTTGTGGGAATAAAGTCAAACCATTATGCCTCAGGTACATAAGTGCGTTTTCAGCATCAAAGCTCAACATTTTCTCCAGCAGTGCCATACAAGGACATGTGCACTGCAAGAGCCGACTAATTTCCATCCTTTACCCGTCGTGCAGAGGATGGTATGTAAATGAAATCTGCCAGTGGCTAAGTGCTGTACACATATTTGATAAGGAAGTCTTTTTTCTGAGGTGAGGGGGCGTGGCTAAAGAGGCCGGCTTATGGTGCAGCATTCTGCAAAACATTTATTTTTTGTGCAAAACTTATGAATACAGCATATGGAGTGTCCCTTTAATGGCTGTTTGACCTTTAATTGACCTCACAAAACAAAGCAAGCTAATTAGTACTCTACACCCTGGAAACAATACACATAAAAATAATCATACAACTTTTTCTAACTTTTCACAATAATGACTTTACCAAAATAAATAATGCTCAATTTTGGCATAGAATTTTGCTATTCAAACAAAACAAGCGACCCCCATTAAAAGAACGCCTGCAAACCACGTTCCTAAGTCCATAAACAAAGATTTTCGTAAACCCATTAACATTTAATTTTACTCATTTTTTTTAACAAACTCTTTTCCTGCCAAAAGCATTTTTCACAACAAAATTCTGAAATGTTTTTGTTGCCAATGGAAATATTTAGCAAACCATATATTCTACTACTATTAAATATTATATAATTTACTGACTACGAGCGAATATACTCATTAATGAAATGGAAGAACACTATGCAAACTGTATGCAATAGACTTATTTCGATTTTACTACCAAATTATAGGTTAGAGATGTAAGTTAAAAATTTTGCGACAGTTCTCCTAGGACACTATATGCTAAACATTTAAAACTTAAAAAAAAAAAAAAAAAATTCAAAACATTTGAATTTTATGCTGTACAACAAAAAAATAGCACAAGCTGACATTTATAAGAAAGATTCCCATTTTTATCAAGTGAACAAAAAAGTAAAGAACAATAAACAAAGATGCCATCTTCCCACGTACTATGTAATTTACTGTTCTTTTCAGAGTTTTTTTTTTTTTTTAATTTCTGTTACCATAACAACATTGGATACATTCAATTATAATTGTTCCTATGTACAATGCATTAGACGTTACTAGAAGTTGAAGTTTGGCAGCTTACTGCAGGGCTAAGAAAGTCAGGTGTTTAATAATTGTTCTGGTAGACAGATATCTCATTTAAAGAATGTTGCATATTCAAAGTGTCATAAGCGTCTATTTTATTTTTTGGGTGATCGGGTGGGGGGAGGGGGTGAATAGAAAACTTTGAATGATTTGATGCCCAGAAATGAAAAGATATCTAAAGGGTCGCACAACTGTTGCAAGGAGTAGGAGAGAGGTTTTAAAGGGAAGAGACAATAAGAGTTATCACCATTAATGGAGATTTTCCAGAGAAGGTGTATAGATAAAGGTAAATAAGGAATATGTGTTTGTGGTACCGAGTATACAGTGGTAGGGGAATTAATAAGATGTACAAAAATGAGATATACGTGTGTACTGCTAAAAGTATTCAGAGAGGAAGGATTCAAAGCAGGTCATGCAAAAACTGCTGGTCGACTCTTTCTAAATAATAAGCCATTACATGCACTATAGGGGTACAACTGCATAAAGTGTCAAATTTAATCCATATCAAAGCTTTACTAATCTGACAATTTATAAGTAACCCTGTAAAAGTCACCCTGTCCTCTCCACTTCTCATAGGATCCTCCATTTAGGCGCTTCTAGATTAAATGAGTCTACGGCAGGCATTCTATACTTTAATTATCATGTCAAGAAACACCTTGTATCTTAAAGGAAAACTTCAATGGAAAAAAATATATATTTTATTTTTTAAACAATGTAGTAGATATACCACTAATAAAAATATGCATGTATTTAATTATGCATTTTTTTTCCATTCGGGGTATATCTAAAAACAGCTTGCAAAAGCTGCAGATCTCTCAGTTCAATCACAGACTTCCCAATGCAGCTCAATGAGAAGTCTTTACAAGTCCTCCCCTTCTAACCCCGCCCAGACTTTCTGTGGCTGTCCAATCACAGACTTCCCAATGCAGCTCAATGAGAAGTCTTTGCAAGGCAGGTGCTCTGCGCAGTTGCTGCCTCTTGAGTTTTTCTGCTCTGAGCGAAAGAACCAGGAAGTAGCAGGACCAGTTGTCTGATTAGCAGCCAGTGGGAGTTACAAGGTTTGTTTATAAAAGTGCCAATTTCTGTTGAAATCTATCCCCAGTGGCAGAACTACCACGATCGCAGCTGGGACCGGGCCTGTCACTCCAGGGAGCCCGGCCGCTCTGCGACCAGGGTGTCGGCCAGCTATGTAACGCAGCCCCGGCGTTAAGGGCCCCATCGGGTGGCCCATGCTGTTAGGGCCATTTGATGGCAATGAATATTCAATGAATATTCAGGGCCCGGTCAGCACTGCTGCGCTTTAATAGCTTGACCGGGCTCCGTGCGATGACATCAGAGCTGGGAGGAAGTGACTGCCCAGGTCACTTCTTCCCAGCTTACACAGAGCCCACACGGGAGGAGGAAGGAGAGGAGCCAGCCCAGGGAAAGTCACCGTCCTGCACATAAAAAGGTAGGAAACAAGAGGGTGACTAAAACATTTTGTGTGTGTTAGTGTATGTGTGTTTGTATGTATGTGTGTGTGCGCAAGTGTGTCTGTATGTATGTATGTATGTATGTATCTGTGTTAGTGTATGTGTGTCTGCATGTATGTATGTGTTTATGTATGTGTGTCTGCATGTATGTGTCTATTTGTCTGTATGTGTGAGGGGGGCAGGACATATGGGGAGTATTGGGGGTAGACATATGGGAGGGGGCAGGGCAATTTTTGAAACAGGACCCTGTGGTTATGCCTCTGTCTATGCCTATTATAAAATGAGGACACACTCTTCACACACAAATCATTTCAGCAAGCCAAAGTTCTTTAACCCCTTAAGGACAGGTGACGGAAGAGGTCCGTCACAGAGGGGAGACACTTAATGACGAGTGACGGACCTTTTCCGTCACGCGGTAAAATTAACCCGCTATCGCGGGGTTAATGGTGCTCCGGTATGCACCTGCATTAGAGCACCCGGTCAGGCTGCCCAGCACATGTGTTCGCTCTGACCGCAAGTCAGAGCGAGCACATGTGCTCTGTATACTTACCTTCTGGCTCCCTGCACTTCCTGGTTCTGTGTGAAGTGCAGGGAGCCGGAACAGGGATCCTGCCCCCTGCTGTAAAAAAAAAAGTCCCACCCCCTCTTTACCCATTTTAATAAAAAAAATTAACCCCTTCCCTGCCAATTGATCACTGACTACAGTGATCAATTGGCAGGGATTGCATTTTACTATGATCTGATTTTTTTTTAAGGGGTTACATTTATTTAATTAATTAAAATATTTAAAAATTATATATTTAGCTAGCTGGGGTGGGTGGAAGTTAGTGGGGAATTGGGGAATTTGGCCTTAGGCTAACTAGGGGTTAACGTTAAAATAAGTTTTAAAAAAATATGCCCCAGAGTGTATTCTTTAATAAATAGTATGTGTTTGTGGGGAAGTTTCAATAACCAACCGTCTAAACTACTCCAAATTGGAACATGGACACAGCGTAAAACTTCAAAGTTAGAAAAAAACTGAATGGCTGCGTCTCAAATGCGCCTCTTCAACATTCACATATACCTGGCAAAGGTACATACGGGGGTATTGCTGTACTCAGCCGACATAGCTGAGCAACATATGAAGTATTATACACAGTCATAGCACACATAAGGTTTGCAAAATATGCTGCGCAAACTCACTTTGTATGTCAAAAAGGCAGAAAAAAATGCTTGTTACCACTACACCTGGTACAAGCTAGCGGAAAAATTATCCCACGCTAAGGTTCAAAATATGCCTTTTGAAATACCCTGGGATGTCTTCTTTAAGAAATGGTATGGCTTTATGGGGTATTTGGATTATATAGCCTGGTAAAATACTCTATAATGGGACATAGGCACAGCGTAAAAATTCAAAGTTTGAAAAAAAATGGAATGACTGTGTCCCAAATGTGCCCCTCCGATGTCCACACACACCTGGCAAAGGTACATACGGGGGTATTGCTGTACTCAGCAGACATAGCTGAGCAACATATGAAGTATTGTACAGTCGTAGCACACATAAGGTTTGCAAAATATACTGTGCAAACTCACTTTGTGTGTCAAAAAGGCAGAAAAAAAACTACATCTGGTACAAGCTAGCGGAAAAATGATCCCACGCTAACGTTCAAAATATACCTTTTGAAACACCCTGGGGTGTCTACTTTAAGAAATGGTAGGCCTTTGTGGGGTAGTTTGAATTTAAAACCTGCGAAGATGCTTGGAAATTGCACATGGGCCCAGCGTCAAAATTCAAAGTTTGGTAAAAACGGATATGGCTTGGTCTCCTATATGGCACTGTAGCTTCACGAAATAGTGCCAAAGACATTCATTGGGGGTGTCTTTTTACTCAGAAGACTTAGCTGAGCATAATTTGGGGGTTTGAACTTAGTGGCACATATGAAATATACAAAACGCCCAGCAAAAATGCAATCCGTATGTAAAAAATGCACAAAATTATTTTTTACCACATATTTTGGCATATATTGGTGAAAAAATGGGGGCATGTTAAGGCACAATATGCACCTTATGAGATACCCTGGAGTGTCTACTTTTACAAATGGTAGGCCTTTGTGGGGGTTTTTTGAACAGTCAAACTGTTATAATACCCCAAATGGAAGCTAAGGTTCATTAAATCCATCTCTCAAAATTCTACTGTGAATACTGAAAAGGACAGGTATCCTGTATGGCATTGTAGCTTCACGAAATAGTGTCAAAGACATACAATGAGGGTGTCATTTTACTCAGCAGATGTAACTGAACACAAAATAAAACTTTGTACAGGAATAGCACACACACCAACTTTACAAAATATACATGAGAATTTCTTTGTTATAAGTTTGTGTGCCAAAAGCCCAAAAAAACCCCACAATTTTACTCCAATATTTAGCAGAGGTTGGCGGTGAAATGGCTACGTATAAATTGTCAAAACAACCTTAGGTAAATAGCCCGTGATGTCTACTTTATATAAATATATACTTTCGTATGGCAATTTTGTTTTCTTTTATGGCTATTAAGCTTACAAGACAAACATCCCAAATTCTAAAATCGCTCCACATTAAAGGACCACTCTAGACACCCAGACCACTTCAGCTTAGTGAAGTGGTCTGGGTGCCTGGTCCAGCTAGGGTTAACCCATTTTTTTTTATAAACATAGCAGTTTCAGAGAAACTGCTATGTTTATTAATGGGTTAAGCCTTCCCCCAAAGCCTCTAGTGGCTGTCTCATTGACAGCCACTAGAGGCGCTTGCGTGCTTCTCACTGTGATTTTCACAATGAGAGCATGCAAGCGTCCATAGGAAAGCATTGCTTTCCTATGCGACCGGCTGAATGCGCACGCAGCTCTTGCGCATTCAGCCCAGGAGGAGGAACGGAGGAGGAGAGAAGGAGGAGAGCTCCCCGCCCAGCGCTGGAAAAAGGTAAGTTTTTCCCCCTTTCCCCCTTCCAGAGCCGGGCGGGAGGGGGTCCCTGAGGGTGGGGGCACCCTCAGGGCACTATAGTGCCAGGAAAACGAGTATGTTTTCCTGGCACTATAGTGGTCCTTTAAAAGTTTATTTTACTCCTTGTACTTTGTGACCTGTAACTACCAATAAAAACTTAAAATACCAGACACATTAAATATTCTGTAAATCAGAACAACTAAATTACTTTATTTTTAATTGCTTTTCTTAACCTGCACTAATTATGCACACATTATTATTGCAAAAACTGTAAAAAAAAAAAAAAAAAATTTTCATTTTTTTTTTACATTTTTCTGTATTTTTTTATAATAAATAAGCATTTATATATATGTGTGTTACATCAAATTAAAGCCCTTTCTGTCCTTTAAAAAACGATGTATAATATGTGTTGGTGCAACAAATTAATAAAATGCAAATTGCAGTTGAACGCAAACAGCAAAAAATTTAAAATAAATGCCGTTGTCATTAAGTGAAAGACAAGCTTTTGAAACTCTGTCCTTAAGGGGTTAAGTGTGTCACTTTTTCCATCAAGTCAATCAATTTAATACATGCCAATTTTGGGAGCTGTATATCTGTTCTATAGCTTTCCGGTGTGTGTACATTATTAGAACAATCATAAACATTACCTTCAGATTACTGGTTTAATGAAATACCCTCCTAATATTTTCAATGGAAGCAAAACGCTATGAGCACTTAACTTAAAGCGCCACTCTAGGCAACAAAACCAGTTTAGCTTAAATAATCAGTTTTAAGTTCAATTTACAGAGCAGGGGATAAAAACTTTTAAAGTATGTTACATCTGATTGAAAAATTAAACTTTTTTTTTTTACATGTAGACTGTGTCAGTCACAGTCAGGGAAGGTGTTGCTAGGGCTGCATAAACAAACAAAAGTGATTTAATTCCTAAATGGTAGAGAATTGACCAGTGATACCATAGGGGCACGGTCTATACACCATAACGGATTAATTAAGCTAAAGTTGTTTTGATGGCTATAATATCTATTTAAACTCTGAACTTAGACAGGCAGATAACTGCATTCCTGCAATGAACTTACTCATTGAATCTAGTGCTTGCTAGATGTTCTGAGTTTGGAAGGACACAGTACACATATATAATAATAAATAATTATGTAGCGCTGGGCAAGAATTTCAGCCATTCAGTAGTGTTTGGTATATGGTCATTCTAGCTCGGCTGAATTGCCAACCGTCTTATCGTCCTGAACATTGGGATGACAGGTCTCCTTTATAATCCAAGGCATGCCATCGGACTATAGAAATTGCAACACCTCACACCCATCCATGTCCCTGGGGTCATGTATGCGGTGTCGAAAACAGACCTGTAACATTCAGTCCATAATAGTTCATTTTGAAAAAAATAAATAAATTTGAGAAGTAAGAAATTCGGTTATTCTGACAAAATATCCAAACATTCTCTGGTTTAAAATAAGTGCTTTCCATATTAGAATCCTATATAAAGTATAAAATCCGGACATGTGCAAAGCATCAATTTTAAAAAAAAATGGGACATCTCATATTTCAGATACATTCACAAATTATTGTTTGCTTGTTTTTTTTTCCCAAGCAAACAACAAAACTTTGTACCAAGTTGTTAAAAAAAAAAAATGTATGTGCCAAGCAAAAGAAAATTGCAAAATATATACCATATTTAAAAAAACTTTTTAAATTAAAAGTAAAAAAAAAATCTGACATTTTAGGGATATACGAGTATAGAAAAATTCACTCTATATAATTAAATTTCAGTTCACACTATGTATAATTACCGCAAATAACGGCTGCATGGGATGTTTTGTTCATGAAACTCAAACACTGACCAGGTACAATATGCAAGCGCCGTGGACATGTAAATGTGTTTCTAGTGACAACTATAAATGTGTATGTTCATTAGGAATGCTTTTACAGGGCAGTCCTTTTGAAGTGGGCACTTTGAACCCCAAAAAGGAGAACCACACATCTGTCATTGGATAAGCTTTTCAAATAATTTTTGGATACAATATTCAAATTATATTTTTCAAGCTATTAAAATGTTTTTTAAAAATATATATAAATATATAAATTCCTTGAAAAATATCAAAAAATATTAAAATATTTTTCAAGATATAAAATTATTTTTAAAAAGATAACCCAAAAATATTAAATCATTTGAAAAGTTTATCCCAAAAAAATAAATAATAAATCTGGGCCAAAGTATCATAAAAATATATACGGATATTTTATTTGCATAATGAACGATAAGAGAAATTAAAGGAAAAAATAAATTAAAAAAATGCCATAAGCCAATCGCCAACAGGAAGTGTATTTAAAAGGATTTGTGGCATTTTGTAATGAACAGGACTCTTGCACACTGGCAATACAGGTTAAAACAAAGTGGGTCAGATTCATTTATCGGGTTTATGTGTGTGTATGATATCATGCATCAGCAATTGGTAATAACGCCATTTGTTTTTAAAGAAAGTCCAGGGATTGGCTGACAAATCACAACGCTATCCACAAACTAAGTGCTTTTCATATTAGAATCCTATATAAAGTATAAAATCCGGACATGTCCAAAGCATCAATTTAAAAAAGAAATTGGGACATCTCATATTTCAGATACATTCACAAATTATTGTTTGCTTGTTTTTTTTTCCCAAGCAAACAACAAAACTTTGTACCAAGTTGTTGAAAAAAAAAAAAAGCAAAAGAAAATTGCCAAGCAAAAGAAAATTGCAAAATATATACCATATTAAAAAAAAGAAAACTTTTTAAATTTTTAAATTAAAAAAATAAAATAAATAAAATCTGACATATTTTAGGGATATATGAGTATGGGATGTTTTGTTCATGTTGTACGAAACATGTGAATCATTCGCCTTGTGTCTGTCCGTCAATTGCGTGGTTTATTATTAATCTATTCTTTTTTAAGAAGCAGGTGCACTGGAAGAGAGAAGATTGGTGGGAAGTGTATGTTTAACTTGTTTAGTTTGAGAGCTTCTAAGAAGCTCCTTCCATGTGAGTTGCTATTCGTCTTTTTTCTATAACCACACTTAGTACTTGGATACAACTATAAATTCGTGTTTTTGTTCCTTTTGGAAGTTTACCCTCCATCGTACACGGAGGATCGATTTAATTGGAAAGGGTACTGCACCTCTCATTGTGCTGCATAATCTGACTCTGAAGCGACCTTTAAGAAAAAACAGTACATTAAAGGACCACTATAGTGCCAGGAAAACATATTCGTTTTCCTGGCACTATAGTGCCCTGAGGGTGCCCCCACCCTCAGGGTCCCCCTCCCGCCCGGCTCTGGAAAGGGGAAAGGGTTAAAAACTTACCTTTTTCCAGCGCTGGGCGGGGAGCTCTCTGCTTCCTCTCCTCCTCTTCTCCTCCTCCTGGACTGAATGCGCACGCGCGGCAAGAGCTGCGCGCGCATTCAGCCCGTCGCATAGGAAAGCATTTACAATGCTTTCCTATGGACGCTTGCGTGCTCTCACTGTGAAAATCACAGTGAGAAGCACGCAAGCGCCTCTAGTGGCTGTCAATGAGACAGCCACTAGAGGATTAGGGGAAGGCTTAACCCATTCATAAACATAGCAGTTTCTCTGAAACTGCTATGTTTATGAAAAAATGGGTTAACCCTAGAAGGACCTGGCACCCAGACCACTTCATTAAGCTGAAGTGGTCTGGGTGCCTAGAGTGGTCCTTTAAGATTCAAAATAGGATTTTTAGTCCCTTACTAGACATTGTTCTACCTTTATCTGTTTACAGGAGACTTATTGTTAATGGTCATAAGCGCAGCTTCCTCTTCCTCATTTTGCTATATCACTAGGTGTGTGGCTCAAGGAGACTTACCAGTAAGGTGGTCTTACAGGTATTACAACCACAGTTTCCTAGTTTGAAGCCAATGACATTACAACTAGCTTGTCTTGGCTGAGTCCCCATTAATGTCTAAAGCTACTATATTTAAACCACTATAGAAATAACCTATACTAATTCCATATCAGTTTGATCTCATGCAAAAGGACAGTTCAGAGCCAAAATGCCAGCAACGAAGCCAAACTTTTAATAAAAGATTATTATTATTATCGCCATTTATATAGCGCCAACAGATTCCGTAGCACTTTACAATATTATGAGAGGGGGGTTTTAACTATAAATAGGACAATTACAAAAAAATCTTACAGGAACGATAGGTTGAAGAGGATCCTGCTCAAACAAGCTTACATTGATTGTCTCTCACTAATTACATCCTGGGATATGACAGACCCCAGCAAGCATGACTTGATTCGTGTTATTTTCCTTATTAGAGTTATGGGGGGAGCAGTGCATTCCGCAGTTTTTTGCTGCACCACTGAAAAGGTTAATATTACAACAAGTGTGTGATTATGCACTGGGTTGTCTTTACGCTGTTTAGTAAATCAATGTCCTTTTTTGGACTGAAGAGATCAAGACCTTGATTTTTTTTATACGCTTTTCAAACGATTACATATTCTTAGATAGACTTTTAAAATAATTTTTTTTTTTTAAATATCAAAAATACATCATAAATACAAAAGAACATACATCAATACATAAAACAATTTTTCAAAATACTAAAACATTTTACAAATGCTATTAAAATCATTTGAAAAGTTTACCCAAACATATTAAATCAAGGGAATAAATTCGGAAATATATATTTCTACTGTACTTTTCTTCAGTGTATCCAAAGTTTGAAAAGTCTAAACTTTCCTTTGATTTCCGTTCTTAGTCATAAAAAGATAAATTTTAATGCATAAAATGATTTATACAGACCCACACGCTGGGTTTTTAGTAACCGGTATGTTTTGCAGCTCACATATCTCTATTCATAATGTATTTTATCTGTGTAGAGCACACACATTTTGGCTCTCACCCAGGAACAGATGAAATCTCAACAGGCAGTAGCTGTTCATTTTCTGTAATACCTCACTAATCCAGTATTTTAATGCTCTGATTTGTGTTAGTGGGAGGATACTGATAAAAGCCGAAGTGAGTCATTCCCTCTAATTTTCAGATCAAAAATCCCTCATTTACTATGATATGCTAGCTGTCTATTTGTCTATTTTAATAGATAACAATTATCATAGTATGTGAATACATTTTGCATATACGGTAATTATAACCACACTAATAAATAAAAAAAAATTTTTAAAAACACTATATTCCAACTTTGGAAGTTCTGAAAAGAATCTTGCAATATCACTAGTATGTTCCAAATTTTCCATATACCCTCTTAAATAGCATAAAGTAAACGTTAGTCAGCCTGGCGCGAAATCACAAATCACATCAACCTGGCGCGTTCATTAAGAACAAGTTTAACCCAAAAAGTAGATCCCCAGATGTTTTAAAACTACAGCGTCCATGATGCAAAGCATTATAGGAGTTGTAGTTTTACAACACCTGGGAATCTACCTTTTGGGCACCGCTGATTTAGAAAAATGGCCAGAAAGTGGTTTCATTGATTGCATACTTCGTAAGCTATGGCATTTACAGAGAACCATGAAAATGGGGATACAGTTGTGCTCAAAAGTTTGCATACCCTTGGAGAATTGGAAATATACGTACCATTTTTAAAGAAAACATGAGTGAGCAGGCAAAACACATCTCCTTTAGTTCTTATGGGATTCATATTCAACTGAAGGTTAGAGCAGAATGGCACAATCATAAAACAAAACATGGCAACAAAGAAAAAAATGAAGTGACCCCTGTTCAAAAGTCTGCATACCCTTAGCTTTTAGTACTGTGCATAACCCCCTTTAGCATCAATAACAGCATGCCGTCTTTCGTAATAGTGGTCTAGGAGGACCCTAATTCTTGCAGGTGGTATACGTCTTGGCAAAATACCTTTTTTTGTGGCATTGGTGTATCCTGAATAATTCTTCTGGCATTACTGGCTGAAATCTTTCTTGGTCTACCTGACCGTGGCTTGGTATCAAGAGATCCCCGAATTCTCCACTTCTTAATAAGTGATTGAACAGTACAGACTGGCATTTTCAAGGCTTTGGATGTCTTTATATCCTTTTCCATCTTTAGAAAGTCTCATTACCTTGTTACGCAGGTCTTCTTTTTTTTTTCAATTTGAAAATAAATTTCATTGTTTTAATTGTCAAGTATCTTTGCGGCGCCTGCTCGCCAGGGTACAGAAAAGAAAAGGGGTAGTGCAGGAACAATAGTTAACATTGGTGTTACACAATGACCATTCTTTATTTTCCTTTTTATTATCAACCGGTACTACTCATCACTTTAGGGCTGTCTCCCTTCGTGCTTGTCCCATGTTCTGGTTAATGGTTATGTGAGTATGTGATTCTGGCCTCTGCTTCTGCTTGAGACGTTCCACGTCTGTTATCTCTTTATAACTTCTTATTGGGTCAGTGACCCTCTGTTTGACCTTTCCTGGTTATCCCCATCCTGGGTTATTCTCGCGTCGGACCCCTGTAGTGCTACTGGACTCTGATTCCCCTCTGACCTCTCTCTGTATTCCCTCCATCTTTCCCCCGCTTTTTTAATGTTTTTCTGTGGTGTCAAGTGTTTGAAAGCCATTAGTTCATACTTCCAATTGGTTTCTGCTTGATTTATTAATGTTTCCCTGTTCGGTACCTGGGTTGATTTCCATGCTCTGGCTAATAGTGTTACTGCAGAAATCAGCATGTGGAAAAGCAGTCGTTCCTCTATTTTGTCTAATGTTGTGGGAATCATAAAGAGTACGCATTGTTCAAGGTTAAGTGGCCATTGTCTGCCTATCAACTTCCCTATCTCTTTTTCCAGCATTACCCAGAGTGGTGCTAGTCTCTCGCATGACCACCATATGTGTCCCATTGTCCCTCCCTGGGCCCCACACCTCCAGCATCTATTGGGGGAGTCTGGGTAGATTTTGGATAGCCTCTCTGGTACCATGTACCACCTGTATTGTAGCTTCCTTATAGTTTCTAAGTGTGTGGAACATTGTGTGTTTCCCTTGTGAATTCTAAAGGCCCTCTCCCATTTTTCCGGTATTAGGGTGTACCCCAGTTCCCCGTTCCACGCTTCTTGGAAAGGCATAACGGTGTCCTTTGGCTCGTTGTGTAGCTCCTTGTACAGTGTAGATAGCATGCGTTTTGTTGGTTTTGGTGAGAGGCATAGTTGCTCTAACTTACACCCTTGTTGCTGTGGTGTGTTTTTTACTTCCATTCCCTTGAGAAAGGACTTCAATTGTAGAAATGGGAATATGGCTCTGTTTGGGAGGTGGTATAGTTCTTGGAGGTCTGGAAGGGTCATTAACTTTCCTTCTTTGTATAGATGTGTGACTGTGGTGCACCCTCCGTCTCTCCATTGTTTGTGGTCAAATGTTGGGATTCCTGCCGTGATCACGGAGATCGGGGCGTTCCCTGGTATACTGTCCCGGGCCCCCTCCCTGTCCTCTGTCTCATCCCAGATTGTCAGGGTTGTTGAGGTGGTCGATAGGGGGTCGATGTATGCGGGGCGTAGGTGTCTTGGCAGCCAGAATAGGTTGTGTAGGCCATGCCCTCCCGCCCAGTGGGCTTCTATTTTGGTCCATTGTGGGGCTTCCCCTTCTGTCGCGGATGCTTTAATTGCTGCTATGTGTGCGGCCTTATAGTACGTGTGGATATTTGGTAACCCCAACCCTCCCCTTTCGACCGATCTTTGTAGTACCCAGGCTGCCACCCTTGGTTTCTTCTTTGCCCATATGAATCGTACCAGGAGACTCTGCAGTGTTTTAAGGTAGGTTTTGGGTAGTTTTATGGGTAGTGTACGTAAAAGATACTGGAGTTTCGGAAGCAGCATCATCTTTATAGCTGCCAGCCTCCCTACCCATGATAAGTATTTGCCCTCCCAACCTTCTAGAGTCACCGCTAGTTCTTTGTAGAGTTTGGTGTAATTTTTTTCCATTAGCCTATTTAATTGGGTCGGAATGTTAATGCCTAAGAACGTGATGTGGTTCGTTCTCCAATCAAATGGAAAAGCAGATTTAAGTCTATCCAGGGCTTCCGTCCCAATCCCCACTCCCATGGCTTGGGTCTTGCTAATGTTTAATTTATAGTACGAATGCCGTCCATATTCTAGAATAGTTTCCACCAAGATGGGGAGAGATATCTGGGGTTGCGTCAGGGTGAGCAGTACGTCGTCAGCAAATAAGTTTGTTTTATATTCCTTATCCCCTATAGTCACCCCATGTATTGAGGCGTGTTGCCTTATGGCTATTGCAAGCGGTTCCAGCGCTAAAACATATAGCAGTGGGGAGAGCGGGCACCCCTGGCGAGATCCATTAGTTATTTGGAAGGTATCTGACACGAATCCCGCGTTTAAGACTTGGGCTGTTGGCCTGTTATATAAAGCCCTGACCGCCGAGAGGAAGCCCTCTGGCATCCCGACCTTAGTAAGGACCGCCGCGAGGAACTCCCAGCTCAGTAGGTCAAAGGCCTTTTCTGCTTCTAGTGCCACCACCACGCCTCCCATTCTCATGCGTTGGGCACTGTATATTATGTCAAGCACTTTCCTGGTGTTGTCTCCCCCCTGTCTGCCTTTTATGAACCCCACTTGATTCGAGTGGATGATGTGTGGGAGCAGGCTTTCCAACCTTTGTGCATATATTTTAGCGTATAGTTTGGTGTCGGTGTTTAGGAGGGAGATAGGGCGGAAGTTTTGGGGGCAGGTGGGTGGCTTTCCAGGCTTGGGTAGCGTTATGATGTGGGATAGTAGTGTTTGCTGTGATCTTGTGTCCCTCCTCTGTTTGGATGTGTGCTATCTTTTGTTTAATTTGGAGTGTTTTGAGGCGCTGTGCCACTTGTTTGCCTGACTTGTTTCCTTGAGCGTACTGTATTGCATTAAGCCTCTGAAGGTGCTGCCCTGTTCTATCTAGTGCCTGTTTGTGCATGTCTTGCGTAAGCTGCATAATGCGTTTCTTTAGGTCCTGTGAGGGGTTCCTTTGGTTTAGGATCGTAATATCTAATAGTGCCTTCTGCCTTTCCCGCTGTTTTGTGTCTGCCTGTCGTTTGAGGGTTGCCGCTCTTTGGATCAGGAGTCCTCGTGCTACTGATTTGTGTGCTTGCCAAATCGTGTTCTGGGATGCGTGAGCTATCGTATTTTCTGCAAAGTAGTGTCGTAGTGCTTGTTCTAATGTGTTACAGAAGTTGGGGTCCCTGAGGAGAGAGGCGTTAAGTCTCCAGGGGCTTATGTATGTGGAGTCGTATAGGTCGGTTAAAGTCACTACTACAGGTGCATGGTCTGACCACGTGATCTGTTTGATGTCGCATTCTTTTATTTGGTCTAAGTGTTGTCCCTTTACTAATATACCGTCAATTCTGGAATATGTATTATGTACCGTGGAAAAGAATGTGTAGCCCCTTTCCCCGATGTGTGTCGCCCGCCACACGTCGTAATAGTGGTGTGTGTTGAGTAGTTTTTGTAGTGCTTTGCATTGTCGTTTGAGCGGTTGCATTCTGGGTGCTGATGGTGATACCGTGGAGTCTACCATGGGGTCCATTACGTGGTTGAAGTCCCCACATATTATACTAATCCCCTTTTGTGTTGTTTCCAGTTTCTTGAATATTTTATGGAGGAAATGCTTTTGTCCTGTGTTTGGGGCATAGATGTTTGTGATTGTGTAAGAAATTGATATTCCAAACTGCAATATTGTATATAACTTTCTGTGTATGTGACTGGTTTCACAAGTGGGGGTCATTTACTTGATAACAGTGTGATAAGGATCAAAGCGTTCAGTTGCATTTTACACCACTCAGCTAAGACAAAAGCTTACATCCCTCCAGCAGTTCTCCTGCCAACCAGTTTTAACATCTAGGTGTAACCATGGAAGTGTGTGTTTTCCCAAGCAGTCTAACCCACCCAGAAACCAACCCTAACTGGTCACTTCTTTCAGAACGTTACAGTATAGCTGGAGGGAAAAGATCAAAGGGAAAGACTTGTGTAAAGACAGAACTCTCTGGAGAAAGAGGGCGGGATAAACCACTTTTGGGAGGGAAAAGGGATTCTGGGACTTGTAGTTTATTACTCCAAGAATCAGTCTTTAAAAGGACAACAACCCAGGAAGGCTCTCTTTCTCTCTCTCTTTGGAGAGGACAACGCAGCAAGCAGGGCCATGGTGAACTAAGAGAGGCTGTCCCAGATTACCCAAGATGAAGGCGCAAGGGGAAGACCTGCATTTAAATGTTTAAGTATTGCCTTTTATTATGTAGCTTTTGATTATGTACCGGATATAATGTATAATGTATATTGTGTATATCCTTTTAAAATCTAACAGTATCCTTAAATGAATATTTACAATACATTTTATTATACACTTGTGTTTATGTCTTATTTGTCACACATTCCCTAAAAGAATATCCTTGTAAGAGGGTCATAATTTCTTACAAATTGGCGAGCCAGGTAGGAGGGATTTAGTGTGATTTATAAGCATATTCATAATTGTATAGATTGTATATTTACTTTTGGATACTGTTCAGATATAGTGTATAGACATTTCAGTGAATTGTGCGCTGTCAATGATGGAGAGTTTATTGAAAAAGATTGCTAAGGTGTCTAATCCAGAAGCAATAATTAAATGTATGGATGGTGCATTAGATCCGTGGCTTAATGCTCAGGATTATGTGGCCAGGGCAATTATTGAAAAGAAATTGTCCAAATCGAGTGGTAAAATTGCTTTGATTTATGCTGCCCGTTGGATTGCGGAGAAGTATAAATCTTTAAATAGGCAAAAAGAGAAATTAGAGGCAGACATTTTGAGTTTAAAGAATGAAGTGGAAGGTTTTAAACTGTCTGCGCAAAATGCTGCTGCTTTGTGTGTAGGTAGTCAGCAAATGCGTCTTGAAAATGAGGAATTGCACAGTTGTAATGAGCAGCTTGTAGAAAGGCTGAAAGATGCAGAGGGTGCTATTAGGATCCTTGCATCCAGCAGCCAGAAAGAGGCTGATCATTCAGATTGCATGTATCAAATGAATTCATTGAAATCCCAATTACAAAATAGAAATGCTGTTGTACCTGCATGCAATGCTGCAGAACCCAATACCAATGTTGTACGTAACATAGAGTGTGGTGTTTTTGCAGATGTTTATGGTATTTGTGAGCGCAGTATTCCTGCTAAAATGGCACCAGTCTCTACAGAGCACGTGGTGGATGCACTGGGACATGTACTACATAAAACTACTGTGACCCATTCCTTAAAACATACAGAGGTTATTGCACTGAGCAAAGAACTGGGATGTATACGCTTGGATGATGATCCAGTAGATGTAATGTTAAAAATTGATCAATTTGAAAAAATCCACAGAAACTTAAATGAATTGGATATTTTTGATGTTATAATTGCTATTACAGACCAGTCACTAAGAGCAAGTCTGCCACATGAGATATTTATAGAACCTAGAACCAAGCAACAACTTATCAAAGAGTTATTAAACGCACTTGGTCTAGAGGAAATAAATCATCATTTTGCTTTTGGTAATTGTGCTCAGAAGAGAGGGGAGTCTGTGCAAGGGTATGTAAATAGGTTATTTGTTTTATTCAAACTGACTGTTCCACCTGGAGCACATGCTGATCAGAATGAATATGCATATAAGAAAGCATTACTTAATAGGACACTGCCAGATATTCAAGAGTTAATTGGTTTAACTGTGTCCCCACAGGACACCTTTGTAAATATACTGAATTGCTTAAAAAGGGCTGAAGCAATTTTACTAAATCAAGAAAAAGTAAATAAAAGACAAGTGTCATTGATACAAAGTCCCCAACCTCACAGATATATCAATCAGAGAAAGTCCCCACATATAAAATCCATTACATGTTTTAGGTGTGGTAGGATGGGACATATTGAAAAATTTTGTAAATCAGATGTGCATATTCATCATGAAAGGCCCATGTGTGATAGATGGACTCAGGGAAATAAAAATAATCACCCTAGGTGGAGATCCCAGAGAAAAGATAATAATGGTATCCCCTTCACAGGACCTTGGATTCCCTACCATGTGCTTAAAGCACAGAATACACAACTAAAGGCAGAAAATCTTTCTCTAACATGTGAACGAAATGAGTTCCTTGAAAAACTGGATTGTCTCAAGGCACAATTAAGTACATTAGAGGAGATGGTTAACACAAAGAATCTGATAACAGATACAGTTTTTCCTTGAATGACCTATTCTAGTTGTGTGTTATTAACTTTCTCTTGAAGTTAATTTTTTTAGAAAACTACGGAGATGATGCCAATTGAGAAGGAAGACAAATATAGACCTGTGAGAAGACCAACCATTTAACATGTTTATTTATTTCAGGAAAAATACAGTTCCAGTTTATAGAGGACCTTAATATGTAGTTTTATATTATTTTTTTTCATATTAAGGATAAGCCTCTAAACTCATTCATTACAGTCAGGTGGTCCAAATTCCAAATTATTTTTGTTTTTATTAGTTTAGCACACCTGCACTTCCAGCTATGTTTTATTTTTATTTTTGTATTTTGATACTGGATTACTAATTTTATATATTTCTAGATTAGATGAATTGTTGCCAAGGTGAGGCTTATACGTTGATCACACTGGAGAGATGTGATAGTGTAACTGTCTGTTGGTTTACAACAGTAAATATTTTAGTTTTTGTCTTTTTTTCATTTGGTTACCAACACAAATAGCCTCAAGCCGATTTTTGATTTTAATCTTTGAAAGGCAACAGACCATTGTCAGTTTTCTTTAGATTGCACGCTGCCAAACTTTGTATACAGTTCAATGCCCATAGGTGATGGTAGCATTCAATCTACTTTTTTCTCTCTCCATCTTCTTTGATTTTGTTGTTTTCTTATGCTTTTTATTGTATTTCACACTCTAAAGGGAATATAGGGAAAACAGATAATTGCATATATTTTACATTTCCTTGGGTCAAGGTTGGGTGAACAATAGAATGATAATGGTTATTCTTTGTTTGTTTTTGTTTTAATTTATACTCTCAAGGTGGGGTATAGCGTATAGACAAATTAGACAATTTTGTATATTTTATATTGTTTTTGAGTCAAGGTGGGGTGAGTGACAATATATGATTTTGCATTTTCTATTTGCTCTATTTGGTTTTCCACAAGGGGTTAAATATTTATGGTTTTAGTAAGGTTATAGTAAATTATTTCATACTGTTATGAGGACGTATCCCTTAGTACACATTAATACAGGTTGCATTTTGCTCACATTTGTGTTTACAATGTTTTAGATGACCACTTGTGAATCCAGACGGTAGTACTGAGACAAGGATGATAATTAAACCACTAGTGATTTGCATAATGTAACACTGCGCACTTTCTGTGCTAAGAATCTTTTAATTTCCGGAAGCCAAGGGCCTATCGAAAACTTATTAAACATCCTCAAGGGCTCAAACACAAACCCACTCCACCTATACAAACGTGCACAAACACCTTCACTCAGATCCCCACTCCAAACAATAAACTGTGTTTCTCCCTTGTGTGGTCTCTTTAATACACTATGTAAGTGAACAGCAAATTAACTGCTGTTGGTGTGAAAATACACCAGGTGTCATGGTGGGCAGAGGTCAGAGGCCTAATAGCCCAAAGTAAGCAAGGCCAGGGTTAAAGGAACAGTGTGGTGGAAGCAGTGCTGGTGGCACAGGTAACTGAGCGTGATGGGAGTGAAATCTAATGGTTGCAGTGATGCTGAGCCTATGAGGGTAATGAAAGGTTACGGATATGGCTGAAGGAGTTCAAATTAATGGTGAAAAATTATAACTGTGAGTGCCTCAATGATTTGGCTAAATTATGCCTTGCAGTACCCTAAATTATAAATATATGTGGTTGTCAAGTCATTTGTGTCTCAGTAAAACACAGAATCATTTAAAAAACACACAATACAAATACTGTATTTCTTTGAGAGGGCTCATTTTCTTGTTGAGTCATTCGCCCTCTAGGTGGGGACTGTAAGAAATTGATATTCCAAACTGCAATATTGTATATAACTTTCTGTGTATGTGACTGGTTTCACAAGTTGGGGTCATTTACTTGATAACAGTGTGATAAGGATCAAAGCGTTCAGTTGCATTTTACACCACTCAGCTAAGACAAAAGCTTACATCCCTCCAGCAGTTCTCCTGCCAACCAGTTTTAACATCTAGGTGTAACCATGGAAGTGTGTGTTTTCCCAAGCAGTCTAACCCACCCAGAAACCAACCCTAACTGGTCACTTCTTTCAGAACGTTACAGTATAGCTGGAGGGAAAAGATCAAAGGGAAAGACTTGTGTAAAGACAGAACTCTCTGGAGAAAGAGGGCGGGATAAACCACTTTTGGGAAGGAAAAGGGATTCTGGGACTTGTAGTTTATTACTCCAAGAATCAGTCTTTAAAAGGACAACAACCAAGGAAGGCTCTCTTTCTCTCTCTCTTTGGAGAGGACAACGCAGCAAGCAGGGCCATGGTGAACTAAGAGAGGCTGTCCCAGATTACCCAAGATGAAGGCGCAAGGGGAAGACCTGCATTTAAATGTTTAAGTATTGCCTTTTTATTATGTAGCTTTTGATTATGTACCAGATATAATGTATAATGTATATTGTGTATATCCTTTTAAAATCTAACAGTATCCTTAAATGAATATTTACAATACATTTTATTATACACTTGTGTTTATGTCTTATTTGTCACACATTCCCTAAAAGAATATCCTTGTAAGAGTGTCATAATTTCTTACAATTGTGTACGTGATGTCATTGAAGTCGCCCACCACCATGACATATCTCCCTCCCTCGTCCACTTCCAGGTGTGAAAGGGTGAATGCTACATCTTTGCTAATAAGGATGGAGGCTCCCTTTGACTTGTTTGAATATGTAGCGTGGAACTGGTGCCGGAAGTCTTGCACGAACAGTGGGGAGTGTGAGTTTGTTTTAAAGTGAGTTTCTTGTAGGCACACTACGTCCGGGTTGTTTTGTTTAAAATCCCAGCGTAGTAAGCTACGTTTAGCAGGGCTATTTAGGCCTTTGGTGTTGTGGGTGTATATTTTCATGGGGGTTCATAATTTTGTACCCGCTTTTCCTGATGTGTTTCGGTGTCTATGTGTGGGGTTGCCGCCCTACCCAGTGACTCCCCCTCGTGTAGCTGATGCTTTGTGCCCCCGTGGGGGGTTCTTTCCCTAGGTAAAGTGGTGAGATGGTGGTCATTGTGTTGTGCCTTCTCTGGCTGACAAACGGGGTAGCAACATAACATAACTAAAACTGTGAAAACTGCCATATATTTGGCTTGGCGCCTATCTAAGGTGCCCTGGGGGAAGAAGCGTATTGCTTCCATTCCTATGTGAAGCCTTTTGTGGCCTAACCGCCTTTCCATAGGCTAGTCACCCTTGCTGTTTGTGGCCCGATTGGTACTATGGGGCTGGTAGCAAACCCTTAACTCTAGGGTATCCGTCTATTCCCTTT
This sequence comes from Pelobates cultripes, assembly GCA_933207985.1. Lineage (NCBI taxonomy): Eukaryota > Metazoa > Chordata > Amphibia > Anura > Pelobatidae > Pelobates > Pelobates cultripes. Next base: position 352,627,149 of record OW240913.1, read on the forward strand.
GTGTGCCCAGTGCAACTTAGTTCTCCGCCCCCCCTGCTTTTGTATTATCACAAGTGTCTCTTGTGCATTACATATTGCCAAAGTCTCTCTGTTTTACTTGCCACGTTCTGCGATGCTTGCTCTGTCTACCTGCGTCTGGGCACTTTCCGCCACGTGGGTGTGACCCCGCTGCGCTCCGTTGCGGTGGCTGTGGCGGGTGGTGGCGGTATTCCCCAGTCCTGGAGTGCTTTCAGGCCAGCTTCAGGGGTGTGGATGGCAGTTATTGTGCCTTCATGGGAGATGAGCAGCTTTACCGGAAATCCCCATCGGTATGGCTTCTTATGTTGCCGCAGTTGCTCCGTGATAGCCGCAAAGGTCTTCCTCTTTTTCAGTGTTGTGGCTGAGATGTCTGCATAAATGGCTGTTCTCTGGTGTGGCTCTGGGAGGGATTGCCGTTGTCTGCTTGCTCTCATTATGTCCTCCTTAACGTGGAAGTAATGCAAGCGCACTAGCACGTCTCTTGGCGCACCCGTGGTTAAGAATCTAGGCTTTGGAACTCGATATCTATCCAGCAGGAGTAGGTCTTGAGGTAAATCCGGCGCTAGGACTTTAAACAGGCTCTGTAGGTGTGCATGGAGATCTGCCGTACTCACCGATTCTGCTATGCCCCTGATCCTGAGGTTATTTTTAAATACACAGGTGTGGGAAATTAACTTTTAATTGCCATTTTAACCCGTGTGTCACCTTGCGCGTCTGTAATAAGGCCAAAAAAAATCAAGGGTATGTAAAGTTTTGATCAGGGCCATTTGGGTGATTTCTGTTATCATTATGATTTAAAAAGAGCCAAACAACTATATGATAATAAATGGCTTCATATGAGCACTATCCTTCAATAAAATATGTTTTTTAACATGATCAGTCATATATTCTCAAAATCAATGCCACATTTTCACAATTTCTGCCAGGGTGTGCAAGCTTTTGAACACAACTGTACCTGTAAAATAAAACAATATTGGTCCTCATACATCCCGACATTTCAAATGGACACTTTTATTTTAGTGATGTAAGTGGGGTAGTGGACAGATATGGGACTGTTTTGAGAAATTATAGGACTTACTAATAATTTATTAAACTAAAATGTAATGATTTCTAAACAGGTTTACTGCAGTTCAAAGAGTGAGTTGCTGAGGAGCTCTGTTATACACTCACACACACAAACAATATATGCGTCCTAGAAAAAAGGGACAGATGGGAAGGATGGGTTCTTAGTATCTGTGGCCGTTCGTTCTCATTTTGAGCAATGTTGATATACTTTTAAAACAAAAGATATATTGGTTCATGAAAAAAGGTTGACGAGAAAACACTTTCTCCCCACCCCCCTCTTTTCAGTTGGTGCCGAAAAATATGCAAGATTAAACATTTTGATATTTCCAATATTCTCTTGAAGGGTAGCATCAGGAATCAGGGTTTTCAATTTAGTTTTAGTCAGTCTTTCGTCTAAAAAGCCATTTTAATTTTAGTCATATTTTAGTCATCTGAATTGCTTTAGTTTAGTTTTAGTCAACTAAATCTCATAAATCTTTCGCTACTCAGTAGGAGTAAAAGGGCAGCAATCCTTCCTGCTTCCTGATAGTCAACATTTGTTGAAGATGGATATCACATCATGGCAATCCGATCCACTTGGGCCCTCGCTCTGTCCAGAATTCTAATGTCGGTAGGTACGTGAATACTGCAATCATTCACTTAATTACACGTTTTTGGGGATGTTTTCTTCTTTGTATATTTGAATAGTTTTACGGCAGACATTCCTTCATGCACATATTATTATTATTGCCATTTATATAGCGCCAACAGATTCCGTAGCGCTTTACAATATGTGTGTGTGTTGTGCATATGTTAAAGGACCACTATAGTGCCAGGAAAACAAACTTTGGCTCCCCCCCCACCCTCAGGGTCCCACTCTCGCAGGGCTCAAGGGGGCTGAAGGGGTTAAACTCTTACCTTTCTCCAGCGCTGGGCTCCGTTGGCGCTGGGGAACTCTCCTCCCTCTTCTGACGTCAGCGCTGAATGTGAATCAGTCCATAGGAAAGCATTTCTCAATCCTTTCCTATGGACGTCCAGCGTCTTCTCACTGTGATTTACACAGCGCCTCTATCAGCTGTAAATGAGACAGCCACTAGAGGCTGGATTAACCCTAGAAACATAGAAACATAGAAACATAGAATGTGACGGCAGATAAGAACCATTCGGCCCATCTAGTCTGCCCAATTTTCTAAATACTTTCATTACTCCCTAGCCTTATCTTATAGTTAGGATAGCCTTATGCCTATCCCATGCATGCTTAAACTCCTTTACTGTGTTAACCTCTACCACTTCAGCTGGAAGGCTATTCCATGCATCCACTACCCTCTCAGTAAAGTAATACTTCCTGATATTATTTTAAACCTTTGTCCCTCTAATTTAAGACTATGTCCTCTTGTTGTGGTAGTTTCTCTTCTTTTAAATATAGTCTCCTCCTTTACTGTGTTGATTCCCTTTATATATTTAAATGTTTCTATCATATCCCCCCTGTCTCGTCTTTCCTCCAAGCTATACATGTTAAGATCCTTTAACCTTTCCTGGTAAGTTTTATCCCGCAATCCATGAACCAGTTTAGTAGCCCTTCTCTGAACCCTCTCTAAGGTATCAATATCCTTCTGAAGATACGGTCTCCAGTACTGTGTACAATACTCCAAGTGAGGTCTCACCAGTGTTCTGTACAATGGCATGAGCACTTCCCTCTTTCTACTGCTAATACCTCTCCCTATACAACCAAGCATTCTGCTAGCATTTCCTGCTGCTCTATTACATTGTCTGCCTACCTTTAAGTCATCAGAAATAATCACCCCTAAATCCCTTTCCTCATATGTTGAGGTTAGAACTCTATCAAATATTCTGTACTCTGCCCTTGGGTTTTTACGTCCAAGATGCATTATCTTGCACTTATCCACATTAAATGTCAGATGCCACAATTCTGACCATTTTTCTAGTTTACCTAAATCATTTGCCATTTGGCTTATCCCTCCTGGAACATCAACCCTGTTACATATCTTAGTATCATCAGCAAAAAGACATACCTTACCATCAAGACCTTCTGCAATATCACTAATAAAAATATTAAAGAGAATGGGTCCAAGTACAGATCCCTGAGGTACCCCACTGGTGACAAGTCCAAGCTTCGAATATATTCCATTAACTACAACCCTCTGTTGCCTGTCACTCAGCCACTGTCTTACCCATTCAACAATATTGGAATCCAAACTTAAAGATTGCAGTTTATTGATAAGCCTTCTATGTGCAACAGTGTCAAAAGCCTTACTAAAATCTAGGTAAGCAATGTCTACTGCACCACCCTGATCTATAATTTTAGTTACCCAATCAAAAAAATCAATAAGATTAGTTTGGCATGATCTCCCTGAAGTAAACCCATGTTGTCTCTGATCTTGAAATCCATGTGTTTTTAGATGTTCATCAATCCTATCCTTTAACATGGTTTCCATCACTTTCCCCACTACTGAAGTAAGGCTTACTGGCCTATAGTTGCCCGACTCCTCCCTATTACCTTTCTTGTAAATGGGCACAACATTCGCTAACTTCCAATCTTCTGGGACTACTCCTGTTAACAATGATTGGTTAAATAAATCTGTTAATGGTTTTGCTAGTACACCACTAAGCTCTTTTAATAGCTTTGGGTGTATTCCATCAGGTCCCATTGACTTATTTGTCTTTACTTTTGACAGTTGAAATAGAACCTCTTCCTAGTGTAAACATAGCAGTTTCTCAGAAACTGCTATGTTTTTACAGCAGGCAGGGTTAACCCTAGATGGACCAGGCACCCAGACCACTTCATTGAGCTGAAGTGGTCTGGGTGCCTATAGTGGTCCTTTAAGGTTCTTTATCATTATTGTTAAACAAAGCATCAACAATTTCTACAGAGCTGTACAACTGTATCATCAGACATTAAAGTAAACTCAACAACATAAGTTTGACAGCACAAAAAGTAATGGCAGAAAACACGATGTATTGACAGCAAAGTCTGTAAACAGGACCAAAATTCTGGAATAAAAAGGTAATCATGACATCTCACACATGTCATGTCCTTAAGGGGTTAAACGACAAGAAGAGAAATTCAAAAAGAAATATGCACATAATCATGATGAAGTATTTTATTTTGTCATTTGTGATTAAAGGACCACTATAGGCACCCAGACCACCTCAGCTAAATAAAGTGGTCTGGGTGCCAAGTTCCCCAGGTTTTAACCCTTCAGATGTAAACATAGTACTTTCAGAGAAAGTCAATGAGACAGCCACTAAACGGCTATGTTTACATTGCAGGGTTAATCTGTCTTCCTGACAGCTGCTAGAGGCGCTTCTGCGATGCTCATCGCGAAAATCGCATTCAGCGTGCAGAACGTCCATAGGAAAGCATTAAGAAATGGATGTTTTTAATGAGCGCGTGACTCTGGCCGCACATGCGCATTCGGCTCCACTTGGGAGCTGACGTCGGATGGGGAGAAGAGATCACCAGCACCAAGGGAGCCCAGCGCTGGATAAATGTTAGTTGCTGAAGGGGTTTTAGCCCAGCGGGAGGGGGACCCTGAGGGAGTGTTGGACCTAAGGGTTCTGAAAAGTCCGAAATGTTTTAAGAAGTGTGTTTATCTCCTTTCGTGTGGCTCCTCTTGTGATTTTTTCCTACTTTTGAAATCCTGTTGTAAAGTGCCGATTTAAGTTTTCTTACTGTTTTGGAGCATATATATATATTTTGTACGCATCAACACATTTTATTGTTGTAGTGCTTTGTTATGTTCTAATGCCTAGAGACAGAGAGAAACTAGGAGACTAGTGATGGAGAAATATGGGAAACTTGAGCTGCGATTCTCTAACTTCTCTTTAGGGTTGTTTGCTGCCACCTAGTGGCACAACTGAAATCTGCAGTTAGAGGAAATACCTTTACAAGGCAAGAAAGAAAAAAAATGCTGGACAGGTCTGACGTACAAACGGGGTTAGTTCCAAGCTACCATAAAGAACAAAAAGGGTACAAAGCATTGAAATGGGAAAACGTTGAGTTTGAGCATGTGATAGAACTTACTTTGATTCCAAAGTTCAAGCTTATAGGCGTCATATTAGATAGCCTATATTAAAATTGGCTAACTTGGACTCAGGAAATGCTTAAAGCGACACTTAAGACCATATATGTCTAGTTCCGGGAGCAGATAACCCCACCTGAGCTGACTCTCCTAAATCAGTCTGTTCCTTCTCTTTCCCGGAACTTATCTGTTATATGTACATGACATTCATCCCTATGTCTTATCTGTACTCCCTTTACCCTTCCACTCCCTTCCTACTACTGTTCTACAAGTATTTGCACGTAAGCACTTACTTTTTTATATATAAAAACACAACTGACAAAATAAAGGTCAGAGGCTTATTTTGATAACCAACATGCGTCTGGTGTCTAATTCACGCTTCTCCAAGTGCGCCTGAAATTATAATTTGGGCTTCCTGTGAAAATAACAAAGATCAATATTTGGATCTATATCAAGCATCAACCCAAACTTACTTGGAGGTCACCTGTCAGAATTTTGCCAAAAAAGTGATATATGTTTTATTATTATCAAACACAAAATCTGAACATACATTAACACACTTTCTCTCTAAAAGAATTAGGGATGCAGCAAAATGAAAATTCTGTGCCGAAACCGAAAATTCTGGATGCCCTTGGCTGAAAACCGGGGGAAAGAACACTATGGGACAGGAGGGGGAAAGCCACTATGGGACAGGAGGGGAGAGGGGGGAAAAGAACACTATGGGACAGAGGTGGGGGGGAAAGAACACTATGGGACAGGGGATGGGGAGGAAAGAACACTATGGGACAGGGGATGGGGGAGAAAAGAACACTATGGGACAGGGGATGGGGGAGAAAAAAGAACACTATGGGAAAGGGGAGGGAGAAAAGAACACTATGAGGACAGGGGAGGGAGAAAAGAACACTATGGGACAGGGAGGGGGAGAAAAGAACACTATGGGACAGGGAGGGAGAAAAGAACACTATGGGACAGGGGAGGGAGAAAAGAACACTATGAGAAGAAGAACACTATGGGACAGGGGATGGCGAGAAAAACACTATGGGACAGGGGATGGCGAGAAAAACACTATGGGACAGGGGATGGTGAGAAAAACACTATGGGACAGGGGATGGCGAGAAAAACACTATGGGACAGGGGAGGGGGAGAAAAGAACACTATGGGACAGGGGAAGGGGGAGAAAAGAACACTATGGGACAGGGGAGGAGAGAAGAACACTATGGGACAGGGGATGGCGAGAAAAACACTATAGGACAGGGGATGGCGAGAAAAACACTATGGGACAGGGGATGGCGAGAAAAACACTATAGGACAGGGGATGGTGAGAAAAACACTATGGGACAGGGGATGGCGATAAAAACACTATGGGACTGGGGAGGCGATAAAAACACTATGGGACTGGGGAGGCGATAAAAACACTATGGGACTGGGGAGGAGGGAGGAAAGAACACTAAAAAAGAGGGAGGGGGAGGAACATTAAGGGGGAGTGAGTAAGGTACAGGGAAGGGAAAAGGAACACTAAAATAAAAAGGAGAAGGGAAGTTTTACAGATTAGATTCATTAAATTCATTAAAAAGTCTAATATTAATAAAATTATAGAAAAAAAAATATTTTAAAATGATTTGCAGGAAAGTGTCATTTTCGGTTTCGGCCCAGAATTTTCATTTCGGTGCATCCCTAGTATTTAGCAGTTGGTGTATATATGGGGAAATTCCAAAGAACGTTCCCACGTTATAGCGATATAGTGAGTAGGGGCATATTAATTACGAATACCAAATCATTTTTACTTAGTATTAGTAAAGTTAGCTGAAAGACCAATCTTGTTCTTTCAGCCTTTTGGGAGATAGTTCCCTAATACCATGGGAATTAGGGATCTATCTACTAAGAGGCTGCAAGATGCAGCCGCGATTGGATTGGAATTTCATTCATTCAAATGAAATTTCGAACCGAACAAAAGGCCCGAATTTCATCCTAACATGAATGGAGAAACTGCTCTCATTCTGTTTGGGTGAAATTTGGTAGTTTTGCCGGCGTCCAGGAATAAGGAAAGGAGGCATCGAGAGAAAACCGAGGAAAGGTAAAAATTGTGGGAAAATTTCTCTGACCACAGGAAATGGAGCACACTTTCCTCCTTCGCTGGTCATAGATGGACAAGCGTAGGAAACCTCCATAAGACAGTAGTCGCTACTTTGTCTTATGTTTTAAAGAAAATTAGAGCAGACGGGAAAAAATGAAGAACAGATCCTTACAGAGGAAGAGATTGGGGGAACGGTAAAAACACTGTAAAAAAACAAAGCCAAAAAACAATATTAGCAATCACTCCCCCTGCTCACTGTTCCCTGCTGATCCGGATTCCAGACTCTCCCGCCGTGGCTCCACCCGCACAGAGTGTCAGAATGTTTTTGCTCAGAACACCGTGAGGGCGGAGCACATGGACAGTCTCCGCATTGCTCCTCCTGCTGCACGGCCGCTGCTCTCGCTTTGAGGGTATGTGGCACACCTGTAAGGAGAGGCACCCGGTGTGGACCACCCCCTGTTCCCCACTACCCTATTAGTTAGCCACTGGTTATACCAAAAAACTCAGACTGAAAACAAGCTTTGCAGTTCAGCTACTTTGGTCTAATATTTGGAATTCAATTTGAATTCCTGCCATTTCACACTTCACAGTATAAGCCTGTAAATATTACCCCATATCTTGTAATATTTCACACGAGGTCTAAAATGTTAGCAAAGAAGCAAAACTGCAATTTTTATCACATACAATACAAGTAGAATTTTTTTTGTAGATATAATAGTTTTATATATGTGTGTACATGTACATAGTCAAAAATCCTATCACAATTACACATTAAAATTAAATTACAGTTGGTGTTGGTGATACAACTGTGATTGAGAAATACAGACTACTCTAAATACTACCTGGAAAGACCATTAGATGGCACCTCTGCTTCATCTTTGGGGTTTCACAGGAGGAAGATTGAAAACTGTATAGAAAGTCTATAATTTTTAAGAATAATTGTATTCAACCGAGATGCTTACATATGTCACTGAAATTGTTAACGGGACTAAGCATCACCCCCATATTGGAGGGATTATAGTACTCTAGACTGTAAACTCGTTTGAGCAGGGTCCTCATCAACCTATATTCACCTTTAATATTTAAAAGTGCTGCGGAATATGTTGGTGCTACATAAAAGCCAAAAATAATAAATTAAAATAATAAAAGCTGCAAGGAGTGTTTGGCTGCAGTCCTTCCACTTTGTGTCAAATCCTTTGCAGTCTGAAAGCAGGGTTCTTTGGGCTCCCCAGTCATTGACAAAAAAAGCTGAACGTTTCACTCCAATATCATACATTTAAATCCTTCCAACCTTCTGTAGTAGTAATGAGATCCAAGTGCTATGGAGCCAAATTAAGCCAAATTAATACAAATATAGAGGCAAAAAAAAATTGTTTTCTGATTCATACTCTGTATGAATGCATAGGGATTGGAATAGTGTGCAAGTAACCTTTTTTTTTGTTGTTTTTTATTGTATGTATTGGGGCTGATGTGTAAGAGTCAAACAACCAATGGAAAGAGCCAAACAGCCAATAGAAAGAGCCGAGTAGCCAATGAACAGAGCCAAACAGCCAATGAAAAAAGAGTCAAAGAGCCAATGGAAAGAGTCAAAGAGCCAATGGAAAGTGTCAAAGAGCCAAATGGACAGAGCCGAGTAGCCAATGGAAAGAGCCAAGGAACCAATGGAAAGTGCCGGACAGCCAATGGAGAGAGCCAAATAACCAATGGAAAGAGCCAAATAGTCAATTTGTAAAATTGTCCATTTTAGCTCTCTCCACAGTGTTGTAAATTACCCATTTATCTAGGTATAAATCTAAAAATAATTTAATGACTGGATATTCTCAATACATCCTACATTAAAAAAAAACAAAACAACAATTTAGACATGAAATCCTCTTCATCTTGCTGAACTGGATATGGTGCCTGGAATCCACTTTACTATCCAACTGCTCAGTGCTAAACTGCTTTTGATTGGTTTGACTCTTAATGAGGCTCCACCCCACACCTCAACCACTGCTGGAGCGTACAGATAAAGTTAAAGGGACACTATAGTCACCAGAACATCTACAGTTTATTGTATGGTTTCTGGTGAGTAGAATCATTTCCTTTAAGCTTTTTGCAGTAAACACTGTCTTTTCAAAAAAAGAAAAAGAAAGTGTTTACATTACAGCCAAGAGATACCTCCCATAGCCACTCCTCAGATGGCTGCCAGAGGGGCTTCCTGTGGCATTGCTGCAGTGTGAAAACCATTCAGTGTCTCCACCCTCTGCATGGAGACACTGAACTTTCCTCACAGAGATTAATTAATTCTATTCAGCTCTATGATGAGATGCTGATTGGCCAGGGCTGTGTTTGGCTTGTATCAGCTCTGCTCATGATCTCCCTCACTGACAAGCACCAATGCTTTCTGAAGGAGAAGCATTGTGATTGGCTGAGATCGCCACTTCTGATGTCAGTCAAGGTGGCAGAGCCAGCAGCAGCAGCAGACTTGAATAAATGTAAGACTTTACTATATTTAGGGGAGAAGGGGGAACAGGGAGTTGGTTATGGTATTAAGGTGGCCTTTCAAGTACAGTTAACGACTAAAACCTTTCTATAAATGTGAAGTATATTGGTTTCAATATGTACCTGCTGAAAGTGTAGCAAACATCACTGTGAAAATCTAGGTTATTTACCTTACAGAGCAATGGCAAAGCTATGCTTGGTTTGGAGTGGTGATAAATCTACAGAAACCTGCAAATTGAGCAGAACTTGGTATGAACGTTCCTCTGCCTGCTGCCTACTTTCATGACAGACAGATGTAAACAGATGGGCAGACCAACATGCTGTTAGATGGGTGCATTAGAGAGATAGACAGATAGACTGAAAGAGAGACCGGTAAGTCTGCAGTTTAGTAAAACACCCACCAACTATTTTAATTTTGCCTTAATACACAAAGTGAAACCTAGCAGAGACAAGGGGTTTCACATAATTGGAATGGAGCTTTTTGACTATTATTCATATCTAATTGTAGATCAGTGAAGATTGCTTTGAGTGCCCTACCATATGTAACATTTTCACAGGTTCTTTATGGAAAGGATTGTGACGCTAGTTCCTGTACGTCAGTGGTCTGATCTCAATTATGTGTCTGTTAGTCCACCCATTGTACAGCGCTACGGAATCTGTTGGCGCTATATAAATAATAAAATAATAATAATAATAATAGTAACGTTCTACCCAACTTATAGCTATATTATAATCTTTTCCTGCTCATATGATTTTTGTCCACTAGATGGTGCTTTCTCCATGCTTTCTAAGCCAGTGTATTCCTAAAGTTAAAGCAAGTTCCATCGTTTTGAACATTTCAATTGGTCACTTACTGTTGATGGCCATGTGCTGTTCACCTGACTTAATCTATGTAGCTTGAACGTCAGATTAAAAGGTCACTCTACGCCCTAAAACAACAGGGCTTATGGTACAAAGAGTCTTTGGGTGTACTCTCTCCTTGTTTTTGTAAAACTATTGTCAATCATTTTGTCTCCTGCCTTCGAGATAAAGCAGAATTTCACATACTCATAATCTGTGGGAACTTGCATTGCAAGAATTAGGTCCCCCCATCATCGCTGATGTCTAAGGAGGCAAGAGGGTTCCAGCATGCTGACATCAGGTTAAGTGAAAAGGTTTTTTTAACCCTTTACTCGTCGATCAGAGTTTGTATTTCAAAGACTAGAGTGTTCCTTTAAAGATTTTATTAATACTTTATGCTAAGCATGTGCCATGTTGAACTTTATTCTTGCAAGAGAAATCCAACATTGAACCTTAAAGAAACACTCCAGATTCATAAAGCACTTCAGACCTGCTGGGAGCAGAAACAAGTGTCATACAGACCAAAGAGCTAACGGGAACAGCAGGATTGCTGTGCTACTGCCCCTGCCTTTCCCCTGACCAATAAAATGTAGAAAGCCGCAATAGTGCGCATGTGCAAGCACTGAACGGTCCAGCAACGAGAAGCCTCTGATTGGTGCATTCTACGAAACAGACTGAAAGAGGGCTTGCAAAGGCAGAAGACAGCAGGTCGTAGCTTTCCCAAGCGTTTTTTTTTCCCCACATACCCCCAAGGAAAACATGAAGAAGAAAAAATACATGTAATTTGTTTGGGGACATATCTACTAAGCTGTTAATCAAAACATTTCAAATTACTTTCAATTATTGGTATTATTAAAATAATTTTATTCATTCTTCAGCATGTACCTGTTTTACATTAGAATAAGTGACAAATAATAAGAAAATATTAATAAAATAAGAGAAACAAGATGTAAAGAGAGCTCTGCTCAGATGAGATTACAATTCAGGAAGAAGTGCGGTAAAGGTAATGAGGAAAAACTGTGCGTCTGAAAACTCAAGAGGCTGACAGATATAACGCCTGTATATAGCTGTGAAGATGGGAGACGAGGGAACTCTAGTCTTCGTGGTCTGGCAGCAAAGCTTCCTCCGTGCACCATGTGGTGATGCCAGGAGTCGAGATATGATGTTATTCCGGCCCTAGCATTACTAAAAACAGTGCTTGGGAGCAGTTCTGGAACAGCATGAAGATCAGAGCAGCCCCAATAGAACCCAGGGATCTACCAAAGGTATAGGGGAGCTGGGTGGGCATAAAACAAAAAACAAATAAATAAAATAAATTTGTGAGTGTGTGAGTATTTGCATGTACAGTATATGTGGAAATGTGTGTCATTGAGTGTGTATGTCAGTATCAGTGAATAAGTGCGTGTATGTCAGTGAGAATATGTGCGTATCTGTGAGTGTGTGTCAGTATCAGTAAATGTGCACATGTGTCAGTGAGCATGTGTGCCTGTGTGAACGTGTGTGTTTGTCTGTGCGTGTCGGTCAGTGAGAATGTTTGTTGGTTAAACAGTGTGTGTTCCAATGAGTGCGAATGCTTAAAAGGATGGAGATGCTTAATTAAAAAAAATGTTTAACTCTATTAATTTAACTCTCACAGCATTTCCAATCCAGCTGTGGGAGTATAGGATCCACAGACACCAATCAGTGTCCCCATGTGGGGCTAATCACTCCACACAAGCAAATCCGACATAATCACACTCTGCCAACTCCAAACAATCACACTCAGAAAGCCACACACATACAATCATATTCCACTAACTCAATAGAGATCACACTCAGCCAAGCAAAACAGAATCCCACTCAGGCATCCCCTGCACAATCACACGCAGCCACCACACACACATCCCACTCACGCGCATTGCTTAGGCAGGAGCAAGAAGGGGCAATGGAAGGGGAGCAAGAAGGGGGCAATGAGAGGGGGAGGAGGGCTTCTTTGATTCTTGCTCCAGGGCCCTGTGGTTCCTAATTACCGGTACACTCCTGATGGGACTTTCAGTTCTTTTTATAAAAATAAAAATAAAAAATTGTAAAACATAAAGAGTATAACCCAATGAGCCTGTATTTCACCACTGATCCACCTTCTCACTTTTATTTTTATAAACGCAGCAATGCATCATCTAACCAAACCATCTGGAACGAAACATCTTTCTCCACCTACCTTCCCCACTCATCACTTCTGTCTCCACTAGGAATTCTTGTAAATATGTTTCATAAAGTACCAACTGGTCGATTGGCAGAGTGCTGAAATTCTGCTTGCCAATAATTATTCTAACTAGTATAGACCTCTAGATTACACCCAGCTTGATGATGTAACTTTTATAACTTCTAATTAGTATGGGGGTACATCTAATGAGCAGGCTAGACGTCAGTGATGGTTCAGCTTCAGAAGTTAATTTTATTTAAAAGTAATTGCTGGCATTATAGGTACTGAGGAAAGCTAATATTCGAAAAAATGTTCACATATGTTGGACAATCACTGCTACAGATTCTTGGGCAGACAAAATTTAGAAAAGAGATTATAAATAATTTAACAAAGGTAAAACAAACCTGCATACAGTAAATGTATAAAACTAGACATATATACACTCAATCAGTAAAAATATAACAAAAGACCGCACTTTTTTTAATAAAAAAAATGTAAAAATATATATATATATTATGTATACAATACATACACATAGTAGCTAAATACATACTTGCCAAGTGTCCTGTTTTTGCCGAGACAGTTCCATGCTTTGGGCTCCTGTCCTGGGAAAAACAGGTTGCGATCCTGTCCTCATCCCCCACACAGCCACTGTGCGTGGAGTAAGTGAATAAACTTTACTTTCTCCCAGCACACAGGGAAACAAAAGAGAGGAGGCAGGAACGGAGCGCCAACTGCTGGCAGCAGGAATCTGCAGGTGCATTAATGTAAAGATCACATTAAGAGTAATGTAAAGTTTGGCTCTACAGAGAAAATAAGTGTAAAGCCTGTGTTACACATGCCAGTCCAAGCCCATATCAATCAACTAACTGTGAGGATCAGGTACTAGTTTTCAAAGATGATCACGGTGTTCAAAGTTGCAGTAGAACACCCACCTCAAAAGCCCTGTTCATCAGTGGGTATTAGTCAACCTGTACTCCCCCTCCTACTGATTGTAGTAACACATGGAAACTAGATAGGGGAGTGTATGAGCGTTTATATATGTGATAGTGTTTGTGTGTACAGCTGTAATAGTGTTGGTGTGTATGTGTGAGCGCATGAGTGTGTATATGTATGTAGCAGTGTCTGTGCATGTTTATTTGTGTGACAGCATGTGTCTATGCGTAACAGTGCATGTATGTGTGGTCAGTGAGAGTGTGTGTGTGTGTCAGTTAGCACTTTTAAAAAGAAAGCAGTTCGCAAAATATATAATTCTAATACAAATAAAATAACGTTATCTAGTCAATATTTGAGATAGGTCTGTCCAGTTTTAGAAAGTAAAACCAGCATACTCTTACACACCTGCATAAAATAAAGTCCTTAGAGTGTGCTAATACAGTGTGTCACCTATATCTGTGCACTATGTTAGAGGACACATTATAGGGCGGATAAGCAAAAAATTCCAGGGTAGCTTTTTATTCTCAGTCTGGCCCTGAAAGGAGACAGAAAAAATGTTTCTGTCTGAAAAAGTGACACAAAAACTGTATCACCTAAAATATGGTGTATATTTAAAAAAAAAAAATCACAGTCGGGGAGCAAAACAAGCAACAGGTGGGAAACAACAGATGGGATCAATAAATTGTGCCTATGAAAATTAGCCAAAAAGGTGTTGGCAACACTTTGATTAATTACCCCTGAGGTATCCCTGGGAATTTTTTTCAAATGTTGGCAACCACAATACAGTAAGTGTAGCAAAATAAAATGTAAGAATCAAAAACACTTGGAAACTCACACCTTAGTGATTAACTGTCAGAAAATTTGCTATTTTTGTTTCTCTTGCGTTGGCATTACCTTTACGTGTACCACGTAAACTGAACGTGACAAACCGAAGCTAATGATGCAGAATTGAAGATGGAAAATGTGTAAATATGGAATGTTTAGAACTTTTAAATAAAGTACGTGTTTGCTGTCTTAGGCCTCAATTTAAACCTTTTGGATAAGCTTTTCAAATGATCACAATCTGTTAGAAAAAAACTTTTCAAAATTATTTATCTACAACAATTCTCTTAGACTATAATGGTGACTTCTCCAGATAAAACTTTGGAAAGCTTATGCAAAAGAATTAAATGACAGAAAGATAATATATTTCAGCTAATGGAACTGCAATTTCCAGAAACCTGTGCTCGGTCTATAAAGCCCATCTGTGAAGGGGTTTGTAGGATAAATCAGCAAAAAAGAGTTAGAGCATCCTCTAACAACGTCCTCTGGTTCTTGGTCAAAACGTTTGTTTGTTGTCCGCTGACAAAGTACCAAAATAACAAAAAGCCATGAATATAATATTCATAGCATTATAGAACATAGAGAGAACCTGTTAAACGCCAGGTTTATATTTTAAAATGTAAAAATAAAGCATTACGTAGTACAAAAATACCACAGATGAGATCGGGGAAGAGAAGATGAGGTGTACACCGAGAAAAGATGGTGAAGAAAGCAGTGGACAGAAAGTACCAGGGGTAGATAGAGAGACAAAAGAGAAGAGGTAGCAGCTGTTGTTGGGGATGGAGAGGACAGTAACCCTGTGAACCCAATATGATTGCTGTCCACAATAGGCTTCCCATAGCGGAAGGGAGTTGCGTACGTGAGTAGTTAATGTGTCCATAAGGTAATTATCCTTAATTTTGAGGAGCAGTAACCATATCAGGAGCCCCTTTCTGCAATCACTCCTGAACCAAAATCCTTTGTGCAGCTCAAGCGAGTTTGTTAAGTAGTTTTTAATGAAAATAAAAAAAATTAAAAATTGTAGGTTTAGACAATGGGAAAGTCCAAGGATCTAGAGGAATTTGTCAACTAAGAACTCTGGAAAGGAGATCCCGGACTCTGCCCCACTACAGAATGGTCTCCCGCTGTCTAAGCCCCTGGTTGGCTATTGCTGATGAGGAACTTGGATGTCTGCATTAGCCATATCAAATGTCATTCACAGTAACCATATCAGGAGCCTCTGTCTGCAGCCACTCCCGAGCCAGTGCCCTTCATGCAGCTCAAGTTTATTAAGTAGTTTTTAATCATGGGCCAAAATTCCAATTATAGGTTTAGACAATTAAAAGGGATGGACGTCTGCATTACCCATTTCAATGTCATTCACATGAACTGGTCATTTAACATGCTCTGCCAATCCCGGTGACATGTATAATGGTAATGAGGATGTGGGAGGTTTATATTAGTGCCCCTTTAATTAGAATGAGTCAGTTTCAGCCAGGAGTGCCCCTTTAATTAGAATGGGTCAGTTTCAGCCAAGAGTGCCCCTTTAATTGGAATGGGTCAGTTTCAGCCAAGAGTGCCCCTTTAATTGGAATGGGTCAGTTTCAGCCAAGAGTGCCCCTTTAATTGGAATGGGTCAGTTTCAGCCAAGAGTGCCCCTTTAATTGGAATGGGTCACAACTCTAATATTACAGTTGTGTTATGGATCACCTGACGATTAACATTTATCTTGAACAGAATATGGGTTTCAGAAAATAAGGTTAGGAACCATTATCTTGCATCTATTACTTGAAAACAAAATTCACATCACTACTTCATTATCTTTAAATATCAAATATTATCAAAATTATTATTAGCCATACAATTGCATTATTGCCAAGTCTAACTTCTGGAACAAAATATATTTACTGACAAGTGGAAAAGTTACAATTTATTATTTAAAAATTCCTGTTTTCGTGTTTTGAGGTCCCTTTGGGATTTGTTTCATCATAGTAAACTAGAAAAATACAGCTCAGTAGAAGCAGTTTTAATTTTTGTGAATGGTAGATCACGTACACTGTTACGAAAAGAATCTGTCAATCAACCACACCTTACAGATTGTATAGGAACAAAACATACTGAATACAAACAGACTAATACAGCGTTCTGCTGGTCTTTTCATTGGAAAATACAAACATTTATTTTTATTGTGGTGGAGCTCTGCGATACACACTGCTTTGTGTTTTATTGTTGTGGTCTCAGTGATCTAGTTATACACACTGTATATTCCTATGTTTTATTACTGCTGGGCTCAATGATAGTTACACAAAAAAAAAAAAAAAAAAGAGATTAGAATGCAGTTTACCTCCGTTGAATTGTATGATACAGTTACACAAAATGCTTTATAGCTGTGGAGCTCTGTGATGTATTTATGTACAATGGAAAATGCACTGGGTTTTATGGATGTGGAATTCTGTAATACACTCATTGCTTTTGGTTGTATTGTTACTGGACTTCGTAATATTTTTATACACAATGCCCCGAAATCTCAATATGGATACTAGATGGATGCACATTGTTATGAGTTATATTGCTGTATTTGGTGTAATACTAATACACAATGAACATCGCTGTGAGTTTTATATATGTGGAGCTCTAAGCTTTAAGGATCTGGCTATACTCAATTTACCTTCGTAATATTCCATATTCACATAATAAAAAGGGGAAAAACTCACTAAAGCTACGAAATCCATAAAACATTCTTTTTTTATTTTTATTAAATCCCTGCATATTCCCATCACTGTAATAGAGCCCTGCAGTTCTGGGGGGGGAGGTTAGATAATTTGGATAATATGTGATAATGATGATAACTGTTTTCACAAGGACTGTTTGCCTACCTTGTTTGCTGTCGCTGGTTCCCGTTTAATGGGGCTCTGAAGGCGAAAAAATAATTTATATATACATCAGCATGCACTGTGGCAAAATAAAGTGTGTATAAAAGCTCTTTCATTTTTATGTTATCTGATCTTTTCTTACATCATCATACAGAGCATATAACAAATTGATAATGAGGGTAAAATCCGGAAAATATAGAGAGGCATGGGAGTCGTGTTTACGCTCAACATACACTGAAAGGAATCACCCAAAGTACAACCAATCATCTATTAGAAAACAGTCCATCGTTAGAGAGAGAGTATTGGAATGTTTAGTATCATTCTGGCTTAACCTGTGCTGCTTAAATCAATATCCTACAATCGGCAATGAAAAATGTTCTCAAGAATAAGAATTTCAGCAATTTTAGACCTAGATTTCCCCATACCCCCAGACGTTTCAAATGGACAAAGAAGGACATTTAGTTGTATGGTTGTGTGTAGGTGTGGCCAGGGACAGAGCTATTCTATCCATTTTAAATGAAATAACATAGCAAGAACAATGTATCTTATTCACACAGAGTGACTTCTTAAAGGGACACTAGACTCACCAGAACCACTACAGCTTAATGTCTACAGACTGTACCTGCAGGCTTTTTAATGTGAATACTGCCATTTGAGAGAAAAGGCAGTGTTTACATTGCTGGTAGCAACCCCTCTAGGGGCAGTCAGTCAGACGGCCTCTAGAGGTACACAGTGTGCAGCACTGGCGTTCAGCGTCTCCACGCTCTGCAAGGAGGTGCTGTACGTTCCCATTAGAGATGCATCAATACAATGAATCTCTATGAGGAGATGCGGATTGGCACAGCACAGAGTTTTGCCGCACACCCAGACCACTTCAGGACCACTATAGGCACCCAGACCACTTCAGCTTAATGAAGTGGTCTGGGTGCCAGGTCCAGATAGGATTAACCCTTTTTTTTGTAAACATAGCAGTTTCAAAGAAACTGCTATGGGTTAATCCAGCCTCTAGTGGCTGTCTCACTGACAGCCGCTAGAGGGCTTCCGCGCTTCTCACTGTGATTTTCACAGTGAGAAGACGCTTGTGTTCATAGGAAAGCATTGTGAATGCTTTCCTATGGACTGGCTGAATGCGTGCGCGGCTTCTGCCGCGCATGCGCATTCAGCCGAAGAGAAGGAGAGGAGGCGGAGAGGAGGCGGAGAGCTCCCCGCCCGGCACTGGAGAAAGAGGTAAGTTTAACCCCTTCCTCCACCTAGAGCCTGGCGGGAGGGGGTCCCTGAGGGTGGGGGCACCCTCAGGGCACTATAGTGCCAGGAAAACAAGTGTTTTCCTGGCACTATAGTGGTCCTTTAAACCATTTGTGAGACTGCAGTTCGACTAGTTTCCCTGAGCCATTTCTAATGCAACAGAACAGCTGCAGTATTTCACTAAAACAGAGGGGGTTGGTGTTAGTTTTTTTTTTAATTTTTTTTTTTTTTATTTCATCTTGCAGGTCGCAGGTTATATGACTGAATACTTGGTCAGCGTTATAATGAGGTTTTATTACTTTTGGGTTTTTTCCCAGCACGGTTTCAAAACTAACCCTGTCCAGTTAATTACTAAAAGCAAGCAGAATTTAAGCAAGCTGATGAAAATCCCTTTGTTTCAAGGTGAAATGATAACATGTGCATTATTTAATTACATGAACAAATAACATCTTGCAATGCAATACTGTACCTTCATGGGAGCGAGCTGTATTGGGGTTATACAGGATGGATCCACCATAGGTTTAGGTCTGTTGGCAGTGTCAGCCAGCAGACTATGCCACTGCTGTGGAAGGCCTATAAATTTCTGTTCTTTGTGGTCAAATCCAGTATGAACCCTGTGTTCAAAGTTTGAAGGCCCCGAAATCTCAATCTTTTTCTTTTTCTTCCCAAACATTTTGGGCAACCCAGTCAGGCCTAAAAAAGAAACAAAATATTTGTATACGTCAGATATTGAAAAGTCAAATAAGTAGATTCAGTTTTTAGAAGCCATCATTAAACTTTCCAGGCACCAAAACAACTTTCTTTAGATTGAAGTTGTTATGGTAGCAGGAGGTCGCTGACACTAGCTTTCCTTCCGGGATTAAACCTTTAAAAAACAATTTAACCCCAAAGTGTTTTGTCCGACGCCAGTCAGCTCTTCCATTGCCGTCCGAGGCTTCAAACAGACTCTCATTCACAAAATAGAGTGAAAAACGTACATATTTTTCTTTCAATGTGTGATTCAATAGAATAATTTCCAGAGAAGACTTTGAGGTTAAACCATTCATAGACCGTTTAACCCCTAAAGGTAAACTTGCGCCAGGGACCTCCTGGCACTATAACAATTTAATTTGAATTAAGTTGTTTTGCTGCCTGGACAGTCCCTTTAAAGCATAAACATGTCCTTTTAGAGTCCCGTTGATTTTTAAAGAGGCAGGGGGTGTAAATATACATATAAAAATAAAATTAAAAAAAAAGACACACACAATAAAAAGGGCTCTATTGAGCGATACAGGGATATTGCCATAAAGTTCAGGGGGGCATGCTCTCCTCTCCCCATGTGTAGAGGGTAGGTATTTAAAAACACTGAGCCC
Source organism: Pelobates cultripes (assembly GCA_933207985.1). Taxonomy (NCBI): domain Eukaryota; kingdom Metazoa; phylum Chordata; class Amphibia; order Anura; family Pelobatidae; genus Pelobates; species Pelobates cultripes. The sequence continues at coordinate 352,647,041 of OW240913.1, forward strand.
TCTGAATCAGAATCTTCTTCCCAGTAACATAACGTCCTTTTAAAGGGACACTATAGTCACTACAACACATACAACTTATTGTACTTGTTCTGGTGAGTAGAATCATTTCCTTCAGGCTTTTTGCTGTAAACAGTTTTTTCAGAGAAAGACAGTGTTTACATTACAGCCTAGGGACACCTCCAGTGGCCACTCCCCAGATGGCTACTAGATGTGTTTCCAAGGTGAGTGCTGAGCAATGTGACTGACATTTAGTGTTTCCTCCCTCTGCATGCAGACACTGAACTTTCCTCATAAAGATGCATTGATTCAATCCATCTCTATGAGGAGATGCTGATTGGCCAGGGCTGTCTTTGGCTTGTATTAGCTCTGCCTCCTCGACAGTTTCAGACAATCCAATGCTTTCCTAGGTGAGAGCATTGTGATTCGCTCAGAACAACACTTCTGATGATGTCAGCCAAGCAGACAGATCAGTGGCAGAGCCAGCAGCAGCAGACTGCAATAAAGGTAAGATTTTACTATATTTAGGGGGGCTAGATGGTGTTTTTATACAAGTTTGTGTTCCTTACACTATAGTGTTCCTTTAAATAGTAGAGCATGGGGTCCGGAACATATTCTCTCTAAATTCCTCAGATCCTTGCCAATCTGGATGCATCTAAATATATGTAGACAGATACATGTTGTATATCCTAACCTTTATTTAAAATACAAACTGTAAGAAATATATATATTTTATGTTAAAGGATCACTAAAAGCACACAGTCCACTTCAGCTTAATTTAGTTGTTTAGATGCTGTGGCCCTTTAGATTTAACTCTGAAATGTAAAAAAAGTTTTGTTTTGTTTTTTTAAACGGAGAGTCAACTCAATTCTTATTTAAATGCTGCTACTAGAGCAGCATTTGATTGGCACAGTGTGTTACATAGTTACATAGCTGAAAAGAGACTTGGGTCCATCAAGTTCAGCCTTCCTCACATATGTTTTTGCGGTTGATCCAAATAAAAAGGCAAAAAAAAAAAACCCTACTCTGAAGCGCTTCCAATTTTGCAACAAACTAGGAAAAAATTCCTTCTTCACCCCAAAATAGCAGTCAGATATCACCTTCGATCAAGCAGCTATTACCCCACTAATTAGAAATGATATCCCTGTATGTTAGGTTTTTGCAAGTATTTATCCAATTGCAGTTTAAACATCTGTGTGGACTCTGATAAAACCACCTCTTCAGGCAGAGAATTCCATGTCCTTATTGCTCTTACTGTAAAAACATTTTCTTTGCCTTAGATGAAATCTCCTTTTTTTCCAGTTTAAATGCGTGACCTCGTGTCCTATGTATAGCCCTGTTTATGAATAGATTTCCAGATAATGGTTTGTACTGACCGCACATGCCAATTGGGAAGTACTGGATTGGTTGATAATCTCAGTCAAAGTGGGGCAGCTGAAGAGAGATCAGCACAGCGATGGAGTAAAAGTACTTTTTTCATGCATTCGGTAGGGGAACTGGGAAGCAAATCTGCTACAGGACACGATAGCATTGAGAATACATGTTTGCTATAGATATATAGTATTAATTTAATCAGCATGAAACAATAGTCAACAACTCACCTTGTGCCCATAGTAATCTCCAAATAAACATAAAATAGCAATAATGATTTGTGGGACAGAAGAATGCAAATCACGGAGTGGATTATATACATACACTAAATTATATACAAATGTTATATATATTATATACATATCTATTTTGTCTGTAAAAAAGGAATTTCTGTCACCTCCCAGGATTTCTAATATTATGTTTAATCTCTTATATTCAACAAATATGTGTTTGGGAGGTCTGAAAAATAAATTAAATGTAGCAATCCATGTTTCTGGTTCTCTCTTCATTTGCATAGTGTGCCCAGTCTGTGCCTAAACTGAACTGGATTATGTCGTCATTTGGCAACGATTTTATTAGAAAACACAAGTTATAATTGGTTTTCAATGTTTTATTCAGCTGTGTAATTTCCAGAGAAGTGACAGCTCCCCTTTAAACAGGAGGCTGGCTACAGGTATCATTTTGGGGTTAATCTACAGGGTTATTCACTAAAGTAAGAATTCAAAGTGAATTTAAGGTTAATTTCAAATTTAAAGGGACACTATAGCCACCAAAACAACTTTAGATACATTAAGTTTTTTTTGTGTATAGATCATGCCTCTGGAATTTCACTGCTCAATTCTCTGCCATTTATGAGTTAAATCACTTGTGTTCCGGTTTATGCAGCTCTAGCCACACCTCCCCCTGGCAGTGACTGAAACAGCCTACATGAAAACAGAATGGATTCATTTTCAATCAGATGTAACTTACTTTAAATGTTTTTATCTCCTGCTCCGTAAATTGAACTTTAGTCGCACACAGGAGGCTCCTGCAAGATCTAGCGAGCTATTAACAGAGCAGAAGATAAGAAATCCTAACTTAAATCAGAATTTACAATAAAGGAAGTGTAAATATTAGATCTCACTTTACAGGCAGTGTTTAGGAAGGCTTTGTAAGTCATATGTAAGGAGGAGTGACTAGGGCTGCATAGACAAAGTTATTTAACACCTAAATAGCAGATAATTAAGCAGTGAGACTACAGAGTAATGATCTATACACCAAAACTGCTTTATTAAGCAAACTTTGTGGGTCAGAGTAGCCAAAATGAAAACATAGCGGTTTTGATCTTACATGTGAAATTCACTATGAATTCTCACTTTAATGAAAAACACTGTGGTGGTTCTGGAGAAATGACTAGCAAATTGCAAATGTCAAGTTTTTTCCAATACCATTAGGCTGAGCAAAAAAACTGATTGCAAGAGAATACGGAGAAGGGACAGCAGCTCAAATATCTTGACCTTTAGTGGGTCCCCACTCAGTTTTTAAGCTGGTATGTGCTCATTTGTACCATTACAGAGAGAACCTAAACTGTTTGTATATCAGACAGATTCTACCCAAAAGGGAATAAATCCAACACACAGGCCGGCTCCCTCTGTACGAGAGATACAAAAACCCCAGACAATCGTTTCAGCCTTTCGTCAGTGAGCAATAGCCAATAACCCTCTAGGCATAGTGAGAAAAGGGTCCATGTCTGGATTCCCATTTAGCTGAACAATTTGCAGTGTCCCTTTTTAATTCTCTGTGATTTCACCGTTTAGTAAATATCCCTCAATGCCAATATTTTCAAAATGACTCAGTCATGCATAACTGGACACGAATAAGAAATGTATTTGAAAATAACTGCTAATCTCTATTCATTGAGCTAGCTGAACAGCTCGCAAATGCAGATATAATTATTAGCAGACGTTAAGAATGACGGAATCCATTTAACTATGAAATTGGCTCAACTCAAGCAGACGTACAGTCATACATTGAACTTTGTTTTACTTAAATGCTGCTCTGATTTCTGCCCCACATACAACAAAATATACAATGATGAAAATTATGCCGAGAAAGCTCAAATCAACGTCTAAAATCCTTGGTGCGCACAGAAGACTACTTTTATTTTTCAATCTATTCCTTGTGGACATTTTAAAACATCTTAAAATATTGATAAATAACTTTGTCAAGACATCACTTTCATCATTAAGCCATTTCCATGCATTATACATGACGAGAGGAGCAGAATTCCGCCCTAGAAAAATAGAGCTTTTGATATTATCTAAACGCTGAATTATAGTGAAGTGGAAACTGAAATGCAATAGTTACACAAAAAATATTAGATTTGGAAAAGTTCTACAGCACAACTCTAACGCTATTGTTTGCATAAATTTTGCGAACTGAATTATAATTCACAATAAATTTTTGTTTTTTTGGGGGGGGGGGAATAAACTTTTATTAGACCGTTTTTTTATTTATTTATTTTAGAATACTTAACTTCCTAAAATAGAAAAAAAAAAAAAAACCTGGTTTGTAAATATTTATTTTTAATTCTTGTGCTCAATAAACATAGAAACATAGAATGTGACGGCAGATAAGAACCATTCGGCCCATCTAGTCTGCCCAATTTTCTAAATACTTTCATTAGTCCCTAGCCTTATCTTATAGTTAGGATAGCCTTATGCCTATCCCACGCATGCTTAAACTCCTTTACTGTGTTAACCTCTACCACTTCAGCTGGAAGGCTATTCCATGCATCCACTACCCTCTCAGTAAAGTAATACTTCCTGATATTATTTTTAAACCTTTGTCCCTCTAATTTAAGACTATGTCCTCTTGTTGTGGTAGTTTTTCTTCTTTTAAATATAGTCTCCTCCTTTACTGTGTTGATTCCCTTTATATATTTAAATGTTTCTATCATATCCCCCTTGTCTCGTCTTTCCTCCAAGCTATACAGCTATACAGTTAAAGTTTAGCAGATCCATTCCCTACAAAGGAAATATATTTTGACAGGTAGTTATAGTATTTATAAAATAATGGTACCTTAAATCCTTTACACAGTGATGCCTTCTGGGCTCTCATACAGGACAGTACGGAGTGTTCAACTAATATCCCTTTGGATTTTCCAGTAAAAAAAAAAACTGCACACGCCAGCAGACACATTCAGTCCACAGCAAACCTGCACTGGACGGGCAATGCTGGGAGGTGTAACTGGATAATAGCTAAATCCCAGCCATCGTCAGCTGTTTTTGGGATAAATCTTTTATGGCATTGTGCTTTAACGCTGCCCGTTCCTGACATAGGCTTGGCCACATTACAGGCATTCATCTGACACCCTGTCCGCATCCCAGAGACAATTGCCAGCAAACACTTATCTGCACTCCAAAGGGCCATTCGAAAGGGAGCAGAACATGGAAGTACAGCATTATGGTGACATGCCATCTATTCTAGCACATATATGGACTTTTAAACCATAGCTATGACCTTTCACTGTGACAAGAGAAAACACTGTGTGTAATTCTTATTTGTCATGGATACACACTATCAGCTGGGAAAACAGACTGTATTAAAGAAGAACTTACTTCGTACATTTAAAATTGCATATAAATATTTTTAACCTTTTTATCCATCATGCTCTATATCTTATAAATGCATAGGAAAGTTTTAACAGTTGACGTCCTATTGCAGTTCAGGCTAGGCACAGCCAGCCAGGACACACTTTGCTTTGCAAGAGGAGGAGCAGAAACATTGGGAGATATTTATCAATGTGTTATGAAAAATAACAGACAGATGGAGGTATAAAAAATAAATAAATAATAAATAAAAAAAGCTTCCTCACTCACTGTCTGCATTAGAGAGAAGCTCATTACGTCACAGCCTCCCTTCCTATGGTCCAATCAAATGCTTCTTGTAGCAGTATGCACACACTCTGAGCCAGGGAGAGAGGGAGGCCATTTTTGCACAGAACTCACATTAGGCATTACGAGTGCTAGGGGTGTAAATATCACTGCAGGCACAAATTCCTACAAACATGACTACTTTTAAAAGCAGAAGTGGTCATGGTGGTTGGCGTAACCCTCTAAGTGCTGCAGCCTGGACTTCTACATTTAATTAGATTTTAAACATCACAAATATATGTTTGTTAAAAATACAGGGCAAGTAAACATATTATTAAAAATGGCAGTTCCCATGAAAACTTACCATACCCAAGTATCGGTGTTTAGGGGAGGCATTTCCTGTTTTGTGACCAAATCCATCTGCCCCTCTTATAAATATCTCTCCTTCCAAGGAACTCAAAATTTTGAGGGGTGTACAAATGTATAACAGTGCTTAAAGGAACAATATAGGCACCCTTACTACTGAAATGATCTGGGTGCCATATGCCCTCAATTTAATCCCGCAGATGAAAACATTGCCATTAAGCAGAAACAGTAATGTTTACATTGCAGGGTTTAAATGCCTCTAGTGACTGTCAGTCAGACAGCCACTACAGCTGTATCCAACCAAATAGACTAAAACTTTGCTATTTCTATTAGATGATCTCAACAAAACTATTTGATTGGTGCAGCATTTTGCTGTACATGTGCACTAGCCTTCCAATGCTTTCCTACAAAAAAAATAAAAAAAATAAAAAATACTGGATTGGGTGAGATCGATTTTGATGATCGCAGTCAATTAAAGGGACACTATAGTCACCCAGACCACTTCAGCTCAATGTAGTGGTCTGGGTGCCAGGTCCTCCAGGTCTTAACCCTTCAGATGTTAACATAGCAGTTTCAGAGAAACTCATAGCAGGGTTAATCCAACCCCTAGTGGCGGTATTCCGGACAGCTGCTAGAGGCGCTTCTGCGAAGCTGGATGAGAAATTCACATCCAGCGTGCAGAACGTCCATAGAAATGCTTTCCTATGGACTGTCTGAATGCGCGCGCGGCTCTTGCTCCACTCGGGCGCTGACGTCGGCAGGGGAGGAGAGGTCACCAGCGCCGGAGCCCGGCGCTAGTTAAAGGTAAGTGGCTGAAGGGGTTTTAACCCCTTCAGCGCCAAGGGAGGGGGACCCTGAGGGTGGTGGGGGGTCCTGAGGATGATATAGTGTCAGGAAAATTAGTTTGTTTTCTTGACACTATAGTGATCCTTTAAGCAGAGCTTCCACGCAGAGACTGGCACAGAGCGGTAGAATAGCAAGTAAAATACCATTTAAACTCCCTGCAGGTAAGGGCCATTAACCTAAACGGCACTACAGTATTCACAATACACATTTTTATTCCTAACGTTATAGTGTTTCTTTAATTCCTACTTATAATTAGCCATTATTAGAGCTGATGGAAGATCTAGGACTAGATGCCACAATTCGTTATTATTGGGAGTATTTGTAAACAATCTGGGTTGAGACAGTCTTGTAAGACATGGAAATTATTTTCTAATATACTTGCCAAACGTCAATAGGAATTGCCAACAGGAGCAATCAGTAAAGTGAATAACAGTAATAACAGCAATCAGAGTAGATTGGTACAGAGAGGCAAGAGACAATTAATAAGGAATTGCAGTAGTTACATCTTAATTAAAACGTTAATTAAAATCTCAGTGGCCTTTTGCATGAACAAAGGTTGAATTTTGGAGCTGAAATATGAATGATTATTTTATTACTATTATTTTTTTGGACAAATAAACTCTGAATTCACGTGAACCAGTCCACAAAAACACTCATCACAAGGTGCAACACGTCATTCTATAGATTGTCTGATGAAAAGGACGACCATGCAAGTAATGTTTATATCACAATACTCTTTATCCCGAACACACGGTGTGTATAAAAAGGCTTTAAATAAGTCTGGGTTTACAAAGACTGACTGGAACTATCTCTAACGCTTCCCGGCATTCCTTTTCTAATACTGAATTCTGGAAGCATGCAAATAGTACTAGCAAAAGTGTAACAGTAATCTTTCCTGTAAGCGAAAAGGAATTTAAATATCACAAGTTGAAGGTGAAGTTGAAGTAGTAGGAAATAAAGTATTTAGCAGAAAGCATTTGATACAAACATGGACACAGCAACAACATGATATGAACAGGTTAATGGTAAATAACCAGCAACAGGGCATATAGTTAGGGTAGGTCAAAAACTGGATATGGAGTTACTTGTTACTGTAGTTACTACACTATTACTTAAAGGACCACTATAGTGCCAGGAAAAACTAGTTTTCCTGGCACTATAGGGTCATTAGGTCCCCCCTACCCTCAGGGCCCCCCTCCCACTGGGCTAAATGGGTTAAAACTCCTTCAGCCACTTACCCTTCTCCAGCGCCGGTGACCTCTCCTCCCCCTGCCGATGTCAAATCCGAATCCATATGCGCGGCAAGAGCCGTGCGCGCAGTCCAAGCGCCCACAGGAAAGCATTTCTCAATGCTTTCCTATGGACGTCCAGCGTCTTCTCACTGATTTTCACAGTGAGAATCGCGGAAGCGCCTCTAGCAGCTGTCAGTGAGACAGCCACTAGAGGCTAGATTAAAGGACCACTATAGTGCCAGGAAAACATACTAATTTTCCGGGCACTATAGTGCCCTGAGGGTGTACCCAAAATGCGGACTCAGTGCCAATAACTGATTGACAAGTGTGAGTACGGACCTGAAATTTAAATAGATTTTTAAGAAAATCTATACCTTTGATAGCAGTTTTTCTAGGGCAACACAAATGTTTTTATACTTTTTCATAAGAGCATAACTTTTTTTATTCGTGAGAGACAGAATTAAATTTAAAGTGATTTGATGAATTATTACATTTGTAGGGCTAATTGTATGAAATAGAGGCAAACCGTTTAAAAATTGTATAAATCACCAATATCTAGTGTTCTACTAAAGCAGAAAAATCTTCCAAAAATACATGAGGATTCAAGGTTCACCTAGAGACTGGCTTTCATGGTTCTAGCAAAATCTATGTATATACTTTATACTTAAAGAATAACTAACTAAAATCTTTCCATAAATTTCATTAAACTACTGGAACTTATAAAGCATCTAAAATTCTATACTAAATAGGTAAACAAGATATAAGAAGATAAAAAAATAAAAACACATTTGGCACACAATTATACAGTAAATTTTGAACGGTCATTAACGGACCAAGGAAGTACACAATGTACATCGAAATAGCCAAACTAAACAAATTGCTATTTTTTGTTCCATTTTAGAGCAATTCGTTTTTTTCTTGAACTGGGTGGTCAGTAAATTCAAACGATTTCAGCTAAATTCAACATATTACATTATGAATTTGTGGGTGATAATTTCAGCAATAGTGAATAACCCACAACGTGTCAGATTCTGTGAATTTTACGATGTTCTTCTTAGTGGCTATAAATGATAATGTTTGACTTACTGCATTGGCACAGTTACAAGGAATTGCATCCATATAAAATGTTAACAATGCAGAGAGGCTCTACGACTGGAACCCTCCAGAGACATTTCCCAGACTGTTAAGAGCAGTATATGTAGGGTATAAATAGATCACTTTTCTTATCAGCAGACGTCTCCTATGATAAGAATAGCAGTTTCACTTGAGTAAACCCATTGCTGAAATGTATTCTGTTAGACTATTACTTTACTTTTGAATTGAAATTAGAGGTCAGGTGGAGCATGTTATTGGGCATTGCCCTGCAGATGGCACGATGTATGCTCCCCAACAATGGATATACCACACAATTGCCTTGTATAACACTAAATCACTATGTCCTACCTCTAACAACAGTCTGTACTAGCCACTAAGAATTTTTGGTGTGTATGAGCGTATTAAGATTCCACAGCTCAAAAAACTCAAAATGCTGTGCTGTTTATTAAAGGAAAACTATAGTGTCAGGAGCACAAAGTTGAATATTCTAACACTATGGTTTTTCTCTGTACCCCCCCCCCCCCCACCTCCGCAGCAGTTAAAGGGTTAAAAGCTGCAATGTCCCTCGGTGCTGACCCAGTCTCCTCCGACATCAGCGCCAAGGAGTAATTCATGCACACATTAGGCCTTTTCCACAGGAAAGCAATTGAATCAACTCTCACCTTGAATAACCCTGTAAGTAACATGACCACATAGCTCCCAAAATTTCAAATGGACAAATAGTACTTCAAATTATGGTTTGCATGCATAAAAGCAAGTAAATGATCATTTGCGAATATCCATCATGATGGATACATGCAGTCCACATTCTATTTAAAAAGTGGTGGTCTGTAGATATTTCAGATGCTACATTTAGGATTTGAAACGCACTGATTTTAAACTAGACAACAAATGCATTTGGCTGCTTGCAGCCAATTTGGTTGGGTTGACCGAATGTATTTAGTGAATAACCCGGTTTGATATGTGAGGCAGCTGACAGAGCTTCACATAGGTCAGTCAGTGCCAAATTGCAGGTGTCAAGAGTAAGAACACACAAAAATCATTGCAACACATGGAGAGACTGATCAGCAAACAGGACGAGTGGCCAAAAGTCAGAGATTACCATCAGGATTGGATGGAAACGTCAAAGGACAACTGCAAAGTGCCACTAAATTACAGCCTAAAAAAAAAAAAAAAAAGTCGGTAACCTGCAAAGAGCACAAAACCACAAAACCTGGAGCACTTATTGTGAATGGTCTGATGACTCATCTATACTCTGTATGTACATCTGGACAGGTTTATATATTTGAAGAACACCAGTGGATTCCTTAGACCATTAGAGCTATTTCAAAAAGCTGCCCAAGAATTACTAGCTCTACAGCCCATTGTAGTGGTTATGGTGCTATAGAGTAACTCACCTCTAGCACTCTAATTCCATCCCGTCATGCAGGTTAGATGCATTAACACAATTTTCCTAGCACCCACAGCCTGTAGTCTCTTCAGCCACACTGGTAATACAGAAACTACACTTTCATAGTATCAGGTCCATCCATTGAAGACATCAGTTAACATATTCAAACTAGATTTTTATATTAAAACCACATTTAAGACGTTGTTGATAAAGTGTTTACAAAATATGTTTTAATACAAAGGGGGTAGACTTCTGCTCTCCCAGGACTGCATCTACCTTGATGTGGCACTGCTGTTTTGGATACACGAATATTTGTATTTTTGGATCTTAAAGGAACACAAACATGTATTCCTAACCCTATAGTGTGAAAACCACCGTCTAGACCCCCCTGGACCCTCCTTACCTCTCTAAATATAGTAAAAACATATTTGTATTCAAGTCTGCAGCTACTGGCTCTGCCCCTGATCTGCCTGCTTGGCTGACATCATCAGAAGTGGTGGTCTGACTCAATCACACTGCCTCTCCATAGGATTGGCTGAGACTGTCAAGGAGGTAAAACAGGGGCAGAGACAGCACAAGCCAAAAACAGCCCTGGCCAATCAGCATCTACTTTTAGAGATTAATTGGATCAATGCATCTCTATGGAGGAAAGTTCAGTGTCTCCATGCAGAGGGTGGAGACACTGAATGGCAGTACTGCACAGTGTGCAGCACTGCCACAGGAAGCACCTCTAGTAGCCATCTGAGAAGTGGCCCGTGGAGCGGTCTCTAAGCTGTAATAGAAACACTGCATTTTCTCTGAAAAAAGCCTGAAGGGAATGGATCTACTCACCAGAACAAATACAATAACCTGTAGTAGTTCTGATGACTATAATGTCCCTTTAAAGTCTCTGTGGGGGTTAATTATGGCATTGTATTTGAACAGTCATTTAATAAGGTTCTAAATGGATGCATTAAAACAGCACTGTCACACACACACCCTCCGAAAAAAGAGTTTTTAATAAAATTACAATATTTATACAAATACTCATTCTGACAATGTTGCAATTTCATTAAAATTCCAACCCAGTTAAGAGATATGATGAGACAAAGTAGAGACTGGTAGGAGCTTCAGTGTAAATCCCGGTGGATTGAAGGGACTTGGCTCAGTCTATGGAGGTTCCCGTGGTCTTGTGGGTTCCTCCACAGACCACAATGCTGTACTCTTGTACACTAAAGCGCCAGGAGCTGAAGAGGACCGGTCAGATGACGATTGCCGCATCCGCGAAGGACAGGTCAGATAAGAAAACACAAACATGTATTCCTGACCCTAGTGTTAAAACCACCATCTATCCCTCCTGCCCTCCTAAATATAGTAAAGTCTTACTTGTATTAAAGTCTGAAGCTGCTGCCTCTTCCCCTGAACTGCTTCTGTCTGCTGACATCATCATATGTGGTGGTCTGAGCAAATCTAAATGCTTCACCATAGGACTGGCTGAGACAGTCAAGGAGGCAGATCAAGGGCACAGCCAGCACAAGCCAAACACAACCCTGGCCAATCAGCATCTCCTCATAGAGATGGATTGAATCAATGTATATCTATGAGGAAAGTTCAGTGTCTGCATGCAGAGAGTGGAGACACTGAATGGCAGTGCTGCTTACTCTGCAGCACTGCCCAATGATGCAGCTTTAGCAGCCATCTGAGGAGGAGCCAGTAAAGTTATCCCTAGGCTGCAATGTAAACACTTAATTTTCTCTGAAAAGACAGTGTTTACAGCAAAAAACCTGAAGTGAATGATTCTACTCACCAGAACTAATACAATAAGCTGCAGTTGTTCTGGTGACTATAGTGTCCCTTTAAGCAGAAAGCGGTCTGCTGAAATACACCTCCCATGATCCCTTCCTGCTCAGGCGTTTATGGAATATAATCACTTCTGCTGAAAGCTCTACCACGGCCAAGATTAGATGAGAGATTACAATAACGTTCTAGCCTGGTTAGTGCACTGCAAATCCTACAAACTGCCAGAAGAATCTCTTTAACAGTAGAGTGTCATTGATTATTAAAATGTTAAAGATAAAATTTTCTTTTCCAACATTTAATTCATTTATATCTTGTATATGGTGTAAGGAAGTCCACTATTCCAGTCTCCCATTTAATAACGTGCAAAATTTGCTGTGCCACCAACACTTTCAAATATGTAATTTCCCCTGACTTTGCACGAGAAATGACAAATAATAGCAACGTGGTTCACTCAAGTTTAAATTGTCAGAAATGAAAAGTGGATTTTAAGTTTTAGACCACAATAGCCAAAATGAAAAAGTTGCCGACGTGGAAAACACGCCTAAATCAACGAATGGGGATTCCAATTTGAGATTTACTTTGAATTTCTGGCAATTTGAACTTTAGTGATTAAGATCTTTATATTTATCCTTACATTATCTGCATTGCTTTTTCAAGATATCCTATCTGTCCAAGTCTAATAATTTTGTAAAATCACTTATTCTATTCAAAGAAGAGACTTTTGCTAATGTGTGTAATGCTGTCTGATTTTTTGTGTGTGTGGTTTTTGTTGGTTCATTTCTGTTAGTCTTCAAAATGTTACAGAGCTATTTTTGTAAGGGATGAACAGTTTTTTCCCTAAAAATAATGAAAGGAACATAGACATATTAAGTCACCACAAGAAAATTACCATAGGAAAAAGAACATCTGATCCCAAAGCTCTCAGTCTACAAAACATTTAAAGAGATCACATGCGGCCACAGAGCTCTGCAGTTACAACATGGCAATGAATTAGGAATTACATTTTCTCAACTCTATAATATATATATATATATATATATACACATATATATATATATACACATATATATATATATATATATATATACATACATACACATACATACATACATACATACATACACACACACACACACACACACACACACACACACACATCATTCCAAAAGTATGTGAACCCTTTGGAATGATATGGATTTCTGCACAAATTGGTCATAAAATGTGATCTGATCATCATCTAAGTCACAACAATAGACAATCACAGTCTGCTTAAACTAATAACACACAAAGAATGAAATGTTGCCATGTTTTTATTGAACACACCATGTAAACATTCACAGTGCAGGTGGAAAAAGTATGTAAACCCCTAGACTAATGACATCTCCAAAAGCTAATTGGAGTGAGATGTCAGCCAACTGGAGTCCAATCAATGAGATGAGATTGGAGGTGTTGGTTACAGCTGCCCTGCCCTATAAAAAACACACACCAGTTCTGGGTTTGCTTTTCACAAGAAGCATTGCCTGATGTGAATGATGCCTGGCACAAAAAAAAAATAAAATCCTTTTGCTGATACATAGTACTAGCGATAACCGCTTGTTACTTTTAAAAAGACACTACAGACCCTTAAAGCATTTCAGTATGCCGAATTGCTTCAGGTTTGTTTAGGAGGCAGCTCCAAGGAATGGCTTTAGTTCTGATTAGGCAACTGATCCTAATCGCCCTATCATATTTGTGCATTGCAGCAATTGCTGTGGGAGGGACTGCAACAAAGCAGAACATCGGTATGATCATCATTTAGATAAAAGTTATAAAGCTAAAGCAGTTAGAATACTTACATTTTCAGAACGGAGACTAATTTAAACTTTTGCCTTTTAATTAACCCCTTAAGGACT
>OW240913.1:352668200-352678496 GCA_933207985.1 Pelobates cultripes
GGGAGGGGAGAACATTACAGGGAGGGGGGAGATGAAGAGATTACAGGGACGGGAAGAAGAAGAGAAGAACACAGGGAGGGGGGAATAAGAGGAGAACACGGGGGGAGAAGAAGAGGAGAACACGGGAGGGAGGGAATAAGAGGAGAACACGGGGTGGGAGATGAGAACGTAGGGGAGGGAGAGACCACTAAAGGAAGGAGGGGGCGGTGGAGAGACCACTAGGGGAGGGTGGGGGGAGAGGAGAGACCACTAATGGAAAGTCGGGGAGAAAAGGAGACCACTAAGGGAGGTGGGGGGGGGAGAGGAGAGACCACTAATGGGCAGGGGAGATCTCTAAGGAATGGAAGGGAGAGCTCTATAGGACAGGGGGCAGGACAGGAAGCTCTTTCACACCACGCGCGCACACACACACACACAATGCATCCCTATACACACAGAAACATAACATGCTTCCCTTACACACAGAGAAACACACAATGCAACCCTTACACATAAAGACAATGCATCCTTTGCACATATACACAGAAACACACAATGCATCCCTTACACACACATGCAAACACACACTGCTTCTCTTACACACACAAAGAAACACAATGCATCTCTTACACACACTCAACGCACCCCTTACAGACACACACACTGCATCCCTTACATACACAGAAACACACTTTGCATCCCTTATGCATACAAACACAGATTCACACAATGCATCCCTTACACACAACCAGAAACACACAATACATCCCTTATATACAAACACTCACTGCTTTCTATCCCTTACACAAAAACACACTGCTTCCACTACACACAAACACACTGTATCACCTACACAAACTGGTATCCCTATACACTACATTCCATAAGCACACACATTAGATCCTCTACAGTAACACATAACACATCCCCTACACACTCTACTCCCTGTGAGCGGACTCATGGGTGGAACATGTAGGTGGACTTATGGGTGGGCTTTATGGGCATACTCACCGTCAGGCCCTGGGGCCCAGACCTTGAGCTATGTAAGAGGCCCCAAAAAATTGAGCTGCTTCCCGTTCTCCCAGAACATTGAATTTTGTGACCACAGTTGCAAACAGCCTCCAGAGATCCTGTTCTAGACCAGTGGAGCCAGACTGCAGCCAGAGCCCATCACCATCCTCATCTGATTGTAAGTAGGCAATCTAGTATATTATTAGTGACACAAATCTCTAATTTACCTCACATTAAATGGACACTATAGTCCCCAGAACCACTGCAGCTTAATAAAGTTGTTCTGGTGTCCATAGTTTTTCCCTGCAGGCTTTTTAATGTAAACACACACTGTGTGCACACTGGCACTAGTTCATATGGCAGATCATATGGGTGGGGCATTGCGATGTCCCGGGGGGGGGGGGGGCGGCAAATCTTTCTTTTGCCTAGGGCGGCAAAAATCCTTGCATCGGCCCTGCCTACAAGCACTAAACCCGCAGCCCCCAGCATTGAAATTGCCCAGCTTATCCTTTATCACTCTCTCTGATCTTACAGACGTCCCAGGGTTTTGTTGCACTGCAACCGAGGTGTCAGCGGGACAAAAGTTGGTACTGTGGGAGGTAAATGAACACAAGGCACAAGCTGGTGTCCTGAGGCCAGCAAAATTCCTGCAAAACAACTCTGTATACAGCCTACTCCAATTAATCACTGTATTAAACTGGGCCAGAGTTGCTGCCGCCTTAGCTGAAAAAGACCTATGGTAATCATAGAAAGCATATCCGCCGTACTTGTGCCCCAAGTCAACCAGTTTGTGCATGTATGTATCCAATTCTTCTCTTCTCTGAGGAGAATTGGTACATACTACATCTCTGTAAATCCCAAATGCCAGTACAAAATCTGGAATGGTCAGTTTTTTATTGAGCCTGGGATCCTTGGCCTTGAGGACTACTGATAGATCCCCATAAGTATAGGTCTTGTTCTCCACTATATCCTGGGAAGCAATGAGGAGTGATATAAGATTCACGTCCTTACCCTCCACGATATCTTTACGTAGCTGAAGGGGCACCATGTGGGCAGGTGTGATCATTAGTGTATCTAACTGTGATACCGGAGTCACAACATTACCCTGTAAGATTGCCGTAGCGGCCGCTAGGGACATGGCGTTGGTCAAAGGTGGGTCAGTTGTTGTATGGCCTGCCTCCAATCTATCAATCCTATCCCTGATCTGGCCCATGGAGGAGAGAAGAATGTCCATCATGGTTTGTAAGTCAGGCATGTTCCTGGTGCCACTAGACCCTTCCCCAGCTCCGGTGTTATCGGTGTTCGAATACATTAATCTGAACAATTCCGCCTTCCTGGCAATAGCCGGGAATGGAAAGCTCCTCTTTCGTAGTTCGGCCTGTATGCTCGGAATGGTCCATGATCTAATTGATGATGGACTGACAGATTCTTGTCCTCTGGAAGGTGAAAAAGACCTAGTTGGGTAGTGAGGGAGTGAAAGTTCATCTCCACCTTCTGGAGCTAGAGACATACTACAAAGGAAAATTGAGATTTAGAATGTTTACATGTAGGTACTGGCTGCTGACTAGTGCCAAGCGGCGAAGAAATTTGCTTCATTGATGATAGGTGAGGCCCTACTAGTGCCAAGCGGCTTGAGAGGCTCTAACTATGCGTTGCACCGAGGGCTATACCATGGAACATAGTGGTGGGGTGTTGGCCTCTCCGTGAGTAGTAGAAGAAAAAATAGAATTGGCCATGACAGGTGAGTCCCTCTCTATGCAACATGCGAGGCGGCTAGCTACGCGTTGGACCGAGGGCCGAATACCTCCGAGTATGAGGATGGGTGTTGGCCTCGCGGGACCACTAAAATAAGGCATAGAGGCCTATAGAAACTAAATATGGCTCCTATTGCCCTGAACAGCCAGTAACTTACTTCCTAGGGGACTGAGAAAAAGGAAAACATGTAGGTTTCTCAGGTTTGTATACATAATGTCAGGGAACGTACCTTTAAGACTTGCAGCTTGACTGCGAAAGCCAAGTCTAGAAGGTTCCCTGGTAATTTGTGCCCCTAAAGTACATGGAAGGGAAAATATAACTAAGGCACTGAGTCTTTGGACCGTACGTAGTCAAAATAATGATGCCTACCTGGTTTGACAAGAATTATTTATTTTATTTTTTTTAATCTTCAGCCAGGTTAATAGTCGTGATAAATCTAGATGTGTCCGTGCGCCGATGCTAGTCTATAAGATATGCAACATGGATACTATAAGATGCATGTATCTGTGATCCTCAGTATATGACAGAATGATATGCTTTTTTACGAAAGTAAAAGTCACTACTGGTATTTAATACAAGAATATTTGGTATGTAGGTCCATGCAACATAAGTCTGGGATGAGTAGTGTGACCACTTGGTGTTTTAATTAGTTAACACCCTTCTGACGTTGCCGCTAACGTGATTATTTATACAACAATATTTAATAGACCGTGGATCCCCTAGCGTTGAAGACTAATATCCGCGGTGTAACTGCTATATATTGTAACAATAGTAATTGTGAACCGTTATTTGTCGTGATTTTTTTAAGATTTCAGTGACATGTTAATACCAGATACTGTGAAGCTGTTGTACTTAAGTATGCAATGCTTTGTCATAAGAGTCATCTAATAAATGTACACGTACCCTGTTATAATCAGCAGAACATAAATTGTACTTGAGTGGTAAATTTGATAGCAGCAGCCTATAACCTATTTTAACAGAAAGCAACAACGTAACTATGATGAAACAGAATCTGTGTGAAAAATACATATTACCTAGGTAAAATAACCAACATGAAAATAAAAATAAAACAGGTGTTTCTATGTTCCTTCTGACTTAATGTAGTCAGGATTAATCCCAACAATCTTTGCATAACATAAAATAACAATAATCCCTGTCGTCTCTCCCAGTTTTCCCCTTTTTATTTCCTACCTCTCTCGGCTCCCTGTGGTCTCTCCCAGTATTCACATTTTATTTCCTACCTCTCTCTGCTCCCTGTGGTCTCTCCCATTATTCCCCTTTTTATTTCCTACCTCTCTCGGCACCCTGTGGTCTCTCCCAGTATTCACATTTTATTTCCTACCTCTCTCGGCACCCTGTGGTCTCTCCCAGTATTCCCCTTTTTATTTCCTATCTCTCTCAGCTCTCTGTGGTCTCTCCCAGTATTCCCCTTTTTATTTCCTACCTCTCTCGGCTCCCTGTGGTCTCTCCCATTATTCCACTTTTTATTTCCTACCTCTCTCTGCGCCCTGTGGTCTCTCCCATTATTCCACTTTTTATTTCCTACCTCTCTCGGCTCCCTGTGGTCTCTCCCAGTATTCCCCTTTTTATTTCCTACCTCTCTCGGCTCCCTGTGGTCTCTCCCAGTATTCCCCATTTTATTTCCTACCTCTCTCTGCTCCCTGTGGTCTCTCCCAGTATTCCCCATTTTATTTCCTACCTCTCTCGGCTCCCTGTGGTCTCTCCCAGTATTCCCCATTTTATTTCCTACCTCTCTCGGCTCCCTGTGGTCTCTCCCAGTATTCCCCATTTTATTTCCTACCTCTCTCTGCTCCCTGTGGTCTCTCCCAGTATTCCCCATTTTATTTCCTACCTCTCTCGGCTCCCTGTGGTCTCTCCCAGTATTCCCCTTTTTATTTCCTACCTCTCTCGGCTCCCTGTGGTCTCTCCCAGTATTCCCCATTTTATTTCCTACCTCTCTCTGCTCCCTGTGGTCTCTCCCAGTATTCCCCATTTTATTTCCTACCTCTCTCGGCTCTGTGGTCTCTGTGTATTCCCCATTTTATTTTACCTTCTCTGCTCCCTGTGGTCTCTCCCAGTATTCCCTCTTTTTATTTCCTTTTACCTCTTCTGTTCTCTGTGGTCTTCTGTATTCCCCTATTTTATTTTACCTTCGCTCCCTGTGGTCTCTCCCAGTATTCTATTTTATTTCCTACCTTCTCGGGTTTCTGTGGTCTTCCTGTATTCCTATTTTATTTCGCCTTCTTCTCGCTCCCTGTGGTCTTCCCATATTCTTATTTTATTTTACTCTTCGTTCCCTGTATTCTCTGTATTCCATTTTTATTTCCTACCTCTCTCTGCTCCATGTGGTCTCTCCCAGTATTCCCTTTTTATTTCCTACCTCTCTCTGCTCCCTGTGGTCTCTCCCAGTATTCCATTTTTATTTCCTACCTCTCTCTGCTCCATGTGGTCTCTCCCGGTATTCCATTTTTATTTCCTACCTCTCTCTGCTCCATGTGGTCTCTCCCAGTATTCCCCTTTTTATTTCCTACCTCTCTCTGTTCCCTGTGGTCTCTCCCAGTATTCCCCTTTTTATTTCCTACCTTTCTCTGTTCCCTGTGGTCTCTCCCAGTATTCCCCTTTTTATTTGTTACCTCTCTCTGCTCCCTGTGGTCTCTCCAAGTATTCCCCTTTTTATTTTACCTTCTCTCTCTTCTGTGGGTCTTCTAGTATTCCCTATTTTATTTTACCTTCCTGTGGTCTCTCCCAGTATTCCCCATTTTATTTCCTACCTCTCTCTGCTCCCTGTGGTCTCTCCCAGTATTCCCCATTTTATTTCCTACCTCTCTCTGCTCCCTGTGGTCTCTCCCAGTATTCCCCATTTTATTTCCTACCTCTCTCGGCTCCCTGTGGTCTCTCCCAGTATTCCCCTTTTTATTTCCTACCTCTCTCGGCTCCATGTGGTCTCTCCCAGTATTCCCCATTTTATTTCCTACCTCTCTCGGCTCCCTGTGGTCTCTCCCAGTATTCCCCATTTTATTTCCTACCTCTCTCGGCTCCCTGTGGTCTCTCCCAGTATTCCCCATTTTATTTCCTACCTCTCTCGGCTCCCTGTGGTCTCTCCCAGTATTCCCCATTTTATTTCCTACCTCTCTCTGCTCCCTGTGGTCTCTCCCAGTATTCCCCATTTTATTTCCTACCTCTCTCTGCTCCCTGTGGTCTCTCCCAGTATTGCCCATTTTATTTCCTACCTCTCTCTGCTCCCTGTAGTCTCTCCCAGTATTTGCTCCTTCCCCACGCTGGCTGTGATAGGGCTCTGTCTGAGAGGAGAGTACAGGAAGTGATGTCACTTCCTAGCCCCGCCTCTCCCATCGCACAGAGCACCGCGTGGGACAGGAAGAAGAGAGCGTGAGGGCAGGGGAAGCTGCCAGGAGCGTGGCAAAGAGCGTGAGGGCAGAGGAAGCTGCCAGGTCTCATTTGAGGGAGGGGGGAGAGGTTATGTGCAGTGCGGTAGGTTGCTCAGGCCCTGCACGTTTTTAGGGGCCCCACAACCTATGGATGGAAGAAATTTCTTTAAAACATTTGCCTTTCCCATTGCAGAGATCTCTGATGTGGTCTCTCCAGCTGGAGCATGGCTTTGCGGCCGGGCCCCCAGCTGTCTCGGGCCCTCGGTCCATGATCGATATGCCCTAGTGGTCAGTTCACCGCTGGAAGGGATGGACCGTATTGGGGGTCCGGTCTGGATTCCAAGCTGGGGATCAGTCACTCTCTATTCCTGTTACAGTGATATATGCAAAGTTAGCCTTCAATCATTGCAGATTTAGTGCCTGCAACTATTGCAAGCTGTCTCCTTCTTCCCCATCACACACATTCTCTTTGAAAAACCCCTGTAGTCTATTCAGAAGACGAATCTCCATTATTTTAAGGCTAGCAATACTTATGGTGGTAACATTTTGTTTTAATAAGTGTTATTGCACAGTTATGAAAGTGTAAACATATTTTAAAGCTTTAATATACTGTGAAATGAAAAAATAAATCCTGTGATTCCCTTAAAGTGGGTCTGTAAATTTTGGGGGTCTTTGCATATTTCAGGTCTGGTGGCCTTGTAGTGCCAGGGTTGGTGAGTTTTGCTTACTGCCGGCTGTCCCTTACGGCCACTGTCATCTTCACAGTGTGTGTTCCCTTCAGCTTCTGGTATTTCAGCTGCCAGGAGCCATGTCAGTGTTGTACGCCTGCATATGTGCTTGAGTACTGTACAACACTGAGGTCTATGGAGGTCCATTACAAGACCCTCCATAGACAAAGTCTGAGAGGAGCTCTGCCTTTTGTCAGAAGAAACAGGGAGCAACAGAGATAGGGGGAAATGGCTGTCGCTTTCCTGACTTGTAAAGGTATTGAATTTCCTGACTTGTAAAGCTATTGAATTACGTAATTACCATATCAAAGGGTAAGAAAGGGATACCTGAGCTTGGTCACATGACCCCTGGTACCATATTAGTCTGATGACAGGATGTCACCATACCATGTTTCAGACAAAAATAAACATTGCTTTTTCTCTTGAATGAAAATTTTTATATTATCCATAAAAAGGGACACACCAATAAAGGGACACTATAGTCACCAGAACTACAGCTACAGAACTACATGTATTTGTTCTGCTGAGTATAATAATTCCCTTCAGGCTTTTTGCAATAGACAATGTATTTTCAGAGAAAAGGTAGTTTTTACATTACAGCCTATGGATAGCTCCACTGACCACTCCCCTTCTAGAGGTGCTTCCTGGGGTAGTGCTGCACAGTGTGACGGACATTCAGTGTCTCCACCCTCTGCGTGGAGGAACTGAACTTTCCTCATAGAGATGCATTGATATAATGCATCTCTATGAGGAGATGCTGATTGGCCAGGGATGTGTTTGGCTTGTGCTATAAAAGCATTGTGATTGGCTCAGATCACCACTTCTGATGATGTCAGCCAAGCAGGCAGATCAGGGGCAGAGCCAGCAGCAGCAGGAGCCCGGAGGGCTACATAGTGGTTTTAAAATAGGGTCAGGAAAATGTGTTTGTGTTCCAGACCATATAGTGTTCCTTTAGGATGACATAGTTTGTGTGCAACAATTAATAGAGATGGCCAAGAACCAATGCAACAAAGCCAAAGGTAAGGGTGGAGTGCACATCTAAATACTGCACCGAATTATTATATATACAAATGACAAATAAAGAACAGAACATCTGTATATTAACAGATGTCTCTGTTATAACAAAATAAGTTAAACAACCAACATAAAATCTTCAAGAGATGTACTACGCTTGATTGATGTTCCTCAGCTTACATCATAGATACAAAATGGACAGAGAATGTCATATTGCAACACTCTAAAACACAAGTTATTAGTTTAGAATTTATATAGCGCCATCAAATTCCGTAGCGCTGTACAATAGGTAGATTTCTAAGGAAAGTGAATATACACATGAATATGATTAATTCATAGTGCTATCTGCAGGTGGAAAAAATATTGCTTGGACAACAGATAAACAGATATACTTTCATTCCAATGTAAAAGGAAAACGACCCATACATAATTGGTGCAACAGAGACTTTGCTATAAATTCGTCCCAGTCTACAAAGTATTGGTGTCACTTGTAAAAGGATTAAACTAATATGTATGTAAAAAGAATGAACACAAAAATACAATTTAAATATAAAAGAAACAAAGTCAAGTGTTAATGTCCCCTCACATTTCACTGAGCCACTCATGCTTGATTTAGAGAGACTTAACTGTAATATTTATGTTAGTGGCACAATGTGGTGAATGTTAAAAACAGAATGGTAGAAAACAAACATTTGACTCCACAAAAACATTAAAAGAAATTAAAATAAAGAGGAATGTCAATTATCATTCTGACCCGTAATAGTATGGTACTCATGGTATTCTCATTTTAGCCACCATAGTGAGATGTGAACATTCTGTGATGTTTAGAAAGGTAGATAAAATTAGTAAAAGTTTACACAAATAATTCCACAATGGAGAGAGTTGAATCCTTTTGATGTCCTATAATAACCAATGAGATGTTTACAGATCCAGGGAGTTCTGAAAATAGTTTTGTTAGGTACTTCTTTAGAGCTTGCTACAAAAACTAAAATAACAAAAGTATTGCAGTTCTAAAATGGAGGCGTTAAGTGAAACACATGACCACACACTAGGTTTGCCACCTGGCCGGTATTTTACCAGTATTTAATGCACTGTGGCCAGTGCCGGTATTTCAAAAATACCGGCAATACAATTACCGGTATTTTTCTTTAAAGAGAATGTTCAGCAATATCGTCACCGGCCACCAGGGTGTGCAGTGCTCTCAGGCCGTACTCAGAAAACTCGGTGCTAGAGCTGTGTGGAGAGGGCTGAGATGGGATGTCGCAGCTTGTCCCTGCCCTCTCCAATAATAGAGTCTGCATGGGAGAAGTGGGAAGAG
Source organism: Pelobates cultripes (assembly GCA_933207985.1). Taxonomy (NCBI): domain Eukaryota; kingdom Metazoa; phylum Chordata; class Amphibia; order Anura; family Pelobatidae; genus Pelobates; species Pelobates cultripes. The sequence continues at coordinate 352,677,392 of OW240913.1, forward strand.
CTGTTCCTTAAATCATGTTTTGTGAGTTAGTTATAGCTTTAGCAATTTTTGTAAAAAATTGCTGTTATTATTATTATTAAGATATTTATAGAGCGCCGTCAAATTCCGCAGCGCTTTACAATGGGTGGACGAACAGACATGTAGTTGTAACCAGACAAGTTGGACACACAGGAACAGAGGGGTTGAGGGCCCTGCTCAATGAGCTTACATGCTAAAGGGAGTGGGGTAAAATGACACAAAAAGGTAAGGATAGTATTAGACTGGTGACAGTTGCAGAAGAGGAATCAGTCAGGAGCTATTAACAGTTTAATGGATATGCTTTTATGAAGAAGTGGGTTTTTAACGATTTTTTGAAGGAGTGAAGACTGGGTGAGCATCTAACGGAGGAGGGAAGCGAGTTCCACAGGAACGGTGCAGCCCTCAAGAAATCTTGAAGGCGAGCATCAGAGGTGGGAGTACGGACAGAAGATAGACGCAAGTCTTCAGCAGATCGTAAGGGCCTAGGCGGGACATACTTGTGTATAAGGAAGGATAGATAGGTGGGAGCAGCATTATGTAGAGATTTGAAAGCAAGAACCAGAATTTTAAATTGAGCTCTATATTTTATAGGAAGCCAATGTAGGGACTGACAGAAGGGTGAGGCGTGGGAGGTGCGGGCGGACAGGAAGATGAGCCTTGCTAAACAACTATGTGCAAGGAAATAGCAACAGGGGATATTCTTGCACCATAACGTATATCATGAGCTTTTTTTTGGAGAGTCCCTTTTATGATTGATATAAATTATACTGATTATCTTCTGTTATCTGGTTTGCTTATTTAAAATAAAAATTCCCTGTGTGTATTATTTCGTAGTACATGCATTTAAATAAATATCTCCCTTCAGTGCACCCCCTGATTTTCCCTTGCTCTATGGTGGCCATATTTAATCTTCTTTACTTGGAAACACAGTTTATCTGATCAAAAACTGTACAGGTGTACGATATTAAAAGGTTTGTCCTGACAGGACGTGTAGGATTTGTCCAGTCCTTTTCTGGGATCCTTCATCTATTTATTTAATTCTTAGTAGGCCGCTGTAATTAAAAAATGCCCGGGCCGAATTTTTTTC
>OW240913.1:352679772-352697253 GCA_933207985.1 Pelobates cultripes
CTGCCCAGTCTGGTAACCCCGCCCCCTCGTATAAGAAGCAGTATAATGCTACTCGGGCTGGTAACCCCGCCCCCTCCTATAAGAAGCAGTATAATGCTGCCCAGTCTGGTAACCCCGCCCCCTCCTATAAGAAGCAGTATAATGCTGCCCAGTCTGGTAACCCCGCCCCCTCCTATAAGAAGCAGTATAATGCTGCCCAGTCTGGTAACCCCGCCCCCTCCTATAAGAAGCAGTATAATGCTACTCGGGCTGGTAACCCCGCCCCCTCCTATAAGAAGCAGTATAATGCTACTCCGGCTGGTAACCCCGCCCCCTCCTGTATTAGCCCCGCCCTATCCCCATATTCTCCCGCCCCTCTCTCCCCATTGAACGCGGGGACGCGCGCTGTCCCGGGAGCGCGCACGGTCCCTCTCTCTCCCCGATGTGGGATGGCTGCCGGTCGGGAGCGAGCAGCCTGGGCCGGCACATGCCCGGACCCCGGGGAGCAACGGGAAGATGGCGGAGACAGCCGAATGAGCGGCCGGAGCAATGTCCGCAGGGATACCACGGATTTCATGTCAGCGGCCGGTAGGTGACAGACACAGTGACAGCATCCCACCTCCCATCACCCCCAGCCTGTATCCTCCCATCACCCCCAGCCTGTATCCTCCCTCCCTCCCATCACCCCCAGCCTGTATCCTCCCTCCCTCCCATCACCCCCAGCCTGTATCCTCCCTCCCCTCATCACCCCCAGCCTGTATCCTCCCTCCCCTCATCACCCCCAGCCTGTATCCTCCCTCCCCACCATCCCCAGCCTGTATCCTAGACATCACCATCATTCCCATTATACCCAGGCACCACCAACATTCTCAGAAAGTACCATCAGCATCATACTCTTTATCAGTAGGCAGAAAAACCCACAGGAAGCATCATCCCGAGGCAGCCCCATTCCCATGCAGAACCAACAACTTCCCAGGGTATCAGCTCCCTCCAAATGTATCTCTGTTAGCCTCCTAGGGCAGCCCCATCAGGAGCCATCCTGTCCAAGGAGCAATATCAACAACCTTCCAGGCAGTACCATACACATCCCTAGCACCTGAGTATCCTACCTGTATCCCTCATCCCAGCATCCCTACACTTCGATATAGTAAAAGTAAGGCTTCGTCCTGCTATTTTACAGATCCTGCCATTAGTGATGTCCCGAACAGCAGCAGACCCTCCCACCTCCTGGACAGCTCACTAAGAATGCAGCTTCAAAATGGATGCTGTCCAGGAGGTGGGAGGATCTGCTGCTGATTGGCTGGAATGTGTCTGCTGACTGGAGTCCGCGGCGAACCGTTCGGCGAACAGTTCGGGACATCACTACCTGCCATTAATCCAACAGTGAGTGCCATTTCATTTAATGTTATTTCTCTGCTGCTTCATCAGCATGATTTTAACATCCTTTAACTAGATACTTTAAGTGTCCTCACTGTGGGGTAAAAATAAACAATTTCCATGCATTTTCACACATGAACAAAGCTCTTAAGGGTACGGAACATAAATGTTCTTTTATGTTTCTGTGAACTAAACCATAGGAATTAGTCCTATTTGTGTGGTATTAAGTCAGTCATTTCACAAGTCTTACCCAGTGTAAATAGTGTGCCTATATATGAATTAGTCCTCTTTGTGTGGTACTGTCATAGTCGTTTCACAAGTCTTACCCCAGTGTAACTGCCTATATAGGAATTAGCCATCTTTGTGTGGTACTAAATCATAGTCATCTCACAGATCTTACCCCAGTATATATGCCTATATGAATTAGCCCTTTGTGTGGTACTAAGTCATAGTCATCTCACAAATCTACTTGTCTTACTAGTCTTAATGTGGTCGCCTCTGTATGAGGAACGCCTTCCACCAAGCTGTGCATGGTTAACATTTCCATTATTGCTGTTAAGGTTTAACATGAAATTACCAACTTAACTGTGTCCTCCAAACTGTTTTTCAACTATAACTCCCATGGTCTCTGGCCAGCATGAACAACCAGCTGAGAATTGTTGGAGTCACAGACAGCTATAGAAGGAGAGCCCACCCAATATTAGAAATCCCTGGTTGAAACCAGGCTTTCAGTATGTTCGCTGCCAACTATTCAATGATCACTACTGGGTGTGGAGGAAAAATAAACCGCTAACCTGAATACATTTGTGTCTTTAAATGTCCTGCTACATTAAATGCAGAATAACTCTAGTTCCGGATTTAGAAGTAGGACTGAATAATGTGTAACAGGGCCACTGCTTCCAACGCTTTTCAAAGAATCCTTTGAATGGCAGAGTATGCCTCTAGGAGAATTCTAGTGCATTTGCCTCTGTTTCATGCCCTTAATATGGTTTATTATTAATTATAAATTATGCCTAAGGCTTATTGCTCCCATGCCTCAGATCACACTGGCACTCTGCCTTCGGAGCTCTGGGAATTCTTTACATTAAAGCAGGTCAGCTGGTCAAACGTACAAGAAACTGTAACTGAAGTGTGCTTTATTCTTGAGGAATGCAAGATCTGGGAAAAATATAGGTCTGCTGGATATTTTTAGAAATATGCATTTATATATATATTTTTTTGTATTTTGTTTTTGCTGCTAAGCCTCAGCGACTGTGGGCCAGGGCAGGCCTACATAATTGTTGATGCATATGGTGTCCCTACTGTCATTGATTTCTACACTCCTACATCCTCCTATGCAATGTGGGCAGCCCTGCATCCTGGCAGTGTATTTAAATATGTCCCAGCCAAGGCTCCATGTTACTTTTCCTTTTGAAAGCACATAGTTGACTTGTTTCCTTGGTGATCAGAAGCCACTATTAGATTGAACAGATGGCTTCAGATTATCAGGGTAAGGCTTTGTAAAACCTGCTTTTATTTTTACTCTTCTGTGGGGATTGTTATCTGTCACACCGCTGTGTGTGTCTATGCCTTTGTTAACTTGCCCTGATACTGATACCTGTACAAAAGTATACATCTAGGGGTTTATTCAATAAACTGGAAATGGGGAAACGAGCAGTTGGACATTATAAAACAAAATATCTGACAAGGAAAAATGGAGTATTGCAGAATTTTTCTTGTTTGTCCACCTTATCCATAATATTTCCAGTCCTCTAGCTGTGTTTCCACAATTGCGGGTTAAATGAACCATACAAGAATTTCCGAATAGATATATTTGAAAGTGGTAAAAATAACATAAGGTGGAATGAAGGTGTTTAGTCTGTGACTAGAAGTCTAGAAGTTGTACTCTATAAAGGAATGCATCAGTTGTTTGCTCTTAAAGGACCACTATAGGCACCCAGACCACTTCAGCTTAATGAAGTGGTCTGGGTGGCAGGTCCTTCTAGGGTTAACCCTTTTTTTCTATAAACATAGCAGTTTCAGAGAAACTGCTATGTTTATAATATGGTTAATCCAGCCTCTAGTGGCTGTCTCTTGACAGCCGCTAGAGGCGTTTGCGTGCTTCTCAGTGTGATTTTTCACAGTGAGAAGACGCCAGCGTCCATAGTAAAGCATTGTGAATGCTTTCCTATGGACTGGCTGTGCGCGCGTGGCTCCTGCCGCGCATGCGCATTCAGCCGAGGAGGAGAGCTACCCGCCTGGCGCTGGAGAAAGAGGTAAGTTGAACCCCTTCCTCCCCCCCTCAGAGCCCGGTGTGTTTTCCTGGCACTATAGTGGTCCTTTAAACAAAGTTGTTATTAAACCAGTGAATATAAGTATTTTAACCCCTTAAGGACACGACATGTGTGACATGTCATGATTCCCTTTTATTCCAGAAGTTTGGTCCTTAAGGGGTTAATGGACAACCTACAAACACGTGTGCTTTGTCAGTTTTGTATACTTGGAATTTGCATGGAGACACTGAACGCTCCTCATAGAGATTAATTGATTCTATACATCTCTATGAGGAGATGCTGATTGGCGCAGTATGATGTTTTGCAGTGCATGCGCAATAGTCTCCAAATGCTTTCCTATGGGAAAGCATTGGATTGGCTGAGCTTGTCTGTTTTGATGAGCCCAGCCATGTTTGTATTCCTGTCTCTCTATAGTGTTCCTTTAAGCCAAATACTAAAAATGATTGATGTTTATTTAGATGACAGAGACTTTGGCGAGCCTACATGCAAGTGTTATGTAATAGACACCAGAGGGTTAATTTGACAAAAATATTTCTACTGTGCACTTAAACGTAAAATAATCTATTAAACATGTATTTCCTACGTTACGGCTGTTTTTAGTAGGATAATTTCTGACATTAGCTGGTTGAAAAATGTATGTTACTTGCTGATGTAAGGAAACACGATATCGCTGATTATGTCATTCTGAGCAACAGAATCCTATCCCGAAAACCGATATTGCCTGAATTTTGAGTTGGAGATGTCTTTTTTTTCTAAAGTATAATTTTCATTCTACTAATTAGTTTGTATATGTGGGTTATACAAAAGATCAGGAGAAACACCGCATTGATCTATATAAGTTCCAGATTGTGAATATGTGGATTAAAATAACGCCAACTTATATTCCTAAAGAATAATGCATGGATTTCAGAGAACCTGTATCCAGATTCCAGAATGCTTTGGAGAGTTTCAGCTCAGCATCCCTGGCTTTCCTTGTTTCTCGAATCGTTAATTTACAGCTTGTGATGCTAAACTGTGATTGCGGCATTTTTGTTTTTGAAGTCGGGAAAGAAGTACATCTGTTTTATTGGGTAGGGAATATAATTAAAAATGGTAGAGAAATGCAGCCTGTACTATTCATAGGAGCACTGGATCCCTACTTCATACATATATGTATGATCTCAATAATTCATCTTATTGTCCCCTGACGGTATCGTGGGTTTGGGCTTTAGCCCCTAAAGCCACCCCTTAATAACACCTATAATAAACATATAAAGTCCAAGGAGTACTGCACACAAGTAAAAAGTACTTTGGAGGGCGAACCGCCATCCAACAGGAAAATGCAAAAGTAAAGTCCATATACGTCACAATGCAGTGTGAAGATCAAAGCACAAAAAGACACATTTCGGGCCTTTAGGTGGTTAATAATACATTCATGAATATATGATTAATGTCTAAAGGCTGAAATATTGTATCTTTTTTGTCCTTCGATTTTCAATAAAATACTTCCATCTTCGCTCTACATTATGACACCTGTGGACTTCTACAAATGATAAACACTTTTTTTGAATGAGTGAAAAGATTTATAATACACACAGATCTTGTCTGCTCATTGAGGAAAAAAAAAATCATTAGAAATGACCGATGCTTTAATACTTTGCAAGAATTTCAGTAACTTTATCATTGGTAAAAGTGTTGTAATACAATGTAAATGAACTGTGAAATTGCCTGCACGGATTAGTAAATATAAGTAAAATAGAACGAGTTGCCCCCTGTTGCTTTAAATAAATTTGTAATTACATTGGGAATTCTGGAAACATCAAGGTGTTTCCTATTTAGGAGTAAAAATCTTTTATAATTTGTCAGTAAAATCTTAGAAGCTGTGTTAATATGTATTACAGAAAGACCAAGGGAATAGACATGGCATTCTCTGCAACTACATACTTGACAGTCATGATTCTAGGTCCCTGTCTCTCCTTCTCAAATTTTTCTCTGGTGTCACACTCCTGGGTTCTGGACCACTTTGTGTGTGGGCAGCCCTGCTTAAAGGGACACTGTAGGCACCCAGATCACTTCAGCTCACTGAAGTGATCTGGATGCTGTAAACCTTTTGCACTTAGTGCTGCAATGTAAAACATTGTCGTTTCAGAGAACGGCAATGTTAACCAGACAGTCACTGGGGGCGCTTCCGGAATCCAAACAGACTTTTGGTCCCGTATCTGACACTGGACGTCTGTGGCAAAAGTGACTTCTCCTCTGGTTTTTGGAGGGGCCTGTTTGCCAGCCTCCTGCCCTGCGACTATGGCCCTGGGATGTATTGCCCTTTTAGGAACTGATTTGGTCATAATGGATTTTTATAATGCTGTTTCTGGCTCTTTAATGACTTTGGAGCAGTGTTGCGACTTTAAATGGGCACTTCGGATACAGCCGAAGTAGTTGAAGTGGCCGCCATTCGACACATGAACACGTGGTGGTGGTCATTTTAACTAATTCGAACACGGTCAGCGGTGTGTGCAGCCAAATCTATGGAACAGTTTTCGGCTACCCAATTGCACGAACACCGCTGACCCGTACCTTCTCCTTCACTTCGACACTGCGGCTGGTGACTAAGTCCCGTTCGAAGATTTGAATGCTCGTTCGAATGGGACTTAGTCATTTTCTCAGTGTAAAATAGACCGACCGCACAGCCCAAATCCAGGGAACTGTTTTGGGCATGAAAATGTGATTGCGGTCGGTCATAAAGGACTCCCAGCTAACTCTTTAAATACCGGAGGGATTTGTATGATTTTTAAGTATGTTTTATGTTGAAAGTATGCTGATTCTGAAAATGTGTGGTGTGTGTGTTTTTTTTTTCTTTTCTTTTCTTTTCTTTTCTTTTTTTTTATGTGAATGGCATGTATATTTTGGAAGGTATTAATAGTTTGTAAAAACTGGATGTTTTCTAATATGTGTGCAAAATGTGCATAAAAGCAGAGTGTCTGATTAGTTCTTCTTCACCCTCAATCTAGAGTCCTGTCTCTTATTGGGGGAATTGCTATATCACTACAAGGGATTGCTATGCTCTGCATGCTCCCTTGGATAATCACTTCTAAGCTCTTTTAAGAGCTTGTTCCTGTCTTGCTCTCTGAAGGAGTGCTTGGAGCCCTCAGGAAGCGCTAGGAGCATCCTTCAACGGAGGTAAAGGGTCAGGGTGTCGGGCGGTCCGTTACAACGTCCTCATGCTCTGCTCATTGAATAATGCTTTCCTATGTTGAGGTCTAATGCGCGCGGGGGAAGGAGGATGGGAGGAGCCCATGGGAGGAGCTCCTTTACCGCCTTTCTCTAACTTCTCCTTAATTCGTTGGGCCTCTTTATATCTCTTCCCTTACTCCTTCTGCTCTCTATATTGGATGTAAACTATTCATAGGGGATTTTAGTGAGTCCCTCTATAGGTTATTATACTTTAAATAAATATACCTTTATAAACTTTTTCTTTTCTTTTTTATTTTGGGAATAATTTCCCTTGCTCCCGAATGATTTTTCACCTGGACTTTATGTTACCCACTCTTTTGGATTTTGAGTTCTTACTGTAACATCTTAATTAGTCCCCTGTCATTACATTAATATATCTATATACACATTATAGCATTAATATACTAATATACATATTAGAGCCATTACTCATCTATGCTATTTAATTTTGCCCATAGTTTGGACATGTATATTTAGGGGACATAGTTAGTCATTATTGTGAACCATGTGGTAATATTGAGCACCTACCATTTACGCCCCCTAGTGTTCTGCTATTTAACACTAGGATCCTCTATCGTACCAAGGGTGTGTTGATACCCAGCGGTTCACACCTGACTTTCATTTATGGTAATCCCTTCATTTGCTACTATATATTCATATCTATATTTGATTCTATGGGGGTACCTTTCAAAGTTTACTCTCCATTTATGCCCATCCACTTATGTAAGTAATTCATCCGGCAGATAGGTAGACTTATAAGATGACAGAATAACGGGCAGTCCGAGCTCGAAATTACCCATTGGTGACTAATATTATCCAATATCCAGAGATCCTAACGTACCTTTAATTATTATACCGCAACTAATTTATAGTTTTAAAAGCGGAACAATTAATCCGATTTGGGTCTCATGGGGGTACGCTTTAAACTTTAACATTGTGCTCACTTACTCTTCTCGTTATTATGCCACATTATGTGATTGACAAGTGGCAGATCCACTCGATAGACGGGCAGGAGGGATAGGCATTGGATCAATTGGCAGCCGGCATATGCATATACATACTGGACTAACATGAACTATAAACCTCTCCCCAGCTCTATACCTTAATAAGGCTCTAAACTGTATCGTAATGAACTCAAAATTCTGCGGATGTATTAATTTCATACTTCCCCACGTGGGTATTGCTTGTATCTCATTACCACGCCCCTCTATTCATTTCAATACCACGTCCTATGACGTGGCTGATAAGGGGCGGACCTAAGAGACAACTAACCAATAAGCACACAGTATGAATGGCCGCACACGTGGGTCATAACAGCTGTTTCTACTCTCTAGATTGTAACAAGGTGTATTTAAATCGCTACAGGGAACTTCATAAGCTTATTGCTCCTGACGACGGCGTGTTGAAACGCTGAAACGCGCGTCGAGCTTCTTTTTATTTTATTTTGTTTCTTTGTTTTGCACTTTTATTTTGGTAGCACTGATGGATTGATTTAATTTCATTTTATTAGTTACTTTAATTTTTGACAGGCAGGGACTGAGTCCTTTGGTAGGCACTGGTGATTTATCACAGTGCCGAGGTAACGAGGGATAGCGGTTTTTTTATAGGGGTTTCTGCCTTATACTTCCTATTTGGGGGCATTTCCCTCTTATTTTGCTACCTCTTCTAATTTTTTGCTTACCTCTTTTCCATTAGGGTCCCTGCTCCTGGGAGATTTAGAGGGCTTACCATTAGAATTCTACAATTAGACATTTAGCAGGCAGGGCCTTTTTAATCACTGGCTCCCTGTGTCTATTCTGGAGGACTCTCTTTTGCTATACCTCTTCCCACCTGTCCTATTGTGTGTATCCTTAGGTTTATTAAAGGTAGGGACCCCTTTTCCCCTTTTCTATTTTCTATATTACTCTCCCAATTTTAGGACTCTTGTGGCCCTAATTTTTGTTTTGTTCGTAGTCTTTTAAGAGCTTGTTCCTGTCTTGCTCTCTGAAGGAGTGCTTGGAGCCCTCAGGAAGCGCTACGAGCATCCTTCAACGGAGGTAAAGGGTCAGGGTGTCGGGCGGTCCGTTACAACGTCCTCATGCTCTGCTCATTGAATAATGCTTTCCTATGTTGAGGTCTAATGCGCGCGGGGGAAGGAGGATGGGAGGAGCCTGACCCAGCGCCAAGGGACATCGGCCCTGGATTCAGGTAAGTGGCTGAAGGTTTTTTTTTTTTTTTTTTAAACCTTTCAACCTCGGGGGAGTGGAGGCGCGGACCTATTAACCCTAGAGTGCCAGAAAAACAGTTTTTTGTTTTCCTAGCACTATACTATAGATCAGATCTTACAATAGATTGCATTTACGTTATACGTTTTTAATCATCTGCTCTGTTAAAGCAGCACTGTCATGTTGCACTTACCTTTTTCACAATGGCTTCCTCTTTCCTACACTCATTATTTTTTAAAATTTTCTAGCTATTTCTAAATAAAAACATAAGACAAAGTAGGGACTACCTTGTTTTATGTATTTTTCTATGCATCACTTTCTTTGGTCTTAGAAAGTTTTCCCACAGTACTCCTCTTTCCTTTGTATTCTTGTTTTGCCTCCTTCCACCATTTCTGAACATCCTGTCATTTAGACAAGGAGCCGACAAAATGACTGAATTTCGTCCAAACAGAATGTTGGCAGTTTGTCCATTTGTTTTGAGACGAAGTTCGGATATTATTTTTAGTTCGGAATTTAATTTGGAAGAATGAAATCCTGATCCGGGGCGCGGCTGCATCTTGCAGCCGTTTAGTAGATAACACCCTAATTCAGTACCCTCTGTATTTGCCATATAACGGCAATCCCACAAATATTACGGAGTGATCTATTAAAAAGTTGAAAGACCAAAATTGGTCTTTCAGCCAACTTTACTGATACTAAGTTTAAAAAAACAAACTTTGTATTAGTAAATAAGGCAGAGTAAAATCTCCCTCCTGCCCCTACTCACTGTGCTGCAAGTAGGGACATGTCTACTAAACAGTGAGCAGCCACTGGCTGCTAACTGTTGTTAAAAACAACAACCAAAATCCAATAAAAGACCTGACACAAGTGCCCCATGCCTCCATGGTGGGGCACCTATTAAAATAATTAACAGGGAGGAGGCCTAAGTGTAGCCCCCAACCACCCCTCATTAGTGGGGGGTCCTAAGTGATAATGGAGGTCACCCCCAGCCAACTCTTATTAGGGGCAGATGGGGGCCCTAAGTGATAATGGGGTGAAGATGGAATACTGTAAAATTTTGGGGGATCTCTAGTCACTGGGGGGATTCAGTTATTTTTACAATTAGCTAATAAGTCCCCCTATCATTTAGGTCTCCCAGTCCCCACTAATGGGTGGCGGGTGGGGGGGGACAATAGGTCCCTCATTATCAATTATGGCCCCCACCTTTTTAACAGACCTCACGTGTGGGGCTTTTGTTAATTAGGCAGCGCCTAGGACATAGATCTGGAGAATAAATAAAGCAGTAAAAAAAAGTGAAATGGGTGTGACTAGGGGAACAATCATGTAGGTGAGTGGGGGGGGGGGAATAAAAGAAAAAAAGGGACAGGGTGCGGTCATGACAGTGCCGCTTTAATAGAATTTTAAAGGACCACTATAGTGCCAGAAAATAAACTTGTTTTCCTGGCACTATAGTGTTAATAGGTCCCCCCGACCCCCATGGCCACCCTTCCACTGGGCTCTAGGGGGAGGAAGGGGTTAAACGCTTAACTTTCTCCAGTGCCGGGCTCCCTCGGCGCTGGGGACTCTCCTCTCTCTTCCGCCGCATGCGCAGCAAGAGCCATGCGCGCCAAGAGCCATGCGCGCGCATTCAATCAGTCCATAGGAAAGCATTTTATCAATCTCTTCCCAATGGACGCAAGCGTTTTCTTACTGTGAAAATCACAGTGAGAAGCGTGGAAGCGCCTCTAGCTGCTGTCAATGAGACAGCCACTAGAGGCTGGATTAACCCTAATGTAAACATAGCAGTTTCTCTCTCTCTGCTATGTTTACAGCTTCAGGGTTAACCCTAGATGGACCTGGCACCCAGACCACTGCATTGAGCTGAAGTGGTCTGGGTGCCGATAGTGGTCCTTTAAAGTTTAATCATACACATTTGGTTCTTTCTTTCAGACTAGCAGATGATTAACCTCTGAACAATTATTACATCATGGGTGTGCTTCCTTTAATGACCAATAATGGAATAATTCTACCATGCGCCATTTCACCAGCAGGGACCGTTTAAAACTTGTTATATACAAATACACAAAAAACAAGTCCTGTGCTCAAACTCCCACTACTCCTGGGCGGCAGCAATGACCATAGTACACATCAATAAAAAAAACTATTACATTTACAAGACAAACATGCCAATTTCTAGAATTTTCCACATTTTGTGAGCTGTAACTACTATAATAACCTGAAATCCTAGACTCTGTTATTAAGAGCAAATAAATGCATTCATTTTGAATTGCTTTTATTTAGCTGTAATAATTATGTGCACATTATTATTATTATTATTATTATTGCCCAAACTGGATGTTTTTTTACTATAAATGAGTGTGTTTATGTATTAATAATAATAATAATAATAATATCATTATTATTATTATTATTATTATTATTATTATTATTGCCATTTATATAGCGCCAACAGATTCCGTAGCACTTTACAATATTATGAGAAGGGTGATTTGACTATATAGGACAATTACAAGAAAACTTGAAGACCCTGCTCAAACACGTTTAGTGTGTGTGTGTGTGTGTGTGTGTGTGTGTGTATGTATATGTGTGTATATATATATATATGTGTGTGTGTGTGTGTGTGTGTGTGTGTGTGTGTGTATATATATATATATGTGTGTGTGTGTGTGTGTGTGTGTGTGTGTGTGTGTGTGTGTGTGTGTGTAATACAGATTAAGGAACAGCACACAGATAAAAATGCAATTTTACATTTTATAAGGCTACTTAAAATTACTTAACTCTACAAACTGATGTGGGGATTCAGTTCCACCATGTGGTCATATTGTGTGTGTGTGTATGTATATGTATGTGTATATATATATATATATTGCAAAAGTAATATGATTATAAAACGCAATGCAAAAAAAATGGTGTCAATACTAAACTATTAAAGTGATTTGTGAAAGAGAGATATATATATATATATATATATATATATATATATATATATATATATATATATATATATATATATATATATATATATATATATATATATAAAAAAAAATTGTGCTCGGAATTTAATACGTAATGGATAGTATCCGTAAGGACAAAGTTGGTTGTGGTGTGCCGAAACCAACGTACGAGTGAGCCTGTAAATAAAAGAGGGCCCACCAAGGAGAATGTAATTATAACAGGGTGTAGGTGGGTGGGGACAATCAGCTGAACGGCAGAGGTGAGTAGGGGCTGGGAGTTTAAGTAGGGGACTTACTCCTGCCACAAATTCAGGCCTAATGGCCTTTATACATATAGATATGTGTGTGTGTGTCATTACCATCCAAAACCTCCTCACCTGTGTGTGTGTGTGTATATATTAAATAAAATATATAAAAGGTGCGCTGTGTCTTTAATTCATTTTTCATAAAACTGATATTTAGTGAATTTGTGCAAAACTTGCAATTAGTGCCAAATGCAGTGTGCAAACTTAGAAAATAGTGCCAATGACAACAAGTGCAAATTTGCAAAGAAGTGCCACAAATATAAACACCATAGAAATTGCAAAAAAAGTGTGCACACAGTGATGCATTTACTGGATATGTGTATTTATAAATCCAGAAAGTATGCAAAAAAACAGAAATACAAAATAGTGTAACACTGTATATATAGTGGCATAGACAACCTTCGGCACTCCAGATGTTTTGGACTATATCGCCCATGATGCTGTGCCATCATTATGGGTGTAAGAGCATTTTGGGGGGTGTAGTCCACAACATCTGGAGTGCCGAAGGTTGCCTACCCCTATATAGAATAAGTATGCAACTCACAAAAGCAGAGCAGTGAAGCCTGCTCTAACTTTGAAGGCTCCAATAAATGTAGGCAGCTGGGTCTGTAGACAGGATTTATTAAACAGGGGAATAGACAGAACCTTGAAATTGCCAAAAGCAATCCTCCCACTCAGCACAAATAACAGAGACTTCTGTAGGATACAGATGCAACTTCCCGATCTCTTCAGTGTTCCACTACCGCTGTATTTGCTTTCGGGAGGCGTGGTTTCAGTTCCTCTGACGTTGTAAGTAATGACGTATAGCCTGATGACGCGTTTCACCGTGCAGACGGCTTCATCAGATCTGCCAGTCTACCATTGCCCCATTCCTTTTAAGTCCACAAATGTGGGCGTTTGTAATTTGTCTTAATTGAGTCCTCTAAGGCAATTAGATGTCCATAAATGACTATAAACAAATTGTGCAACATTCAGCAAATTCATATCTTAATATTTTATTAAAGGGGCATAATATATTAAAGATAAGTAATAGTGAGTAATTAAAACACTAGCATAGGAAATATGGATATGTGTTTAAAAAAAAAAAAAAAAGAAGAAATATATATATATATATATATATAAAATTTTTTGTATATTGTATATTAAAAGATACTAAAAACCGATATTGTTATAAAAAAATACTTATTTAAAAAAATTATATATTTCTTATACTTTTGTAAATAAGAACATTTTATAAATCTACATAAACAAACTATTGAACCAATACCGATTGATTTTCTTAAAGGGAAAGACCTAACTTTTAAAAGAAAATGGGGAATACAGTTAAAAACGTAATCATTTTTAAAATTGCTAATATGAAGTTGTGTAAATCAAATTCTATGTTTAAACATCTGGGTTCTAAGGTTTTTAAATTTATGAACCCACCTCATCTACTCCTTGGCTATATTTAAAATGTGTTTACCTCCACTGTCTCCTTTTTTTTTTTATCTGAATGCCTAAACATGTGAGGCCTCTAGGGTCTTTGTTGGGACATTTTTTTTTAAATGTGCTGATACACTGTGTTCCTCATATTCTTTTAAAATATTGACATGCTCATAAATTATTTTGTAGGGGGGGTGAATCGTATGCTCTTTAATAATAGGCAAGGAGGAGATGAAGTGGGTTCATAAATTAAAACCATTAGAACCCAGAGGTTTAAACATAGAATTTGATTTACACAACTGAACAATTTTAAAATGATTAAGTTTTTAACTGTATTTTTTTTTCTTTTAATAAGTAGGTCTTTCCCTTTAAGAAAATCAACGGTATTGGTTCAATAGTTTGTTTATCCTATAGACTTTAAGCTCATTTGGGCAGGGTCCTCCTGTAAGTTTTCTTGTAATTGTCCTATTTATAGTTAAATCTACCCCTCTTATAATATTGTAGCGCTATGGAATCTGTTGGTGTTATATAAATGGCGATAATAATATAATGTAGACTTATAAAATGTTCTTATTTACAAAAGTATAAGAAAAAAATATAAACTTGTGTAAAAAAAAAAAGTATTTTTTATAACTATCAGTTTTTAGTATCTGAATTTTTTTTTCTGTTTTTCTGTATAGTTATTATTTTTTTTTTTTTTTTTTTTAAACACGTGCATATTTCTTATGCTAGTGTATTTCTTTAATTGTAATTGATATGCTTTCTTGAAGAAATGTGTTTTCAATAATTTTTTGAATGAGTGGAGACTGGGTGAAAGTCTTACGGGGAAGGGAGTTCTACATAAGAGGTGCAGCCCTGGAGAAACACTGGAGTAGCAACACTTGAGGGAGGAAAGACCAGAAGTTCTCTTTTGGACAGGTTGAGTTTAAGGAAGTGAGCAGCCATTCAGTTGGAAATCGCAGAGAGGCAGTCAGACACGAATCAAGATGGGCGGAGAGAGATCTGCATATAAATGACAATGGAAGACAAATGAGCTGATGAGTTTACCAAGGGAGGCAGTGTAGATAGAGAACAGTAGGGGGCCAAGGACAGAACCTTGGGGAACGCCAACAGAGAGGAGTTTGGGAGAAGAGCCAGAGAAAGAAACCCTGAAAGAGCACTGGGAGAGGTAGGAGGAGCACCAGGAGAGAGCAGTATAGACCAAAATTATGGCGAATGCGAAGAAGCTGTTGATGATCAACAGTGTCAAAGGCAGCAGAAAGATCAAGGAGAATTAGGATAGAGTAATGGCCGCGAGATTTAGCTGCAATTAAATCATTGGATACTTTGGTCACAGCCGTTTCGACAGAATGACCAGCGCGGAATCCAGACTGAAGGGGGTCAAGCAGAGAGTTGGATTCGAGAAAGTCAGTCAATTCGGTGTACACAACTCTCTCAAGGATCTTGGAGGCAAATGGCAGTAGCGAGATAGGGCGGGAGTTGGGGTCAAGGTTATGCTTTTTCAGAATCGGGGTTACAGTTGCATGTTTTGAAGGGTGAGGGAAATGTGCCAGAGGAAAGGGAGAGATTGAAAATTTTAGTGAGAGGAAGAGCAAGAGAGGGAGACAAAGTGCGGATGAGATATGAGGGAATTGAATCGAGGGAACAGGTGGCTGGAGGACCGGAGCAGAAACCTCTTCTGTTGTAGCAGGTGCGAATGAGTGTAGAATAGTGGAGGGAATGGGGTTGGGTGATGTATTGGTAGGGGAAGGAGAGAAACACACACACACACACACACACGTGTCTTACAAATACATTTCATACAAATATTCAGTAACTGCATCTGTACACATTATTATACACAAATATTCATTTGAAGTCACACACATCTGTAAATACATTTCTGCATTCCAAATACATTGACTCTCTGCAAGATAAACCCAGCTTACACATAGTTCATACAAAAACAGTACAAGCTGACAAGCTCTCCAAAGACCAGAAATGTCACTGATTAGCAATTTTGGGACAACAATGACACTGGTCAGTGATTTGGGCACAAACTATGGGGACAAAGATAATTTGAGACTAAAATGGCACTAATTAGCTATATTGGGACAGAGAGGTGGCACTGGTTAGCTATTTTGAGACAGATGGCACTGGGAAGCTGTACGGGGACAGAGGCGGCATTGGAAAGCTTATCACAAATATGGCACTAATAAGCTTTTTGGGGGCAAAGCTGGCACTGTAGGAAGTGAGTGAAATATGCCAAAAATATTCTTGCACTCAGGCATCAGTGACCCCAGGATCGACTGTATGTATGTGTGTGTGTGTGTGTGTGTATATGTGTATATCTCTGTGAGGAGATCTGAATGTTTGGATGCATTTTATGCAGCCATGACCCAGGAAGGATATCTAACAGCCATCTAAGGAGTGGCCAGTGGAGTTATCACTAGGCTCTAATGTAAACACTGCATTTTCTCTGAAAAGACCGCGTTTACAGCAAAAAGCCTGAAGATAATGATTCTACTCACCAGAACAAATTCAATAAGCTGTAGTTGTTCTGGTGACTATAGTGTCCCTTTAAGCTCAATGGAGTAGTCTGGGAGCCCTTTAGTTTTAACCTTGTAATGTAAGAAATATATATATATATTTTTTTTTTTTGTAACTGCAATATTTCCATTGCAGAATTAAATACACATCTATGACTATATATTCCTGACAGCCACTACAGACTTTCCCTGCGTGAGCCGAGTCAAACTTGCTTCTCAAACAAATGCTGTTTCCAGAGAGTTTTGATTGGAACAGTGCAGGGATATGATACACCTGGTCACTAACCTCCCAATACTTTCTTGTTAGGAAGCATTGGATTGGCTGAGATCATCAGGATTAATGATCTCAGTCTGTGTTTTAGCAGCTGAAGTATTTATTGTGCTTTTAACATAAACATTTGTTTTATATATTTTTTTTTTATCCTGCAGTTTAGAAGGATAAT
The DNA here is from genome assembly GCA_933207985.1 of Pelobates cultripes. NCBI lineage: Eukaryota > Metazoa > Chordata > Amphibia > Anura > Pelobatidae > Pelobates > Pelobates cultripes. The sequence continues at coordinate 352,696,468 of OW240913.1, forward strand.
GAATTGGATTCTAGTGACTTATAGTGCATTTTCTTTGCTAATTTTAGCTTAAAACGATGTCTGATACCACTTTGCAAAGCAGTATGTGCCAATATTATCAGCAACATATTAGAAGTTCATTGCTCACTCTTGTTTCCCCTTTAGGTTACAGCTCCCAAGACCATATAGAAATTAACAGTAACTTTAATTTTTTTCATTATCCCTTTCTCCTCTGCCCAGTGATTTTGAGACATGTGCAGTGTTTTACTTAGAAACACTTTTCCATTACTTAGTGTGCTGCTTTCTCAGAGGTTAATAGTTCATTAAATCTACTGCGCCCAGTGGACCTTGTGCACATGAACTGAGTGAGCATGTACGCACTTACAATGCATTATATATAAAGGCTGTGTTCATTTCACAGTAGCATCCACTCAGCCAGGTATCAGTCTGTGAGATAGTCTATAGCAGGCTTCCCCAAACTCCGGCCCTGCAGATGTTGCTGAACTACAACTCCCATGATTCCATGAATGAAATAGGCTGAGAATCATGAGAGTTGTAGTCCAGCAACATCTGGAGCCGGAGTTTGGGGAAGCCTGGTCTATACTATCTTTAGAGAATGTAATTTTAGGATTAGTATTTTTTCATAGAGCAGTCACGTTGGGTTAGAATTTGGGGTACACATGCACTTAGGTTTCCCAACCTGAGTGTTGACAGTTAAGCTTACAAGACAAGGGTTAGGTTCTAGAACTGTACTTTTGATATTGCTGAGAGTGTTGGTAGTTACAGTGCTCATGTCTAATTGAAATC
>OW240913.1:352697353-352777969 GCA_933207985.1 Pelobates cultripes
GATCGCAATGCCCCACCCATATGATCTGCCATATGAACTAGTGCCAGTGCTGCACACAGTGTGTGTTTACATTAAAAAGCCTGCAGGGACAAACTATATACACCAGAACAACTTTATTAAGCTGCAGTGGTTCTGGGGACTATAGTGTCGATTTAATGTGAGGTAAATTAGAGATTAGTGTCACTAATAATATACTAGATTGCCTACTTACAATCAGATGAGGATGGTGATGGGCTCTGGCTGCAGTCTGGCTCCACTGGTCTGGTGTAGAACAGGATCTCTGGAGGCTGTTTGTAACTGTGGTCACAAAATTCAATGGTCTGGGAGAACGGGAAGCAGCTCAATTTTTTGGGGCCTCTTACATAGCTCAAGGTCTGGGCTCCAGGGCCTGACTTGAGTATGCCCATAAAGCCCACCCATAAGTCCACCTACATGTTCCACCCATGAGTCCGCTCACAGGGAGCAGAGTGTGTAGGGGATGTGTTATGTGTTACTGTAGAGGATCTAATGTGTGTGCTTATGGAATGTAGTGTATAGGGATACCAGTTTGTGTAGGTGATGCAGTGTGTTTGTGTGTAGTGGAAGCAGTGTGTTGTTGTGTAAGGGATAGAAAGCAGTGAGTGTTTGTGTATAAGGGATGTATTGTGTGTTTCTTGTTGTGTGTAAGAGATGCATTGTGTGAATCTGTGTTTGTATGCATAAGGGATGCAAAGTGTGTTTGTCTGTAAGGGGTGCGTTGAGTGTGTGTAAGAGATGCATTGTGTTTCTGTGTGTGTGTAAGAGAAGTAGTGTGTGTTTGCATGTGTGTGTAAGGGATTGTGTGTTTCTGTGTATATGTGCAAAGGATGCATTGTCTTTTTGTGTAAGGGTTGCATTGTGTGTTTCTCTGTGTATAAGGGAAGCATGTTGTGTTTCTGTGTGTATAGGGATGCATTGTGTGTGTGTGTGTGTGTGCGCATGGTGTGAAAGAGCTCCCTGTCCTGCCCCCTGTCCTATAGAGCTCTCCCTTCCATTCCTTAGAGATCTCCCCTGCCCCTTAGTGGTCTCTCCTCTCCCCCCCCACCTCCCTTAGTGGTCTCCTTTTCTCCCCGACTTTCCATTAGTGGTCACTCCTCTCCCCCACCCTCCCCTAGTGGTCTATCCTCCACCCCCCTCCTTTAGCGGTCTCTCCACCGCCCCCTCCCTCCTTTAGTGGTCTCTCCCTCCCCTACGTTCTCATCTCCCACCCTCGTGTTCTCCTCTTATATCCTCCTCCCCGTGTTCTCCTCTTTTTCTCCCCCCGTCCCTGTAATCTCTTCTTCTCCCCCCTGTAATCTTCTCTTCTCCTCCCCCCTCCCTGTAATCTTCTCCCCTCCCCCTGTAATCTTCTCTTCTTCTCCCCCACTCCCTCCCTGTAATCTTCTTCTTCTCCCCTCCCTCCACCTCCACCTCCCCCTCCCTTCCCCTGTAATCTTCTCCTTCCCTGTACCTTTCTTCACTCCCTCCTCCTGTAATTCTCTCCCTCCTCCCTGTAACCCTTCTCCACTCTTCTATTCTCCTCTGTAATCTTTCTCCCCATCCCTTTAACTTTTCTCCACCTCCCTCTCTTGTAATCTTCCCTCTCCCTGCAACCTTTCTCTCCACCCCCTCCCTCCCTTGTGGCCTCTTCTCCCCCTCCCTGTAATCTTCTACTCTCTATACCTTTCTCCCTCTCTCTCCTATAGTTTTCCACTCCCTCCCTCCTGTACTCCTATAATCTCTCCCTATAATCTTCTCTCCTCCACTATCTCTTCCCTGCTCATAATCTTCTACTTCCATAATCTTCTCCCTATAATCTTCTCCTCTATAATTCTCCCCACTCCTATAATCTTCCCTCTCATATCTTTCTCTCCCCTATAATCTTCTCCTCCTCACAATCTTCTCCCCCCCTCCCCTATAAGCTTTTATTTCTAGGATTTTATGTCTATTACCTAACCTACCCTCCGAGGACAGCATAGTTTCTCTGGATACCCATGCCACAGCTGATTTACGAATGTGGCAGGATTTCTTATTCCAGTGGAATGGGAAGTCCATGTTCATACCTCCACGGTCCCCCGATTCCCCAATACTGTTGATGGATGCAGCAGCTTCTTCTGGTTTCGTGGCCATCTGTGGTGACCAGTGGTTATGAGGCAGTTGGCCGCATGAGACCAAAACATTGGAGGCCTTTGGCCATACGTCAGCATTGCTAGAAATATACCCTATTGTGGCTGCAGCAGCAACTTGGGTACACTCCTGGACGGGACACATGGTCCATTGTTACTCAGATAACCAAGCAACATGCTACATTATTAACAAAGGCCGGTCCCCCTCTCTAGTCATTATGAGTTTTATGAGGAGATTAACTTGGCCCCCGGCAACTCATCAGTTCTTTTTGGATTGCACACAAGTACCAGGTATTCAGAACATAGCAGCTCACCATTTGTCACATTTTCGGTTTCAGGAATTTCACCTACTCCATCCCTATGCCTCAACTCCGGCCCCCCCAGTTTCAAGACCTCATATTGGATTGAGTCAACTCCTAGAGCAGGCATAGGCAACCTTCAGCACTCCAGATGTTTTGGACTACACCTCCCATGATGCTTTGCCAGCACTATGGGTGTAAAACATTATGGGAGATGTAGTCCACAACATCTGGGGCGCCGAAGGTTGCCTACCCCTGTCCTAGAGCATGCCAGATTACTATCACAGAGAGCTCTGTCCGGAAACTCCAGGCGTACATACAAAAGTGCACTGAATGTTTTTGTAAAATTCACAAGGGACTTCCAGGTGGCAGACGTATTCGCTATGGAAACTTTGGTAGGGTTTGCCTCTTTTTGCCACTTGAATTTACATCTGTCTTACAATACAATAAAACTCTACCTCACGGGCTTACTACACCACATGTTAACCTTATTTCCAAACAGACAGACCTTCCTCTCCTCCTACCAAATTAAGACATTTTTAAAAGGAATTCAGAGGAGCAGTACTACACCAGCACCACAAAGACTGCCTATTACAGGGAATGTGTTTAGATCACTATCAGATCTATTGGATAACTCTCTTTTCGAACCCAAAACAAATCAGACTTTAAAAGTAGCTATATATTTAGCTTTTTACGGGTTCCTTAGGCCCAGAGAATTTACCACAATCCTTACTACCGACACTAGATCCTGTCTTAACGTTGGGCAGCTAATTAAACAGGAAGACCATTTCCTCCTCTCACTGTTACATACAAAAACTACACAACCAGGGCAAACTGTCACAATACCTTATTATCCCACATTTAATAAATGGTGTCCCATTAAGACTTTCGTTACCTATCTGTCTACTTTACAAGCACCTACAAATCTCCCGTTACTCACCTTACAAGGCACCATCCTCACGACTAGCAAATTCATGCTATATATTAGAATCTTGATGATGAGGCTAGGCCTTAACCCCTCACACTACTCAGGGCATTTTTTCCGTATTGGAGCAGCTTCAGCAGCATCACACCGGAACATACCTGTTCATATTATCAAGTCTCTGGGGCACTGGAAGTCTACAGCGTACTGTAGATCAGTGTTTCCCAACCCAGTCCTCAAGGCACACCTACCAGTCCAGGATTTAGGGATTACCCAGTTGTGTCTAAGGTGTTTTTACAAAGAAAAAAAAAAAAAACACCTTAGACACAACTGTGTAATCCTTAAATCATGGACTGGTAGGTGTGCCTTGAGGACTGGGTTGGGAAACACTGCTGTAGATACATACCACAACCAGACAGAGAAATCAGACAAACTTTCAGACATTTGGCATTATGATGTTATGTTGTATTAAGTTATTGTTGATTGAATAAATCTTTTGGCATACATCTTTTGCCCACTTTATTTACAGGTCTACCAATACGTTGGTTTCGGCACACCTCAACCTAATTAGTCATACTTCTACTGGTATGAGAAGGTATCAATTATACTTACGGCTGTTATTGTCCTGACCACATATGTAAAGTCGGAGCCTGGAGTTGTGGGAGGGACCAGTGCTGATATAAATACTCACCCTCGGCCCTATACCCTAGGCTTTCGTTCCATTTTGAGTCCCACCCACCACTCCACCTTTTTTAAAATTATTATTTCACTTAATCTACCTTCCTTGGTGGGCCCACTTTATTTACAGGTCTACCAATACGTTGGTTTCGGCACACTTCAACCTAATTAGTCATACTCCTACTGGTATGAGAAGGTATCAATTATACTTACGGCTGTTATTGTCCTGACCACAAATATATACACACATGTATATTAACACATGTATTATATTAATGTTTACATGTGCATTTATTACAAGCATTGTTTGTATATGCATAAAACACTCAAATTGTAGAGAATAAAAGTCTGAATAACATTACTTAAAAAATACAGCCCCCCACACACACATGCAGTCCATACAGGTAACAAACATAGAGATACATAACATGCAAGCAGCACACACACTATGACAAAGGGAAAGACTACACTCAGGGTAATTGACTAAACTTGTAATTTTTAAAATTAGAAAGTTAGAGAATATTTTCAGCTATTTTTGCCCCCGTTTGTCCATTCAGATTTAATTTGTGAAAATGTGTTTAGCAAATAGCTCTGTCAATGTCCTTGGCTCTAGACAAAGTCCCCCAATCTTTCTAATTTATATTATTTTGTGTCAGGACAAGTAGATTGTCATGTCAGACAAGTATATTGGGCTACTTCTTAAGTCCCTCGGACCAGTAGATTTAAAAAAAAAATTCCACACCCCTACACATGCAGTCACACACCAACGCTCAATACACATACAGGGAGTGCAGAATTATTAGGCAAGTTGTATTTTTGAGGATTAATTTTATTATTGAACAACAACCATGTTCTCAATGAACCCAAAAAACTCATTAATATCAAAGCTGAATATTTTTGGAAGTAGTTTTTAGTTTGTTTTTAGTTATAGCTATGTTAGGGGGATATCTGTGTGTGCAGGTGACTATTACTGTGCATAATTATTAGGCAACTTAACAAAAAACAAATATATACCCATTTCAATTATTTATTATTACCAGTGAAACCAATATAACATCTCAACATTCACAAATATACATTTCTGACATTCAAAAACAAAACAAAACAAATCAGTGACCAATATAGCCACCTTTCTTTGCAAGGACACTCAAAAGCCTGCCATCCATGGATTCTGTCAGTGTTTTGATCTGTTCACCATCAACATTGCGTGCAGCAGCAACCACAGCCTCCCAGACACTGTTCAGAGAGGTGTACTGTTTTCCCTCCTTGTAAATCTCACATTTGATGATGGACCACAGGTTCTCAATGGGGTTCAGATCAGGTGAACAAGGAGGCCATGTCATTAGATTTTCTTCTTTTATACCCTTTCTTGCCAGCCACGCTGTGGAGTACTTGGACGCGTGTGATGGAGCATTGTCCTGCATGAAAATCATGTTTTCTTGAAGGATGCAGACTTCTTCCTGTACCACTGCTTGAAGAAGGTGTCTTCCAGGAACTGGCAGTAGGACTGGGAGTTGAGCTTGACTCCATCCTCAACCCAAAAAGGCCCTACAAGCTCATCTTTGATGATACCAGCCCAAACCAGTACTCCACCTCCACCTTGCTGGCGTCTGAGTCGGACTGGAGCTCTCTGCCCTTTACCAATCCAGCCGCGGGCCCATCCATCTGGCCCATCAAGACTCACTCTCATTTCATCAGTCCATAAAACCTTAGAAAAATCAGTCTTGAGATATTTCTTGGCCCAGTCTTGACGTTTCAGCTTGTGTCTTGTTCAGTGGTGGTCGTCTTTCAGCCTTTCTTACCTTGGCCATGTCTCTGGGTATTGCACACCTTGTGCTTTTGGGCACTCCAGTGATGTTGCAGCTCTGAAATATGGCCAAACTGGTGGCAAGTGGCATCGTGGCAGCTGCACGCTTGACTTTTCTCAGTTCATGGGCAGTTATTTTGCGCCTTGGTTTTTCCACACGCTTCTTGCGACCCTGTTGACTATTTTGAATGAAACGCTTGATTGTTCGATGATCACGCTTCAGAAGCTTTGCAATTTTAAGAGTGCTGCATCCCTCTGCAAGATATCTCACTATTTTTGACTTTTCTGAGCCTGTCAAGTCCTTCTTTTGACCCATTTTGCCAAAGGAAAGGAAGTTGCCTAATAATTATGCACACCTGATATAGGGTGTTGATGTCATTAGACCACACCCCTTCTCATTACAGAGATGCACATCACCTAATATGCTTAATTGGTAGTAGGCTTTTGAGCCTATACAGCTTGGAGTAAGACAACATGCATAAAGAGGGTGATGTGGTCAAAATACTCATTTGCCTAATAATTCTGCACTCCCTGTATGCATTCACATTGACACTATATACAAAATAGCACATGTAGTCATCCAGATATGCACAAGTGCATTCACACAGACTCAAATACAAACATGCGTTGATACATAGGTCTTCACACTGTACACATCCAAAGGAATGCCGTATTATATGAGAGTTATATTTAACATCTATTTAATGCACATGTTTTTGGCCTTCAAAGGGCCTGAGATCTAATTTTGCTATGGGTTCCCAAAAGCTCAGTCCGTCCCTGATCCGTGCTCTTTTTGCTCTGTTACCAAGGACCACAAAACGTTCTAGGTAGGTATCAACCCTTTTGCCTGTCCTTCTCTTTCCAGGCAAGTAAAGACCCCTGTGCCTGTCGTAATTCTTCCATGCAGAACTTCACTTTCTTTATTGCACAGTCTGTTTAATTTAGAAAGTCTTCTCTCCTGCTCTGTTAATAGCCTACTGGACCCTGCAGGTGCCTCCTGTGGGTTATTAAACTTCAATATACAGAGCAGGAGATAAAAACTTATTAAGTAAGTTAATATCTGATTAAAAATGAGATCATTGTTTTGCGGAGTGTCTGGCGATTAGGCATGTGGATGGGGAAAATTTTCGGTTCGGTTCGGCATTCCGAAATTCGGGACTTCGGCAATTCGGGACTTTGGCAGTTCGGTTCGCACTTCGATACTTCAGCAACTTCAACACTTTGGCATTTTGGGACTTCCGCATTTTGGAATTTTGGCACTTCGAGACTTCTCTTGCAGCCGCTTAGTAGATAACTCCCTAATTCCCATAGTATTAGGGAGTTATCTACCAAAAGGCTGAAAGACCTAAATTGGTCTTTCAGCCAAATTTACTAATACTAAGTAAAAATGACTTAGTATTATTACATTTTGCCCTTACTCGCTATACAGTGAGTAGGGGCTTGTCTATTAAACAGGGGCATGTCTATTAAACAGTGAGCAGCCTGTTAAAAAAAAAAGGGTCCTGACCGGTGGCTGGGGGCCCTAAAGTAAAATAACGGGGGGGACCTATTGTCCTCTTCCCCGGCCCCCACCCCTGAGCGGCGGGTGGGGGCCCTAAATTAGAATGGGGGGGGCCTAATGTCCTCCCCCCTGGCCCCAAACCCTGAGCGGTGGGTGGGGGCCCTAAATACTAATAATGGGGAGGACCTAATGTCTTCCCCCCTGGCCCCCAGTGGGTGGGGGCCCTAAATACTAATAAGGGGGCCCTAAATTAGAATAAGGGGGGACCTAATGTCCTCCCCCCTGGCCCCAACCCCTGAGTGGTGGGTTGGGCCCTAAATACTAATAAGAGGGGGGACCTAATGTCCTCCCCCCTGGCCCCCCCCTCTGAGCGGTGGGTGGGGGCCCTAAATACTAATAAGGGGGGGCCTAAATAAAAATGTTACCCCCCCAGGTGACTAGGGGTCCCCAAACTCCTAGTCACCCCCCTCCAAAAAAACTAACCACTACCTACCCCCCTCATCCTAAAAATAATAAGGGGGGCCATTAACTAAGTACCTGTAAAAAAAATAAAACTTACCATTTGATGTTTTCTTTCTTCTAAAATCTTATTTTTTTCAGCCTCAAAAAAGGCCAAATAAAAAATTCATAATAACCGACGCACTTAAAAAAATAAATAAAAAAATAATCTTTCTTCACCCATGGAGGGCTCCGCGCAGACTGAGCTCTGCAGGGCGGGGGAAGGCTTATAAAGCCTTGTCCCGCCCTGCAATTAGGATCAGAGCACTCTGATTGGTGGGTTTAAGCCATTCAATCAGAGTGCTCTGACAGGTAAATGAAGAGACTGACAGGTAAGTCTCTACATTTACCTGTCACAGCACTCTGATTGGTTGGCTTGAAATCCACCAATCAGAGTGCTTTGTGTCATTTTACATAGCGTGGGAAAGTTCTTTGGAATTTTCCCACGCTGTGTAATTTGACTCATAACACTCTGATTGGTTACTTAATCCATCCCCTTATTAGTATTTAGGGCCCCCATCCACCGCTCAGGGGTGGGGGCCAGGGGAGAGGACACTAGGTCCCCCCCTTATTAGTATTTAGGGCCCCCACCCACCGCTCAGGGGTGGGGACCAGGGGGGAGGACATTAGGTCATCGTCCCTTTTTCTAATTTAGGGCCCCCACCCACCGCTCAGGGGTCCCCCTCTTATTAGTATTTAGGGCCCCTTCAGGTTTGAAGCACCCATTCGCGCGGCATGGGTGGAGACTCGGGGGGGGGAGGCTCTTTTTTTTTTTAACTGAGCAGCCATAGGCATAAAGTTGGCTGAAAGACCAATTCAGGTCTTTCAGCCTTTTAGTAGATAGTTCCCTAATACCGTGGGAATTAAGGAGATATCTACTTATTCATTCCTGTCATTCCATTGACTGGCCAAGTAACTTACATTTTAAATGAATGAATGTTACTTAATTGTTGTAAGTGTTGCAAATGCTTACAGCTGAATCCTGGCTGTTTGTATACTTTTATTTCAAATTGTATACAGTGTAACATTGTTCATTCTTCCACTGGGTAAGTATATTAGTTCTTAGGCAATACTGTGCTTCAGAACTTTGGCACTTCGGCAACTTCGGCACTTCGGAAATTCGGTAATTTCGGAACTTCGAAAATTTGGCAATTCATCTATTCGGACATTCGGAAGTACCGGAATGTCCGAATTGCCCGAAATTCGTCCAAATTCACATTTGGACCGAAATTAATTGCACATGTCTACTGGCGATGGCTTCTGGTATCCAGTACTTTTTTTTACAATTCTGGTTTAGTTTTTCCTGTTTTTTTCTTGTTTTCTTTTCTATGTCTGGTTTTCTTTATGCTGGGTTTTTCTGGGTTCATTCCTTTATTCCGTTCCTGGAATTCCCAGTCTCCTGGATTCCTTTAAATGTTTTTTTTTTGCCACACCTGTTCTTTGCCATTTAATCATTTTTGTTTCAGTCTGTTCCTGCAGGCAGTGGTTACATTCCTCTGCACAGTCCCTCGCGGTAAGTACTGTGTGTGTTTTATTGTTGTTTATTTAGTCATGCATATCTAGGCAGTTAGGTGACACCGTAATTGGAGTACTCTGGTGCAGTGGTGGGCTGCATACATATTGGCCATTTATGTATGTCTAAATGTCCAATGTTTTACATATATAGTACTTAGTTATGTCTCCTTGTTTTGCCTTGCATCTCTTGTCTTGTTTTATTTTGTCTTCCCAGTTCATGTACAGTCCTGTCCTGTTCATGTTTTCCTCATGTCTTGTGTACATGTTCTGCTTTCTGTCCTGCTCTGGTTATGGGTTCTTGTCTTGTTTTCTTGTTCGGTGCCTGTTCTAGTCTTGCCTTGTTTCTGTACTGGATACATATCTTCTGCAGAGCCTCCCTATCCATATCCCAGGAGGTCTGCATATTTTCATCTGCTCCTGGGATCCGCAGAAGCTGCATCAGGGCCCTGGCATGTTGCTGCACAAACACTGGTGCTCAATCAGGCAGCTCCTGATAGTCATTTCCACCCTGAGACTCCCATCATCATCATCAGACACTCGGGGTCTCGGTCTTCGAACCGCCACCCGTGACACTAGGGATCCATAAACAGAAACAAAAGTGGCAGAGAATTAAGCAGGAAGACGGCAAGGGCTTGATCTATCTACCAAAACTGCTTCACTAAGCTAAAGCTGTTTTGGTGAGTATAGTGTGCCTTTAACTTGTGTAAACACTGTAAATAAATGATAATCTCATAGTAAGTATGCCGACAACAATATTATTATGAAATGTGACTCTGATGAATGGTAAGTCTAGGGAACATATACCATAAGAATGCAAAATGTTGTTTTGTTCAAAATATGCAAAACACATGTAAAATATAAGCAAACACATGACTAGGTGACTTGGAATGTTTAACAAATAGATGACGCTGTGACAAAATGTCCCTGTGGATGATTGTCATTCCATTATGGTATTCAACCAATAAATGGCACTGTACCACATATTGTCCCGGTGGGTGGTTGTGGTTTTATCAGACACCCCAAAGAAAACATGCAAAAGAAAATACATGTATTTATTTTTTAATGGTTAAGGAGAAAAAATACATTGGAATGGAAAGTTCCTTTAAGCAGACATGTCACCTTTGGATGGTCACTACAAATGATCATTAACCATCCTCCTGCTTCCCTGGCCCACATTCCCTTAAAGCATGATCCTACAGCCGTATCTATTCTTAAAGGGACACTATAGGCACCCAGACCACTTTAGCTCATTGAAGTGGTCTGGGTACAGTGTCCTAGTCCCACTTATTCCTGCAATGTATATCATTGCAGTTTTAGAGAAACTGCAATGATTACATTGCAGGACTAAGACGACCTCTAATGACTGTCAATCAGAGAGTCACTAGAGGCACTTCCTGCTTGCTAGGTGTGTTTTGGTCATCTAACTGACACTGGACGGCCTCACGCTATCCAGCGTCAGTTAAATCCTTATAGGAAAGTATTGTAGCAATTATGCGTTTGTGGCTTTACCACGCATGCGTATTATCACAACACAGCGGATAAAATTGGATGAGGGAGAGCGCTGACCAAGCGCGGAGGCAGTACAGCGCTGGAATCGGTTAAGTGCAGAAAGGGTTTTTAACCCTTTCAATGCTGGGGGAAGGAGGGAGCTATAGTGTAAGGAATATAGATTTGTATTCCTCACACTATGGTATTCCTTTACCTATTTAATCACTTCTCAAGAAGTAATCCCCTCCTCTCTGTGCAATACATGGGTATTATTTTTTGGCAGGGGAGAGGTCCGGGGAGGAGAGATCTATCTGGTTGTCATCAGCGTACAAGTGGTAGTAAATCCAAAAGAGGTAAGAAGTTTGCCTAGAAAGGCAGTATAAAGTTCATACATTTGGATGGATATTCTTTACTCATTTTTAGGGACAGACAGTTTGCCAAAATCTTTTACTCTACATTTAAATCTTCACAAACCTACTGCACAAATTTCTATTCATTTCCTTCCACCTAGAGATTGCCCCTGCACCTGACCTTGCTCTGTAATAAAGCCCAAAATTTTTACCATCACTAACCACCCTCCTTTATCACCTGGTCCTTCGGCTGTTTCTAATCTGAACTATTTAATGACCTCAGAAGATACAGTATTAGCATACATTCCCTCATCTGTCTATTACTTCTAAACAACCTCTGCTACCTATTGTATCAACTCCCCTTTATTACCTATAGATTGTAAACTCACTTTTTTCTCATATTAACTCACTGTTCCCTCTGTTCCTTTTGTGTCAGTAAGTGTTCATTATTTATCTGAATTCCCTCTTTTGTCCAGCATTGCTATATAAATACCAAATAATAATCCTATTTAGTCCTGCTTCCTCTGAACTGCAATATGTCTTTATTTAATTTGTGAATATGAACAATGTTCCAACTCAGCTAGTTTTTAACCCCTTAAGGACCAAACTTCTGGAATAAAAGGGAATCATGACATGTCACACGTCATGTGTCCTTAAGGGGTTAAACCTTGTTTGTGTTGGATTAAATCTTGCCACCTGCTTGCCAGTTCCCCAGTTTTCTGTATAGTGAATCGTTTAGAGGAGGCTGTAACCAGAGCTAAGGGGTGTGTGTCTCAGCAGTCTTTGTTTTCTTTCAGCATTTCGAAACCCGAGCAATCTCTCTCAAAATACAAAGTGGCATTCTGGAACTCAGCGGCTAGACATCATGATTCTGAGCTCTTGTTTCTGGGAAGTAGAAATAATTGCCTGCGTTGTCTGCTTACTTCTTCTCATCCCGATATACCATCGATTCACAAGCAGACATGTTGTCTTGGATCCAGAAGGACGAGCTGTGCTTATTACTGGCTGTGATTCGGGGTTTGGGAACATGCTGGCTCACAGACTATTGAAAATGGGCTTTACAGTTTTTGCAACCTGTCTGTATCCTGAAGGCGAAGGAGCTCAGTCATTGATTAATGGTTACCCCTCAGACAGAGTAAAAGTTGTGCGACTTGATGTGAGCAGCGATAAGGAAATGGATAATGTCAAACAGTATGTGTTAAACAACCTGCCTGAAAAAGGTAACTTTTAAATAGTACTCATTTAACACAAACTATTGTGCCGTGCAGGTGCACTTGAGGGAAGTGCAGGTAAACTCTTACAAGGTTGCTCATTAAACCCTGGTTTGAATCGGAAACCAAATTGCAACATTTAAGCAAAATGTGCTGATTTGTATTTTATTTTCCAGATCAGCTGTAGTCGCAGATTTAGCATACGATTTATACCATTTTGGTGAATAAAACCTTTTAGGTCATCACTTGCCACTGTGTTTCAACTATCTGGGACTCAGACTGTTTAAATTCTTGATTTTTCTGCAGCATTCTAATAGTTAAATAGACACTATAGGCACCCAGATCCCATAATTTTTATTGAAGAGGTGTGGGTGCCATGTTTTAACACTGCAGCTGAAAACATTGCCATTCTGCAGGACAGCCACTAGAGGCACTTTCAAAGAAACCACAGAATAAAACTATGCTATGTCTACCAGATGGTCTCAGAAAGACCATCAGATTGGTACAGTGTGGCGTTCTGCTGCGCATGCGCATCAGCCTCTGAATGCTTTCTTATGGAAAATCATTGGATTGGCTTTGATCTATTTCGATGCTGTTGATTAAGGAGATGTAGCCAGCCACAGAGACCTGTACGGCGCGGCAAAAAAGTAAGTCAAACTATTTTATTTTTAAATTTATTATTTATTTTTATTGTCGGGGTTGGAGACCTAAACAGCCATCAGGAACGATGGCGTTAGGAATACACATTTGTATTCCTAACGCTATAGTGTCTTTTAGTTATGAAACAATCTGATACTCACAGGGTTATTTACTAAGGTGAGAATTCCAAGTAACTTTTTTTTTTTAAATAGAATAGCTGAAATTAAAGCATAGCCGACATTGAAATAATTAATAGTTACGTCCATAAAGCTGTATGTGTTCCAGCCATAACATCATTAAGGTCTTATTGGGTTATTCACTAAACCAAGAATTGAGAGGCCTGACTTGAGAATTCTACTTTTTAGGACAAAACTAAAATTGGGAAAATTCTCTAATTCATTATTTATCTCCTTTATTTTGACTCTGAAATTTCTCAGTCAATCCTCTGTAATTGCTGACTTAGTGAGTAACTTTGAATTTATTCAAGGCTGTGCCAAGGTAGCTGTGCCAATAATATAAATGCAAACAAAGTGATTATGATATTTCTCTGCTGTTTCTGGAAATGACATGTTCAGTCAGGATCTGTGGAATAGTTACGTGGAGGTAGTGTCTATCACTGTTGCAGATCCAGACATTCCAAGTGACTAATAATGCTGATCAACGCCATTTTTTTAAATTATTTTTATTTTGACTAGCATATCCTAGAGCTAATAGTTAGGTATTAATTACCTTCTCTAACCAACCTTTCCGTTAACACTGTAATTATTAGTTCCCCTTTTAACAAGATGGCATCATATTAAGTTTGATCATTTATGACTATGACTTTCGTATATAAAGAATTATTATATTTCACGTTACACAAGCAACAGAAGGAGTTCTATAACTAGAGGACAAGATGTAGAATGTTTTTAACCCCTTAAGGACTCATGACAGAAATATTCCGTCATGATTCCCTTTTATTCCAGAAGTTGTGCCCTTCAGGGGAGTCTATGGGTAAAGTTTGGGCCGTGAATTCCAGTGGACCCTTTGATTATCTGTGTTACATTCCAAATTAAATTACTGAAGTCCCAACGCAGGATTGCTTCCTCCCATAGAGTGACAGTAAATAGCAGACTCAACCAAACTTGACTAACTACTTCAAACTCTGAATTCCGTCAAAGACTAATAAATATTGCACTGTGGACATAATAGGCAGCCCATTCTGTAAAGGCATGCAACATGGGTTTTATCTATTTTTCCTTGTATGTCCGTCCCTATTCACACTGCCTTCTCACCGATACAAAAATATTTATCTCTCATAAACATATAAACAGAAAACATTCTCTCTAGCTGCATGGATCATGGAAGCATGTCATCAACACAGACTTTAACAAAAGACAAAATAGATGTAATCTTCGTACAGTGAACCACACGTATACACGAACACCATTCACGCACAGCTACACAAATAACTTTACAAGCTATTTATAATATACTTAATAGCACATGTATAGTTTTGTACTAAATTAAAGCACACCTAATTTTTTATACATGTGATATATATTACGGCTCTTTCCTTAGGCGTGCTCAAGGTAGAGAGTTTTGAATTTGAATTCCAGAGAGAGCGAGATTACAACATGGAATTTACAATCACTTTTTCCTGTTCATCTGGTACATAAGGAGCATAAATATAAAATTTATATTTGTAGGTACTGGATTATCACTAAGCAAAAAGTAATTATTTAACCTCCATTTTTTTTAATTTAAAATAAAAAAAAAATCTATCAGCATTAAAATATTTTTATTTTTTTTGTTGCTTTAATGAAACTGACGATCAATGCATGCTTTCCAATCCATATCCTAACAAAATGTGTTTATGAGAGGTGTACTGAGCAGAGAGACTGACCACAACGTGTCAAGCACAAACAAACAATGGTCATGCGTACACTGTGCTGGTGTCTGACCTGCCAGGAAATATTGTCAAAATCACCTGACTTTAAGAATTAAACTGGTGTGAAATTGTGATTACCAAGTATCTTTTTATTCCGGTGATGTTCAAACATATTTGGTTGTAATTATTTTGTCAATTTTAAGTCTATGCATGTCACTCACGGGGCAATAGAAAGGGACTGACCCTACTTCATTCCTGGAATTGAAAGGTATTTAAAAATTTTTTATTTATTTTTTAAATTTTTTTTTTTCAAGCTTATTATATACGGTAAAGAATCACGTTGTTGTGTGACTGTGGGTCAGGCAGTTGCAACCAAGTGCCTTCCTCATTTCCATAATTGCTCCTTATAATATTATAGAACACTCAAAGCGCCATTTTTCCTGCAGCACAATCTAGTGGTTATGGTGTCGGGAGTGCTCTGACGCCCCCTTCCCTCCATTGTAAGTAGTCAAACCGTTTTAAAATGGGGATTTCCGAGCACCGCAGCCTCCTCTCGGTTAGCTAATTGGCTAAGTGTTGTCAATACTGGATGTGCCCGTGCAGGAATTTTGCCATGAATTGCAACTCTAACATTGTGTAATGAATATGTAGATTTGAGTCATTTCTGAAGGATTTAGCTGGGCTAAATTACTTGCAATCCTACTGGACAATGTGTGTTTATAAAATTAAAAAGTTTGAAATACAAGTGATGAAGATTTTAGACTTGATAAAGGGAAGATCTGACTAAAGCTTTGTTGTTTTATTCTTCCAATATTCTTGTGGTCCAATAAAAAGATACTACAGATATTATCTTTGGTTTACACCTGATGTCATAAATGACTTTATCAGCAGTACTATTCTGCAGGCCAAGGACACTTAAACTCTGTATGTTTCTTCACATGTTGCTGTCCTTTTAAAGATTTTTACTGAAATAAGAATGAAAACAAAACCTGCTCATGTTTAAGAGACTTACCAAACAGGTTCTTCTTAAATATCCATAAAGTAGCTAGCTTAGCAAGTTCCACACAAATCCGAGATCTCTTAAGAGAATGACACAATAGTTCATATGTAGAGCTGTGGTTGTAGAGGGACTCACAGTTCTACTCCTATTCCTTTAAACATCTTTTGAAAAGTGTGCTTTTTATACATTTGTTAAAGACATGAGCGAGGCTGAGAAGCAAGAATTTTACAGGTATGAATATCCACACACAGTATCAAACTGAGAGGTATATGCCATGTAGAGTTTTTGGAAGGAGGGTGGAAGCTGATGTGTTTGACTGAGAATTATTCTTCAAGCAATTCCAGAATAATCTGGATGGAATGTGACCACTGAAATCAACCAATGCTTAACGCTCATCAGTAGAATCTGTTCAACCATTGGGTCGCAGGTTAGCAGCCCCAGTGGCGGACCCAGAGCCTGATCACGGGAGGGGCACTTGTAGACTATTTAAATAAATAATCCAGGTATAATAACCACTACAGCTCAGTGTAGTAGTTAGGGTGCCAGTAGTGCCAGGATCCCACCCCAGTGTAAGTAGTCATACCGTTTAAGAACAGTTTGCCAACTTACCTGGGGTCTGCTGGGATATAGGGCATAGGAGCAGTGGTGTGTGTTAGGGGTGAAGTGTGTGTGTGAGTGCGGCAGTGTATGTCAGGGTTGCAGTGTGTGTATAGGGGCACTGTATGTGTTTTTTGGGGCAGTGTGTGTATGGGGGGAACTGTGTGTGTGGGGCAGTGTGTGGGGGAACTGTGTGTGTGGGGCTGTGTGTGTGTGTAGGTGGCACTGTGTGTGGGGCAGTGTGTGTATGGGGGGCACTCTGTGTATCGTGGGGCAATGTGTGTATGGGGGCACTGTATGTGTTTTTGGGGGGAACTGTATGTCTGTGTGGGGCAGTGTGTGTATGGGTGGGCAGTGTGTGTATGGGGACAGTGTTTGTGGGGCAGTGTATGTAGTGTTTGTATGGGGGCAAAGTTTGTGGGGCAGTGTGTATGGGGGGCAGTGTTTGTATGGGGGGGGAAAGGAGGGTAGGTAGGCTTTTTAATAATAAAAAAAATGTATTTAATAAAATATATATATTTATGTCCCCCCTCCCTTCTTACCTTCACTGGGAGGAGGGGGGAATATTTTTTTCAATGGTGGTCCGGTGGGATTCCCTGGTGGTCCGGTGGGGAATCCCTGGTGGTCCCAGTGGTGGTGAGGTGAACTGTAGCCCGCAGCTCCAGGACTAGAGTTCACTCTCGTGAGATTTGGAGCGTTGCCGAGGTAACCGCGGCAACGCTCCAAATCTCGTGAGAGGAGGATCCGGAGGAGCTGCAGGCTGAGCTCCCGGGTCCTCTCTCCTCCCTCTCCCTCCCCTGCCGGCTGTCAGCACGGTGCCTGCGGATCGGGGAGGGAGATCTCTGATCTCCTTCCCCGGTCTGCAGGCACATAGCAGGGCTGGCACTTGGACAATGCCAGTCCTGCACTAGCCGGCAGGGGAGAATCTCGGGGGAGGGGGGAAATTGAAAAAAATGAGCAAGCGAAAACATCTGAGGGCCATTGACAAATGCGAAATGGTAATGGCTGGACAGCTGGGTCAGAGCAAAACGGCAAGTCTTGTGGGGTGTTCCCAGTATGCAGTGGTTAGTAAATACCTAACGCTGTGCAAGGAAGGACACTTAATTTTATGTCTTATTAATGTGAGTTAAGCTATCTTCTTGTTTATATCTGTTTTGTATTTGTGACGAGACCAATCTTGCCAGATTGCATTGGAGGAGCCTGGTTAGCCGCCTGCTCCCTTTAGACTATGGCCCGGACTTTTAAAAGACTTTATTCTCCCTGCAGAGAGGCTTGTTCATGCCTTTATGCCAGGGCGTTCGGTAGATCTACCGAACAAAATACCGAAGGCGCGACCACCGGGAAGCTGGCGTGTGCCATCAATTGACCACCCAGTAGTTGCGGTTAACTGCAGCTTAATTGACTGTTACTGGGTGGTCGCGGTTATACATAGCCGCCGCTAGGTGGCAGTGTTATGGAGTTCCCCGGATGGCCAGCGGTGCTCAGCCCGGAATCAGTGCACTAAAACTGGACACTTTTACGTGCAGGCATCGCTGAGCCTCCAGCCTTCCCTGCTTCTATTCGTGGCTGTTTAGCTGAACGCTGGATTGATCGGGACTTTACTTCAGTGAATCTTTTAACCCAGATAGCTATGCCATGGAGCCTATTCATCCAATTAAGACTTTGGCTCCATGGCAATTGAATTGTGTGTGTATAGGATCTGAGCGCTATTCGGTTGTTATGTGCGCTCAGATCCCAGCTATCTGGGGATATGTGACATGTATGGATTTTATGTATTAAATGTAACACTGTATGTTTTACTGTCTTTGTGTCCCCACGTGTATAATGGAGTTTTGCCTTTGTCCTGGGAGATAATTGGATTACTTCCCAATTATCTCCAGGATAGAGGGAGGGAAATTAGGATGCATTGTGGGGATGTTTTACTTCTGTGTGTCTGAATGTGATACATGTCTGTCTGTGTTACAGTCTTCCATCTGGTCCCCTAGGGGAGTGTCCACCAGGTGGGAGACCTGCATAAATACCGGGCAGGTAGCCCTCAATAAACCAGATCACTGCTTGACCCTCAACACAGAGCTTTGTTTCATCTTTGGGGGGATTTACTGTATGCTGTTAGAGACTGATTGCCAGGAGTGTAAGCCGCTTGGGTGCTTTTCCTGTTCGTCTGCTAGCAGCTATTCGTGAAGTTCCAGTTCGGGAGTTTGGAGTGCTATTTTGTAGGCAGTTCGGGAGTTTGGAGCATTCCTTTGTATCCAATTTGGGAGTTTGGAGCATTCCCTTGTATCCAGTTCGGGAGTTTGGTGTTCTGCAGTAGCTGTGCCTGTGTCTCTGGAAGGGAAGAACTACTAAACGGCGGTTTAACCCTTTTATGCCTGGGGGTGCCGTTACAATTGGTGGCAAGTGGCGGGATCGTTCCTACAGCCAGAAGGACAGCTACAGGAGACACCATTACGTGGATTTTACAATTTGAGGGCAATGCATGTCCCAGTACAGTGACCCTGACAGCACCGGGATGGAACCAGCAGTGGAGTACGATGAGGGTGTCATGGATGACCTAGATGCAGTCCGAAAAGGCATCTGGTACCAGGCACGGGGATTGCGGAGTACCAGCGGGGCGAGAGACTCCCCAAGCAAGACCAGTGATTGCAGAAGCGACTAGCCCTGCGGATGCCCTTCCTGGGAGAGCAGCCCCTGGAGGAATGGGTGAAGGAATTGGAGCTCCGAGTATGACAGGAGATGTGGCTTGAAGATGCCTACCAGGCGCTCTGGTGGTATGGGGCACAGTACCTGCCCTGGACAGCAGAGCATGACAAGCCAGAGGGAGAGGAGTTTGATGGTCCTGGCTTGTTATGGGTGACTTTTTCAGAGCCTGAGTTTGGGAGCCCTACACAAGCCCGGTTCCATAATCTCTGAGTGGAGGGAGAGCAGGTATGACTGGGACAACACTCACGAGATTGAACAAGATCTGGTCCACCTGGTGACCCGGGAGATGGAGCTGGAACAGGGCTACCAGCAGCTGTTCCACTCCAGTGAGAAGGCTCAGCAGGAGAGCAGAGTGACAGACCCAGAGCCAGACCCATTCAGCTGGGATGAGATAGTAGAGTTTTACTAGGAAGAACCCCACGTGGCCAGTGGAGATGGGATCAAGGTCTCTCCACCGGTCCTGCAGGGAATTGGGAGCCCAGTCTCGATTTCCCAGTGGCAGGCTGAGTTACAGGGGGCAGAGACAGTCTGTCCTGTCCCCCGGCAGCAGAGTGAATTGCAGGGATTTGGGAGCCCAGTCTCCATTCCCCAGCGGCAGGCTGAGTTACAGGGGGCCAGAGACAGTTGGTCCTGTCCCCCAGCAGCAGTGTGTGTTACAGGGAATTTGGAGCACAGTCTCCATTCCCCAGAGGCAGGCTGCGTTACAGGGGGCAGAGACAGTCGGTCCTGTCCCCCAGCAACAGGGCTGTTTAGCCAAAGGGGAGACAGTCGGTCTCCCCCTACAGTAGCAGAGCTGTGCATCCAAAGGGGAGACAGTCGGTCTCCCCCTCCAGCAACCAGACTCCAACCAGACTACTCCCGTGGTAGTGCTGGCACCAGAGCAGAGTACCGCTGGTCTCTGCCCACTCAGCAACCCACCAAGGCAGCCTACCAGTCCCCCACACAGCCGTGGTGAGGCACCTGAACATGGACAAGTTTCTCCCTTACCCAGGTGTAGTAACCAGTTATTGTGGGTGGCTGTATTACTGTTTGTGCTTCGTGGGTGGGCTGCTGGACTAACCAGGGCACTGACCGGCAGGTGGTCAGATACCCTGTTAGTCTGCCTGGAAAAGGGGAGAGATGTGACGAGACCAATCTCGCCACATTGCATTGGAGGAGCCTGGTTGCCCGACTGCTCCCTTTAGACTATGGCCCGGACTTTTAAAATACTTTATTCTCCCTGCACAGAGGTTTGTTCATGCCTTTCTGCCAGGGTGTTTGGTAGATTTTATCTACCGAACAAAATACAGAAGGAGCGACCACCGGGAAACTGGCGTGTGCCTTCAATTCACCTCCTGCCATTCATGTGGATGTTACTTTGCCACCAACTACCTGCCTAGAGATTGTTGCAGACCACATACACCCCTTCATGGCACTGGTGTTCCCTGGTGGCAGTGGCCTCTTTCAACTGGATAATGCACCCTGCCACACTGCAAAAAATGTTCAGGAAGAGTTTGAAAAACAAAACCAAACAAAGAGTTCAAGGTGTTGCCCTGGCCTTCAAATTCCACAGATCTCAATCCTTTTGAGCATCTGTGGGATGTGTTGAAACAACAAATCCGATCCATGGAGTCCTTACCTCGCAACTTGCAGAACTTATAGGATCTGCTGCTAATGTCTTGGTGCCAGACACCATTGGACATGTTCAGAGGTCTTGTAGAGTCCATGCCTTGATACATCAGAGCTGTTTTGGCAGCATGAGGGGGACCTACAGGATATTGGTCAGTTGGTTTTAATGTTGTGGCTGAACAGTGTATACATGTGTCTTTATTATTAGCTACTATAATAACTTATTAAAGTGGATACAGCCAGAGTGCAGACCAAAAAAATTAAATAGCTGCTTCACTGTAGTAAATAACAGCAAAAAGCTAATTAACCAAAAGTTAAAAACTAGCAACAGTAATGTGTTTCCACTCCATTAAAGTAACTGAAAGTAAATTAAAATAATGTCTCCATATATGGAACCTGTGTATACTCTGTGACACTGCAAAGTTTGCAGTGAAATGATGCGTGTAAAGATAAAGCTGGCGGACTATAGTGTTATGGTGTTTGGAGTGTTACTATGAAGAATTGACCACTAGGGTAAAGCCATGCACATAATATAAATGATCAATAATAATACTGATTATTCATGGATATTATGTGATCACATTAACACACTAAACATTCATGAGGCTCATATTTTATACGCATGTAGAATTATTTCATGTTAGCAAACTTTTTTATAATTTTAATATTGTGTATTTATTTCATTCAGGATTGTGGGGCGTTGTGAATAACGCTGGCATATCCACTTGGGGTTTGTCAGAATGGATGTCCATTGACCAGTACAAAAAGCTAGTTGACGTGAATTTGCTTGGAACCATCAGGACTACATTAGCATTTACTCCACTTGTAAGAAAAAGCCAAGGTAAGGTCTGCAAAGTTTCATTTAACGTGATATCAACCTTTGCTCTGTTTATATATTTTGAAAACCCTCCCATAGGGCTTGTTAGATCCTGGGACCCAGATCAATAAACTTTCACATAATAATACTCATAGCAGCTAACTTTTTCTATAACATTTTTTTATTTATTAAAATGATACTACAGGCATTAAATTTACTTTAACTTTATGAAGCAGGTGTGTATAGATTATACACCTGCAGCCTCTCTGCTGAATTATATAAAAAAAAAAATTTTTTAAAGGGACACTCCAGACCCCGAAACACTTTAGGCATGTCCTCTTCTTTTTATTTTGCAAAAAGTGCAGATTTCGATAGAATCTGACATTTTTGTAAAGTTGGCATAATAATCTAATAACCACCAGGTTCAGAGAAGAGTTTTATTGACCGAGCGAAGCAACTGTGATCACAGTTAGCAAGCAGAGTCTGCCAGGGTCATAAAAGCAAGGGTCTTTATATATTAAAAAGATTAACAATGATCCTTTAGAATATCTCGTAAAATGGGCATTGTTCAAATAATTCAAGTTTTAACTTTGAGCTAACATTAAAAGTTACAAAAATCTCTCATGTAAATCACACAACCGATCCTGTTACTTCCTACTCAGTGGAACTAAACTCAAGACCACTTCTGGCTATAAATAAAAATCATTTTTTTATTTTTTTGTGCCAATGATGGAACTCCACATTACAAGCGGCACTATCCGTACTTGCCTCTCTGCTATTGTTTCACCTTCTCTAGGGACTACTTTGTCTTATGTATTTTTCCTACGCTTGAAAATCTTGGCAAAGGATGGAGCTTAAATCCGCTTCATTTCCTGTGTCGAAAGTCTTCCCACAACACTCGCTCTCTTCAGTGATCATGTGATGCTTCGTGCTTCATGTGCTGTGACCGAACGTCCTGTCATTTAGACAGGGTGCCGGCAAGTTGACTGTCATTGTTCATTCGTGTTCGGATGATATTTGTTATTGTGTTCGGTTCTTGCCGCGGCTGCATCTTGTAGTTGTTTAGCAGATAGCTCCTTAATACCCACAGTATTAGGGCACTATCTACTAAAAAGCTAAAATACAGAAATTGATCTTTTAGCCAACTTTACTAATACCAAGTAAAAATTAGTTTAAAATTAATTTTGTTCTGATTTACAGAGTACAGTAAATGTCTAGGATTTCAGTTTATTTTGAAAGTTACAGGTCAGAAAATACAAGGAGTAAAATAAAATTTGAATGTGAAACAATTTTAGAAGTTGGTATGTTTGTCTAGTAAGCTTAATAACCATCACAGAAAACAAATTGCCACACAAAAGTATATATTTATATAAAGTAGATATAACATGCTATTTACCTAAAGGTATTTAAGTACTTTTCACGTAGCCATTTCACCACCAAGCTGCTAAATATTGTAGTAAAATTTGTGTTTTTTTCTGTTTTTGACATACAGACCTATAAGAAGGTTGTGTTTTTTTTTTAATGTGTATTTCATAATGTTGACACGTGATACTCCTGTACAAAACCCCATATAGCAGTTGCATTTGCTGAGTACAACAATAGCTCCCCTGTATGCCTTTGCCATTATTCTGTGAAGCTACAACACCATATAAGAGACCAGGTTATTCCAGTTTCTATGGTTATAATTTTCATAGATTTGATGGGCCTGTCTCATTTTGGGACATATTTTCTCAGTTTGGCTATTCAAATAACCCCACAAAGAAAGCAGACACTCCAGAAACACAGATGAAGATTTTTTTTTTTTTTTTAATGGGTATGGGGGGGGAGGAGGGGGGATTAATTTTCACCTGTAACTCAATTCTTCAGCACAGGTGTCTGTCGAAGAGTTAATTGATAGGTGAGAAAAAGACCTCTTGCTAGATAGGTTTTTCTTCCAATATATATATTTTAACACAATATACAGTGTTCTAGGTGCACGCTCCAGGACAATATATATTCAAAGTGAAAAGCACACTCGTAGAATTTCAAAATAAAAAAGATAACTTTGTTTTACAGCTGTGCAACAGCATACATCCACCATTTCAGTCCCATTACCAAACTTTCCATAATATCTCAAGGTAGTTGGACCGAAACATGGATTATATGCAAATGCACGTCTCCTTAAAAGAAAATCGCTCTGTCTGCTTATTTTGAAGCCTTGTGAGTGCTTTCTTTCATGTTAGAGTAATAGTTTTCAATTTTAAGTTATCCTTTCAATCTCTATATGTGCACACTATGCTGGAGTAACGCATTATTGGGCGGATATAGAATTTTTCCAGGGCTGCTTTTAGTTCCCAGTCCGACACTATAGATGCATAACCGAGTAAAAAAGGAGCAAACGTATAAAACTTAGTTTACATTGAAGCGTGCCTACAGAGCTGTACATTACAGCAAACAATTCCACAGGTGCTGATAAACATACGAGAGTTTTATAAACCCTAGTAGTTCACTATTCCACTTACAATCAATCTAGAAAAGTGATTGACAATGCTGTAATGATAGTTGTGGCTCTCCATCAAATTCCTTGCAGGAATAGCTTCACATATAAAATTCCATAAAGCCTCACGATTTGCTGTGAAAACTCAGAAAAAAATGCATTTGCGTGTTTAACAAGAAGGTACAATATCGTATCCGTATACTAATGTATAATACATATTGCAAATGGAAGATAATTCCTCAACTCCTTTCTTCTACATTGTGCTTCATTATAATTATTGTTCAATTATGTTTTGATATTACACAAGTTTATGAGCTGTAGATGGGGTTTCACAAATTCTTCACTTTGATTGTTTATTTTTCT
The DNA here is from genome assembly GCA_933207985.1 of Pelobates cultripes. NCBI lineage: Eukaryota > Metazoa > Chordata > Amphibia > Anura > Pelobatidae > Pelobates > Pelobates cultripes. The sequence goes on from OW240913.1 coordinate 352,721,816, forward strand.
TTTTGTAGGGCGTATGGTGTTTTTATCAAGCATCAGCGCCATTATGAGTTTAGGAAATGGCATCTATTCGTTGACGAAGGCTGGCATTGAAAAATTCTGTGATTCACTCCGGTTAGAAATGAAAAGATTTGGAGTCAAGGTAAAATTTATCCTTTTATGCTTATTTTTGGGAAACTGCTAGCAAACCGCTCTGCTTTATAAGCAATTAATTTCAGGTTTTTGGGTGAAATTCTTCTTTTCAAGATTGGTATTTGTGGCAGTCGATTTATTTTTCATTCTTTATTTTTGGGGTGCTTTCAATACATAATAAACAAAAGGTGACCTTGGATTTGACATAAGCTGGGTACTGTATATTACGTGGATACAACAAGGATTTTGCACCAATTTTCATGTAAAGAAAGAAAAAGGTACAAACTGAGATCAGACAGTATCAACTAAGGAAGCACGTATCAGCAGATACAATTAGCTGGATTTAATTATCAAGTTATATCAGCCTGTAGGATATCAGCTAGGAACAAGTTGGTTACCGATAACCCCAGGTCCCGAAACAGGTAGTGTGCTTCCGAGGGTTGGTAACAGGGGAGGCCTTGCAGTTTTTCTCCACTAGGAGCCATCAGGAGCCCCATTTGTAGATTATCTTATGGTCTCTGAAGATTTGGGTGACCGGTCAGAAAAACTGTCTCCAAATAGTCATATGGCAGCCTTGGAAGGTTGTGGAAGTGGTGCCTCTGGTCGCCCCTGTTGTCTGAATCCTTAATAAACCTCAGTAAAACATCCCTGTGTGCCATTGGGGACTTTGTCAAATGGAGGCAGTAATCAAGGGTGACCTGTTTTGCGTAGACAGGAGGCTCCTGATGAAGTGGGGCGGTTCCTCTGCAATAACTACCTCAGAGACCCCCTTTAGCCGCACATTTCTTGCCCTGGACCTATCCTGCAAGATAGCCATGCGGTTATTCAGATCGGCATTACTTTTCTGCAAGGTGTTGAGAACCGCGTCTGTGGCAGTCTGTGCCACCTTTTGTAGCGCCTAGATTCTCTTTTGCTGAAACAATTCAACCGATGAGGCTGCCATTGTGGGCACTGTTGTCTTTGAGAATGTAGACAGTCTGAGGCAGGCTTTCCTCTTCCATGGAAGCCGAAGTGTAGGCCCCCACAGGTGCCATTTTGGCCATCTCTGACCTAACCTGCTTGCGTAGTAACATCCTGATATCTCAGGATCCTGGGTCTGGATCTGCCTGGTACTTTTTGGATTTTTATTTTTTTTCCCCCATCGGTATGGAGGGGAAGGTAACCAAAACCAGGCATGTAGGCATGCAGTAAGGGGCAGGTAAGCACTATTTTCAACTTGTAGAGCCAGAGCTTATGCAGTGTGCGTCCGACTAGATCGGGCATAACATAAATATGTTATGCCAGCTGAATGGCAATTGTTTTAGATTTCCAGATGTAATAAAATCGATGGGTTTTTTTTTTTTTTTAATTTTTTTTTAACGAAAGAGAGGGTTTCAGCATAGTACTTACTCATACAATATCTGTGCAGCTACCCCTTGCTGTCCTGGAAACTGGATTTGGGGTAATATCTGCAAATCTACATATTTGGTAGTGGGTCAGCTGTCGTGATGTACAGATAAAATTAAATTATTTGCAGATTATAATTGGAAAACTTAAAATTTAGAAAAATAAAGAAACATTACATGCATTTACATATGACTCACATTACAATAAACTCCTTTATTTGTGTTGAACAAATATGAGTGAATATAATTTGCACAAATCAGTAAATAACCAGCAGATCAGTATATAACCAATAGATTTATGCTTATCTTCTAAACGTCATCCATGTAGCCAAACTCTGACTATCCTGTAACTGTATCAAAACTCTGAAAGCTCTGTGGGAGATACTGATAAAGGGGGAAAAAACAGCCAGGAAGGAAAAAGACGGTTGGATGCCAGATGATGCTTAGTGCCGGTGTCTGTACTTTCTACAATATTCTAAGTCATGGCAACAGTTCATAACAACTGTTTGTCATTAAACAGGAGAAACTACCTAATCAAGTTGTGACTATGGCTCAGTTTCAAAATTGTTCCGGATCAGCTGCCATTGCCTCTATTTTGCCGTTCAGGCTTACAAAGAAGTTAAAGGACCACTCTAGGCACCCAGACCACTTCAGCTTAATGAAGTGGTCTGGATGCCAGGTCCTTCTAGGGTTAACCCATTTTTTCATAATTATAGCAGTTTCAGAGAAACTGCTATAATTATGAATGGGTTAAGCCTTCCCCCAAAGCCTCTAGTGGCTGTCTCATTGACAGCCACTGGAGGCGCTTGCGTGCTTCTCACTGTGAAAATTACAGTGAGAGCACGCCAGCGTCCATAGGAAAGCATTGTAAATGCTTTCCTATGAGACCGGCTGAATGCGCGCGCAGCTCTTGCCGCGCGTGCGCATTCAGCCGGCGGGGCGTAACGGAGGCGGAGAGGAGGAGGAGAGCTCTCCGCCCAGCGCTGGAAAAAGGTAAGTTTAAACACCTTTCCTCTCCCCAGAGCCAGGCGGGAGGGGGACCCTGAGGGTGGGGGCACCCTCAGGGCACTATAGTGCCAGGAAAACGAGTATGTTTTCCTGGCACTATAGTGGTCCTTTAATTGAATAACCCTGTCAGCCTCTATAGTATTTGAAAATACCATATTCTATATGATCATACATATATTTTTAATTCCATTGATCTGCATGTTTGAAAATGTTCTCTGTGCACTGCATTGAGCCAGGAACCTCAGTGGGTAATCATATGGAGGTATAGTGCATAGGGAAAGGTATATTTATTTTTAATAATCTCCTACAATCTACCTAACGAATTAGAAGTCTATTTTTTCAGATGCTTCCTGTACATAGAACATGATTAGCTGCACTTCCCTGATGAGATAATAAAATCAATTGTTAGATGTTACTATGCCTTCCATGCAGTGGGCATTTTGGTTCTGGTCTGCCTTGTCAGAAAGATCAGCCTGATATGCTAAAGGTATAGGATCGCAGTGTGATGGCACATAATTGTGTGACACTTACAATAAATAGGCATGTCTCAAATTCCCTTTGGCTGCCACGTATTTTTTTTTTTGTTCGTTTTGTTTTAAAAATTATGCTTTATTTGTAAAGTTATACATAAGGAAAACCTGCAGATTGACCAAAACTGACAAACTGTGATCTTTGTCAACGTTGCCATTGGCCGTCTTCATCTATACTCCCCTCTCTCCAGTGTCGTGTCACTTCTGGAAACGTCATGTCACAGGTTCTCCGTGTTGACTCTCAACATTGCGGGAGTCAACAATGAGGTCAGTGGAAGCTGCCTTGTATTGAGCATCCGTGTGATTTAGAAACTTTAAGATGGCTATGCCGAGAAAGAAGACCAGGTGGGACAGGAAAAACTTAAAAAATGGTTAGTTGCATCAGTCCTGTTATCGGCAAAGGTTGGGGGAAGGGTCCCGGCCACTAGGGAAAGGTAGTCAAGGGATCAATAAAATGATGAAGATGCTTTAATTAAATGAAGTTTGGTCATACATGCTGCCCCTACAGCCTTGGTGACATGGAGAAAAAGCACAGTTAATATTTTGTCCCATGGACACTGTATATTTGGGAAGAGTAGGCAACCACCTTCTGGTTAAGCTGGATACCTAGGGCCTGGTATCACCATCGTGACCTTTTCCAACCCAGATCTTCTGCCTCTAATATATTATTTACAATTAATGCCCTTATAAAAAAAAAAAAAAGCAATCACTGTAATTTATTTATTTATTTTTCTTTTTTTTTCCTTTTTTCCTTTTTTTTTTTTGTCAGGTCAGCATTATTCAACCCGGAAATTACGCAAGGGCCACAAATATCCAACCGCAGAGGACTGCAGAAGAGGTTTGGAATTCCATCCCTGCACACGCTAAAGATGTTTATGACATGGGATTTGTGAAGAAAATGACCGACTTTATTAATAGAGAAGTTCTCAAGGGAAGCGATAAGGGTTATGAGATCATAGATGCCATTGTAGACGCTCTTACATCAGATAAACCAAAGATCCGATATTTGGAGGCAAGCCTACAGGAAAAGATAGCAGTGTTCTTGTACTTCTATTTACCAACCTCTTTTGTAGACGCAATTCTGGCTAAATCTATCAAATAGTGACTGGTGCTTAGTACACGTGTTTTTGTATCTTTATTTACCAATGTCAGTTATCTTACAATGTATCAGTTTTAATGAATCAGACACGCGTTTAGAGATCGGGGCAGTCAGTGTTATTCACTAGAGTGCAAGCTTTCTGGAATTCTACATTTTAAAACTGTTGACCAAGTTTGAAAATTTTGTTTTCAAGTTCAGCTAATTTAGATGACAATTTCCTGACAGTTAACACATTTATGTAAAACCCTAATTGTTTTTTTTTTTCCAGTCATAATTCATGCATGTTTTTAACATTTATAAAGTATGAAAAATTAAACTAAACTTAAAAATTGACTCTTTATTCTGCAAACGGGTGTCTTGGCGTGAACAAAAAATAAATAAATTGAACTCCCACCCTGTAGATAGTACAAATAAATTACTAAAAGGTAAGCTAAAAGTATGTGGTCCCTTTCAATAACTGGTGATATAATGATTGTGATGAACTCCGTATTTCTCAGCTTCTAGGAACAGTTTCCTCTAGTTCGTTTTTTCTCTGTTCAATATTTGTAACCTACCGAACACTGACCACTCCCCTGCCTCGTTAACTACAAAGTAACCACAAACTTAAGTGCTCTCTCTGTGTGGCCACCGTTTGTATAACCGAACAACGCATGCTCTAGAAAATGGCGGCCATCTTGTCTCCCGAACGCAGGCAGCGGCACTTGTTCGTCGATCGTGTGGAACTCAAAGTAGGAAACCTCAACAAGTGAATCTCAGTGACTTTGTACTGACGCCTGCTTCCATTCCCGACAAGGCAGGAGAACGCAGTTAGGTGGAAATGTTCGCACAAACTAGGGGAACATTCGCTACCACGAAAGGTGACCAGCCAAAGCACCAAACGCTCTGGAGCTGTTTTGGGCATGGGACCACGTGTGCGGCTGGTCAATACTTTACCCCGGTGGTGATTTGACTAGTAGTCTGAGCGCTATTTGGACAACGTGGGCACTCCGACCCAGGCTATCCAGGGATATAATGCTTGTGTGGGGTTCCCATCGATATTATGTGTATTTTGGGGTGTTTTTTTGTAATATTTCGTAAGCTCTAGTGCCTGGGAGATAAGTGAGCTTGCTTTTGCTTAAACTAATTATCTCCCAGATACAGAGGCGCCTGGGGGGGAGCTTACTGTACAAATGAATGGAGACCCCATGCTGGGGGTCTGTGTATATAAACTAGAGATGTGCATGGAAAAAATATTTGGTTCGGCATTCCGAAATTCGGCACTTCAGAACTTTGGGACTTTAGCACTTTGGCACTTGGGGTAAGTGTAGGATTAGGGTTGGTTTAAGGGTAGAGGTAGGCTTAGAGGTAGTGTTAGGGTTGGGTTGGTTTAGGGGTAGGGTTAGAGGTAGTGTTAGGGTAGGGTTGGTTTAGACGTAGGGGTAGTGTTAGGGTTAGGGTTGAGTTATGAGCAGGGTAAGGAATAGGGTTAGGGGTACGGTTAGGAATAGGGTTAGGGTTACCTTATCCTAACCTCCTGTTTTGCCACTTTTCAGAAATCCAAAGCACTTCAGCACTTCCGAACTTTGGTTCGGTTCAGCATTCGGAAATTCGGCGGTTCGGTTAGGGTAGGGATAGTGGTTGGGTTAGGGTTGGTTTAGGAGTCGGGTTAGAGGTAGGGCTAGTTTTAAGGTTAGGGGTAGGATTGAGTTAGGAGCAGGGTTAGGGTAGGGTTAGGGGGCAAGGTTAGGGTTAGCATAGGGTTAGGGTTACCCTACCCTAACCCTACCCTAACCTCCTGTTTTGCCACTTTTCATAAATCCGAAGTAATTTGGTTTGGCATTCCGAAATTCGGCACTTCGGATATTCGTCCGAATTTGCATTCGGAACAAAACAAATTGCGCATGTCTAATATAAACATCTTGTACACTTCATCAAATCTTGGCTGATTTTTGGGTATACCAGAGTTATAATCACTGCTTCATTTCGGGATCTGGAAGACTCTTCAACGGATATACTCAGTCTGAGTATAGGGGCTCCGTTACACTAACAAACAGCTCTAACAATCTAAAATAACTCTCCCCTCTGAATTTCTTTATTGAAGAGAAATAATAACAGTGTAGCTAGCTTAATAAAATGTAGTGAAGAATTGATAACCCCTTACTGACAAGATATCAGAGTTTTGTACACACCCACTGCTTTCTAACAGATAACTAGCATAATACTAAATGTAGTCTTCTATACAGACAGATACATTGTCCGTATTTAGGATAGAGGGCAAAGAGCTTTGGCTTGTAATAACTCTAGCAAGTGTAACTAAAGTTGAAAGCTTAGTGTGCTATAACAAATAAATGATGTTAAATAGTCATCTATAACAAATAAAATGGCTCTGTAAACAAAAATGAACTTTATGTAATCTGTCCCTCCATGGTTTACTGTGTCTGAATCTCTGATTATATTTTTCTCAATTTCTCTAGTTTTAATAGAATATATAAAATAAAGTAGGGCTTCAACTTAATGCCAGCCGCACCTCCAACAAAGTCATGTGAAAGCTTATAATATTCCAAAGAAGGCTTCTAGAAGCATAGCCAGACCAGTCTCTTAGCTTGTAGAGCTCTCCCATATCTAAGAATTCCACTGTGAAGAACAGATGAGGTCTGCAACCATACTATGCTAGGATGGGATAACACCTGGAGGAGGGGTTAGAACAAAGCAGAAAAATGGGCATGAGGCATGACCACTAAAACTGATATCTAGACACGTTCTAGAGTGGATCACCAATTCTCCATTTTTGAGCTGTATGCCAACAGATCCGGGAGAAGAATGGATTGTTCCCTTTAAAGTCAGTGTTTCTACGGTCATGGATTACTGGAAACACAAGCAATGTTATTGCAAGCTATTATCCCCAGAGCTAGGTTAGCAGCTGACACACTCCCATTGGAACCAAATTTGCATCAGTCAGACCTGTAATGGATTCTGAAGGGTATAGCAATGCTTTTGGGTGCAATAAGAGTGATCCAATTACAAAGATTGTCTTTTCTATTCTTTAGTGAAACTCAAACCATTTCTGATTATAGCACTAAAGTGAGCGTTTGCTCTCTAACCTAAAATGTCTAAACCTGCAGCACTGTAACAAGTAAATTTTCTTTAGCACTGTGTCCATGTGGGCCATGAGGGCTCTGATGTCACTAGTGTAAAATGTAAGATGTCACTGAACAAAGTAAACAATCTCTCACTCTTTCCCTATAGACTTTAATGGTGACTTCTGCAGATATTTAATTTACAAAGTTTTTCTAACAGTTTTGAATCATTTGAAAAGCTTATTAATCGAGGCCATAATTTGTCATGGGGCTTGGTGTGTTCCAGCAGGAATCATTAATATTAAAATCATTGAAAACCTATTGGAGAACTGCAACTCCCATGATGCTCGTAATCTCTGAGCAGCCAACCGACTGGGTCCCACTCATTCAATCATTCAATCAATCAATCATTTATACATATGATGCAAGACAGGTTTGTCCTCTAAACGAAGTATTTGGAAATTACACTACAGACAACACAGTTGGTCCTTTTTATAATATTAACACTAATGCAGACAACAATGTTTTATATTGTTATATAGCATAATAATAAATTAGAATGCATATAGATATATCATCGAAGCAGATGTAAAATAGCAGATTAACCCTTTAGTGACTGCGGATGTACAGGGTACGTCAGACAAAAAATGGTCATTAACGACCGCTGGCATACCCTGAACGTCCGCGGTACATTTGAGCACTTGAAGCAATCATGATCGATTCCAGTCGAAGCATATTGCAATAACCCCCTCACTGTCGGGCCGCCGGGTGATCACTCCCTTGGAGCGATCACTTCCGGGTTGCTCCACGTGGCGCCCGTCAGTGAGGCAGAGCATCGGGAGCCATCAGGCAGGCTTCCGATGCTCTACCTGTGTGCTGAGTTCCTCGAGAGGTTGAGATTTTGGGAGTCAAACTTAATAAAAGTGTGGTTTTTTTTTTACATTTTTTCATCATATTGATCGGTTTTATAGTAAATTATATGATATGATGAAAATAATGGTATCTTTAGAAAGACCATTTAATGTCGAGAAAAACGGTATATAATATGTGTGGGTACAGTAAATAAGTAAGAGGAAAATTACAGCTAAACACAAACACCGCAGAAATGTAAAAACAGCCCTGGTCCCAAACGGTAAAAATTGAAAAGCGGTCTGGTCACTAAGGGGTTAAATTTGTATCTTGTAAGACCTGTTTTATTGGACTAACGGAATTTTGGAATGGCAAGCTTTCGGGAGAACCTCTCTTTCTCAAGTCTTTCTTTCTCTCTCCCTCAATCTGTGATCCTTAAACAAGCTGTTTACGACTTCTATATCATGAGACAATTGAAGAATGAATACCGGTGTTAATTCTCCACATTAACAATGGGTCACCAAACTAATCCCATGAATATAATCTGTGTGCCTGTCAATACATGTTCGGAGTCTGCAGAACAAGACACCAGAGCAATGTCACACACATCCAGTGTTTCTAGAATGGAGGGTGTAGCTGCGAGTCAGGATGGCTTGTCACATGTAAATTGAGAATAAGGTGGAGTCACAGCAGTCAGCTGCTACACACACATTCATGCACACGCCCCGAGTGTGTTACGTTGTGTGGTTCCCATGGAGATAGTATGTTGCATCCTTCTCTAACAATCAGCTGTAACAAGCAGGTCTACCAGCTGACTTAGCAACACCAGGTAAAATAATAAATCCATCTATATAAATACATATTGCTGCTTTCTACATAGTGTCTAGCTTTTTTTATGCGAAATACCTATTTAACACTTTGTTATTGCCCAGGCTGTCTGACGGTGATAAGAGGTGAAGCCCACAATAGCTGGTCTGTCAGATGTGGTCAATCACACTTTGTTTTGATATTGGTGGTTCACCAAAATATTGGTTATACTTTGCCGCTGCAGGTATTGTGGCTGAGCATTATGGTAAATGGAGTCCACAAATGCTGGAGTGTCTTTTCAGCTAATTCGTTTAACTTATCTTGAAAAGGTGGGCAACTTTGGTCTGACGGCAAGTTTAGCTCTGTAGTCCAGCCAACCATGACAGCCCCTATTATCATTGTTTTCTAATATTTATTTATTTATTTAAAATTTTACCAGGAAGGATACATTGAGATTTCTCTCGTTTTCAAGTATGTCCTGGGTTTCAATTATGTTATGCAAAGCTACTGACTAAAGTGGGAATCATCAGCAATTCAAACTGAGTTTCAAATGTAAAGCCCAAATAACTGATCTGGAATAATGCTCCAAGTCAACTATGCTTTCGCTTCCGCTATTTTGGTCTTGTATTTGAAATTAACTTTTTATCCATTTGGATTTCCAGCAATGCTCACTCTAGTGATTGCCCTCAGTATGCAATTTGTTTTAGAAGACAATATAGAGATATCTAGTCTGAGTTAATAGCATTCAGGCAAGATCCGAAGCTAGGGACTGTCAATGGAAATCTAGGAGCATTGGCATGAATGCAAAGGTGATAAAAGCAGCAGGTAAAATATTGCACGGGATAGAAGAGTCATTTTTTCCTGTCACTTCTGATGCCTTTATAAATCGGTTTTACCTAGTAAATGGACAGTACTTGCTACGTTTCACTAAATTGTGACTTTTCAAGTTTAAATTCCAGAGCAAAATAGCCACGTTGAAAACGTTCAGATCAGCTCTGTTTTCAGTAAAAATTTTAATTTAAATACAAAAAGAGAAGTCCTGCGCTCACTCCCATCACTCCTGGGCGGCAGCAATGACTACAGTACACATAAGCTAATACATATAGTAAAAACCAAAGAAAAAAGTTATCTGCGCTCTCTCCTTAATCCCTATGTATATTTAAACAAATGGAGGTCATTTAGTTGCTCCAATGGCCACTAGAGGGAATGCCCGCCTGCCAACGTCAAGGCAGACTCTCCTAGACAGGTCCTACTCTGACCCTTCACCTTGCTTCCTTGAGCTTCTGGCAAAAATATCTCTAATGTTACAGAAAGGGGTATTTTTTATATACACCCCTATATACTTGTTAACCCTTAATAGGGTTACTTTGAAATTCTCACTATTCACATGTTTGTGAATATCCCTGCCAGAGATGTATTCCTGTAGAATTCTGTAATATTCATACACGTTTGGTTTTGGTCGAATGGCAATTTGTCAAAATTTAGGCAGAATCGTGGGTCTTCTGAATTCTGTAACTCTGAAGCGATATGTGGACGTAAAACTGACAGAACAACAACATAGCCAATGTGCATGTTTATTTGAGTTGTGATACGGAGTAACGTTTCTGGCAACCAGAACATTCCTGTTCCAAAAACAATGTGTAGAATGGAGAAGAATTGCCATGATTGATGTCTGCTTAATGGAACATTACAGTCTTTACCTATTTAGGTGACTGCCCCCCTTACATCGCATGGGAAAGGTGTTTTTAGTCCCCATTTTTCCCATGCCACGCTGGTCTTACCATAGCTGGACCTACCTCCATGTTTTGATGACCTCAGCCAATTCAATGACTTCCCATAGGAAAGCACTGAGAGGCTATTGTGCATGCGCCGATTTAATGCATCTCTATGGAGAAGTTTCGGCCCCTCCAGGCAGAGCGTGGAGACACTAAACTCCACACTAGACTAGGAAGCAACTCTAGTGTCTGTTTCAGTGACTGCATCTAGACTGGTTACTAAGCAGTGTTTACAGTGCTTTGCCTCCAGGGACAGTCTATACATACCAGAAACCAGGGCCGCCATCAGGGGGTGACAACCATGATGGTTGTCACGAGCCCGGCGGTCCTGGGGGGCCCGGACTGCTCTGGCAATCTCAGGCCCCACATTCCCTCTCTGCACACATAGATAGCGAATATCGCTATCTATGTGTGCAGCCGCGGGCCACCGGTTCCATGTTACCGCAGAGGGGGCCCAGCACACTGCGTCTTCACATTCAGTTCATTTCCTCCAATAACTCTCGCGAGACCCGCAAGAGTTATTGGAGGAAATGAACTGAATGTGAAGACGCAGTGTGCTGAGCCCCCTCTGCGGTAACAGGGAGCCGGGGGCCCCATCATGCCACCGGACCACCAGGGAATGGAAACTCCCCCCTCCCTGGACACAGGGATGGGGGAATAACATTTAATTAAATTTCATGTGAAAATACCCCTTCCCCCCCCCCCAGTTTGCACATTTACACACACACTGCATACACCAATACAACACACACACTGCATACACCAATACAACACACACTGCGTACACTAATACAACACACACACTGCATCCGCTACACACACTCTGCATTCACTACACTCTAACACACTCTGCATTCACTGCACTAACACACACACTACATTCATTATACTGACACACACACTGCATTCATTACACACTAACACACACTCTGCATTCACTACACTATGCAAACACTCTGCATTTACTACACTAACATACACTCTGCATTAACTATACACACATCCAGTATCCACTACATACACATCCAGTATTCACAGTACACACACTACATCCACCACACATTGAAACACTCTGCATTCACTATACAGAGACACTGCATCTAATACACAGACTACATCCACTACAGACATTGCATCTAGTACACACAAACACTACATCCACTACACAAACACACATTACATCACTGTACACACACTACATCCACTACTCAAACACACTCTGCGTTCACTATACACACTGCATCTGCTACACAAGCACACACACTGCATTCACTGCACAAACAGTATCTAATACACACAAACACTACATCCATTACACACATTCTAATTCACTTCCACTATACACACCACATTCAGTCCTGCATCATTGTCAGCGGACTAGGTAGGGCGTGGGTGGACCCAGGGGGGTGGAAGGAGGGGGGGACACAAACCTTGTGCTTTGACCTTGATGGCGGCTCTGCCAGAAACACTACATTAAGCTGTAGAGGTTCTGGTGACTAGAGTGTCCCTTTAATGAAGTGGACTGTCTCTCCTGTCCAATCAAAACGTGGAAAAAAACAGCTATATTTCCAAGCAGGATACTTTGACACATTTCGACGTCTGCTATTGATTGAGACAGGCCAGCATAAAGGGATCACCTGGTTTTATCCTTGCTGTGCCTGTGAGGGAATGAGAGAGAACCTGTGTCATTGATCCTAGTGTGAGATTGGCTAGGTTTATGTTACTGCTGTGGCTGCCTAGCTACTGCCTGTGCCACTTATACCAAGAGTGGTAAATAGATAGCCGGTTTCATTGATCCTAGGGTGAGACTAGTTAGGTCATTGCTGTGCTTTGTCACTGCCAGTGTCCGTTCACCAACTCACATTTCCAGTGTAAAGTTTGAGAGCTTTTTTTTTTTTTTTAGCTGTTTGTAGACAGAAAGTCAAGTTTTTGGAGTGTGTTCAGTAAAAAACAAAAAAAGTTCATGACTAGCTACTGCCAGTGACACTCTCAGTGGGAGCTAAATATAGCCAGTTTAATTGATCTTGGTGTGAGACTGGTTATGTTACTGCTGTGCCTATCCACTGCCAGTTTTATACTTACACCAAGTTAAGTCACTGATTTAGGTAGAATTATTTGATTGGTTTGGAGGGGAGGGGGGGTTGGTTAGTTGGGCGGTTTGTATGGCTTGAGAAAACGATTATGTGATTTCCAATGCGTTTTAGTGACATTACTTGTGATATGTAAATTGCAATACAGGTCATGAGTTAGCTCCTCTGAAAGGGCCATTGCTGACCTGTCTGAACCTCATTTTCCTCCTACTGATGGCCCCCTGAGCTGGGATGAGAACAACAGTTTGGTGCCTGCTCTTTGGTTGCCTATTGTCATGTCCATCGACCACTGTCCATGAGTGCGACTGCTTTCTGTTACAGCAGGGGTTCTCAACGTTAGTCCTCAGGACCACCTACCAGTCCAGGGTTTAGGGATTACCTGGGTGTGTCTAAGGTGTTTAGAAAAAGGAAAAAAAAACACCTTAGAGTCTAAGTTGTTTTTTCCCCTTTTTCTAAACACCTGAGACACACCCAGGTAATCCCTAAACCCTGGACTGGTAGGTGGTCCTGAGGACTGGGTTGAGAACCCCTGCGTTACAGGAACATTCTAAATCCCCAATGCTCACAACAGCCGATGGAGCAAATAGTTTCCTGAAGTTTAATCTCCCCAAGTTGGGTTAACCTGGTCCTTAGTTTTATACTTGATGTGTTCGATAGCTGAGATACAATTTCCCACTCACCCCCTTTTCAAGCTTGCTTTAAAATTTTGAAAGGTATTCTAAATCAGGCAATGAAAAAAAACATTCTAATTAATTTACTCCGGCTGATGCTCCCTGTCAGGATCCTATCCGGACAACCAAGATATTGTTTTATTTTATTCTGTTTTATTACTGCAATACCTGTTTCTCGCCTCTAGTGGCCTCCCTAGCCAATAGTCACCTTATCACCCTCACCTGCAGGGACTTATAAAGGTCCTACAAAAGGCTACACCCAACTTACCACAAGGCCTTTACTTTGAGAGAAGTTGTGTTCTGCACTTGGCTCTTTCTGATACTTGTTTATGGTCTGATACAGACAAGACATCTGTTCCTGGCTCAACTTGTTCCTGATAACCTGCTCAACTCTGATTTCATTTGACCCATCCTGATTCATCCAAACATCCTGCTTTAATTCAAAATGGACTTTGTTTTCTATAATTCCTTATTTGGTTTGGATCTAACCTGCCTGGAATTTACTAGCCATACTATAAATTGTAACTCTCCTGGAAAACCCTGATCCACTTATCTGGTAACTTCTGTAAAAATCCTCCAAACTAGAGACTGTTTACCTTAACTTAGAACCAACCTGAATTCCATTTATTCCTTTTTTGTACTGATTATTATTATTGTCTGATAATATTATCTTTACTTGTTACCTATTATTTCACTGATAGGTTTCCCTTTCTCCTGTAAACCTACTTTGAGACATTTTACCTAAACTTCTATTTCTTCTACTACTCCTTCATACTTACCTGTAATTCTGTTTGTAGGTTCTGCTTTTTCCCATTTATCTTATTTCTTTTTACCCTGTTATTCTTTGTTACCTTTGTCTAAACCATGTCTACAAACTCCAATAAACTATCTGAAGTCAACCCCGGCACAACTCTCCTCTCTGACCTGCTCAGAATCATAACACTCCCCCTTTTTACAATCGCCTTCATTATAGTGTACGATAGGGCTCTATTTTTCCCCCCACTCTGTCACAGGGTCGGACTAGGGATACAAAGCAGCCCTGGAAAGAAAATCTATGCCAGTCCCGTAAGTCATTGCGCCATATATTTTTCACATGTAAGGATAAGTCTTGCCACCCCAGATGATTGAGATATATATATACACACAGTTGCAAGAAAAAGTATATGAACCCTTTGGAATGATATGGATTTCTGCACAAATTGGTCATAAAATGTGATCTGATCATCATCTAAGTCACAACAATAGACAATCACAGTCTGCTTAAACTAATAACACACAAAGAATGAAATGTTGCCATGTTTTTATTGAACACACAATGTAAACATTCACAGTGCAGGTGGAAAAAGTATGTGAACCCTTGGATTTAATAACTGGTTGAACCTCCTTTGGCAGCAATAACTTCAACCAAACATTTCCTGTAGTTGCAGATGAGACGTGCACAACGGTCAGGAGTAATCTTTGACCATTCCTCTTTACAGAACTGTTTCAGTTCAGCAATATTCTTGGGATGTCTTGTGTGAATCGCTTTCGTGAGGTCATGCCACAACATCTCAATCGGGTTGAGGTCAGGACTCTGACTGGGCCACTTCAGAAGGTGTATTTTCTTCTGTTTAAGCCATTCTGTTGTTGATTTACTTCTATGCTTTGGGTCATTGTCCTGTTGCAACACCCATCTTCTGTTGAGCTTCTGCTGGTAGACAGATGGCCTTAAGTTCTCCTGCAAAATGTCTTGATAAACTTGGGAATTCATTTTTCCTTCGATGATAGCAATCCGTCCAGGCCCTGACGCAGCAAAGCAGCTCTAAACCATGATGCCCCCACCACCAGTTCGGATGAGGTTTTGATGTTGGTGTGCTGTGCCTTTTTTTCGCCACACATAGTGTTGTGTGTTTCTTCCAAACAACTCAACTTTGGTTTCATCTGTCCACAGAATATTTTGCCAGTACTGCTGTGTAACATCCAGGTGCTCTTGTGCAAACTGTAAACGTCCAGCAATATTTTGTTTGGACAGCAGTGGCTTCCTCTGTGGTATCCTCCCATGAAATCCATTCTTGTTTAGTGTTTTACGTATTGTAGATTCGCTAACAGCATTTGCCAGTGACTTTTGTAAGTCTTTAGCTGACACTCTAGGATTCTTCTTCACCTCATTGAGCAGTCTGCGCTGTGCTCTTGCAGTCATCTTTACAGGACGGCCACTCCTAGGGAGAGTAGCAGCAGTGCTGAACTTTCTTCATTTATAGACAATTTGTCTTACCGTGGACTGATGAACAGCAAGGCTTTTGGAGATACTTTTATAACCATTTCCAGCTTTATGCAAGTCAACAATTCTTAATCGTAGGTCTTCTGAGAGCTCTTTTGTGCGAGGCATCATTCACATCAGGCAAACCCAGAACTGGTGTGTTTTTTATAGGGCAGGGCAGCTGTAACCAACACCACCAATCTCATCTCATTGATTGGACTCCAGCTGGCTGACATCTCACTCCAATTAGCTCTTGGAGATGTCATTAGTCTAGGGGTTCACATACTTTTCCCACCTGCACTGTGAATGTTTACATGGTGTGTTCAATAAAAACATGTAAACATTTCTTTCTTTGTGTGTTATTAGTTTAAGCAGACTGTGATTGTCTATTGTTGTGACTTAGATGATGATCAGATCACATTTTATGACCAATTTGTGCAGAAATCCATATCATTCCAAAGGGTTCACATACTTTTTCTTGCAACTTGCACTTTTGTGAGATACTGTATGTTGTGTGTGTGTGTGTATGTATGTATGTGTGTATATATATATATATATATACACAACATACAGTATCTCACAACAGTGAGTACACCCCTCACATTTTTGTAAATATTTTATCTTTTCATGTGACAACACTGAAGAAATGACACTCTGATACAATGTAAAGTAGTAAGTGTACAGCCTGTATAACAGTGTAAATTTGCTGTCCCCTCAAAATAACTCAACACACAGCCATTAATGTCTAAACCAATGGCAACAAAAGTGTCTAAACTGGGCCTAAGGTGTCAATATTTTGTGTGGCCACCATTATTTTCCAGCACTGCCTTAACCCTCATGGGAATGGAGTTCACCAGAGCTTCACAGGTTGCCAGTGGAGTCCTCTTCCACTCCTCCATGACGACATCACAGAGCTGGTGGATGTTAGAGACCTTGCGTTCCCCCACCTTCCATTTGAGGATGCCCCACAGATGCTTAATAGGGTTTAGGTCTGGAGACATGCTTGACCAGTCAATCACCTTTACGTTCAACTTCTTTAGCAAGGCAGTGGTCGTATTGGAGGTTTGTTTGGGGTCGTTATGTTGGAATACTACCATGCGGCCCAGTCTCTGAAGGGAGTGGATCATGCTCTGCTTCAGTATGTCACAGTACATGTTGGTATTCATGGTTCCCTCAATGAACTGTAGCTCCCCAGTGCCGGCAGCACTCATGCAGGCCCAGACCATGACACTCCCACCACCATGCTTGACTGTAGGCAAGACACACTTGTCTTTGTACTGCTCACCTGGTTGCCGCCACACACGCTTGACACCATCTGAACCAAATAATTATATCTTGGTCTCATCGGACCACAGGACATGGTTCCAGTAATCCATGTCCTAAGTCTGCTTATCCTCCGCAAACTGTTTGCGGGCTTTCTTGTGCATTATCTTTAGAAGAGTCTTCCTTCTGGGACGACAGCCATGCAGACCAATTTGATGCAGTGTGCGGCGTATGGTCTGAGCACTGACAGGCTGACCCCCCACCCCTTCAACTTCTGCATTTTAGCGCGCCCATTGACTTCCTGCTTCATTGGTTAGGGGTTATGGATTTACGTGAAAGATGAAAACATAAATTAGAGAGAGAGGTATTTGTTTTCTTATAACTGTTGTTTTTTTTCCATCCAGCACCATCTCCATTAGATACATAACGCTTGGGAGTGTTTTAGTGTTTTTGGTCGATAAAATTATGTAATTAGGCCCATTATCATTGTCAGCACGAGGTCCACTGGGCTCTTAATCTGGCCATGGACCCACGAGGGCTGCTTTATTGTAATGTATGAGGATAACCAGGGCTGCTGTATTACACTATATGGTGATGAATAAGGGATGAAATTCTACTACCATCTTTCACCGATTTCACTAGGGCTTATTTCAGGGATGTCTTATTCCGGGGTAAAAAGGTAGCAAGTATGTGCATGAAAGCAGGTCTACGTTTGGGGAAATTACCCCGAACATAGACCAATTCACTAGGGCATGGAATCCCGTAAATCTATGTTAATTGAAACTTCTCCTAACATAGATTAGCGAACTAGCGACTAGGAATTATTTTCGGGGTAGGGCTTATATTACGAGCATCCCCCTAAAATAAGCTAGGGCTGATTTTCGGCGGAAAACTGTATATAATGGTACATTGGACTGCTGTATTGTACTATATGAGGATACCCAGGGCTGTATTGTGCTATATGAGGATACACAGGGCTGTATTGAACTATGAGGTCACACAGGGCTGTATTGAACTATATGAGGATACACAGGGCTGTATTGTGCTATATGAGGTCACACAGGGCTGTATTGTGCTATATAAGGATACACAGGGCTGTATTGTGCTATATGAGGTCACACAGGGCTGTATTGTACTATATGAGGATACACGGGGCTGTATTGTACTATATGAGGATACAGGGGGCTGTATTGTGCTATATGAGGTCACACAGGGCTGTATTGTGCTATATAAGGATACACAGGGCTGTATTGTACTATATGAGGATACAGGGGGCTGTATTGTGCTATATGAGGTCACACAGGGCTGTATTGTGCTATATGAGGTCACACAGGGCTGTATTGTGCTATATAAGGATACACAGGGCTGTATTGTGCTATATGAGGTCACACAGGGCTGTATTGTACTATATGAGGATACAGGGGGCTGTATTGTGCTATATGAGGTCACACAGGGCTGTATTGTGCTATATAAGGATACACAGGGCTGTATTGTACTATATGAGGATACAGGGGGCTGTATTGTGCTATATGAGGTCACACAGGGCTGTATTGTACTATATGAGATTATATGAGGACTGCTGTGTCAATGTATCTATGAACTGCCTGTGTCTTTCTATCTCTCCTCCCTGCGTTCTATTCCCAGCATGCACAGCGCTGAATTGTCTCTCTGGGAGCACCTATTGGCTGCAAACCAAGGGAAACCTATGATGATTCTGAGGGGTTGTCTCAGATTTGCATCTTCTTATTTTAGACCAATCAGTTGGGGAGATGGAGGAGCCGGCTGGAGGATTGACTGCTCAGTTTGTCTCATCAGCTGCTTGCTGTTTGGACCAGCCTAGCAGCCAAGAATTCCCCCCATCCCAAACCTGGGAGTGATGTGGCTGGGAGTGATAGGGCTGCCTGCAGTTATGTCAAGTTATACTGACTGTGACTCTCACCATGTTAATCTAATCTCAGGACTACCATGGTGGGAGCTATATTTTCCTTAACATTTTATTATACCAATGATTACCTTCCTGGATCTGCAACACCCATTACACTCAGCCTGAGTTTGCTGAGGGTGTTCAGAGGTAAAATTAAAGCAGCTAACTAAAACAGACTGTGTTCATTTTTGCTTATAATACAGTGCATATTACAGTGCAGCAACCAACACAGAATTAAAGCCAATATCCTTATGAACACAAGTTGGTTTGCAAACCAATATAAAATAAATAGTAAAAATGTAAAAAAATACTTATTAGGAGTGTGTCACTTTAAATGTCTTTGGGCTGCACAGTATCAGAGTGGAATGAGTGCCATTCTCACTTTAAAAGCATTGGAAGGATCAGCTCCTCAATTGCGATGGATCCAATTAATTGTACTGGAAATGCGAACCGTTCTTCCTTGGGTAAATATTTATTAAACATTAAATTAAAACAAATAGATAATGTTCATAAAACCAGCGAAGGTAATGCCACGTAATAACTCGATCCAGCGTTTTAGCTCAAAGCCTTCAGCACGAATCACTCAGTCAGACCAATATAGCCACTATCCTAGTGAAGTTATATTTAGAGTATATTGAATTGACAGGGCACCAGGATGGGCACATTTTGTTTCTTTGTCTGATAGAAAGCACATGAAAAGTTCTGCCATGCAGTATGTAAAATATATAGAATTTTTATATGCGTGTGATTTATTAAAGGAATACCTCTCAGCCCCTCACTGCGCTAGTCTCCACACTGTCAGTCCCGCCTTCTTGGCTGAGAGCATTAGTGTTGATGATCTCAGCCAATCACATCATTTCCCATGTGCATGCGCAGTGAATAACCGCTCTGCACCAATCAACATCTCCTCATAGAGGTGAATTGAATCAATGCATCCCTGGAGACGCTGATTTGTAGGTCCTTCGAAGATTGCAGGACATCGAACAGGAAGTCCCTCTAGTGGGCCTATTTCTTCCTTTATTTACACCAAAATATTCTCTTTTTCGCCTCTTTCATCACTTTATTTCCCAGTTCCATTTTGGTTCTTTTTTTTTTTTTTTATTCACAAATGTATCACTGCCAATGTATAAAAAAGTGGTATAAAAGTGCTCTTTTTTTCTTCCGACAAAATGCTCCACCAGTGTCAGGGGAATTTCTAAAACAGGTAAGCATCTTTAAAGGGTGCTCCTTTTGTTTAAGAATTTTTTAAAAATCTGTTTAAATTGCAAATGCGTCTTTCTTTTTCTTTGAATATTACTCATTTTATTTTTTTTTGTGAATGTAATGAATATTAAACTCACCAGCTAAAAAGGAGGAGGGTGATCCAATTACTAACCTAGATCAGATTGTTTGGAGTTGCAATCTACATTACATTGAATGCAGGAACCCCGCATTTAAAAAACCATGGCCAATTCAGTGATTTGAATTATCATGGTGCTTGGTGTGTGTATATAACGGGCTGGCTACAGCTAATTCTCTGACATCACCAAAACTGCAGGGAGATCTTGGCCTCTGTGTGGGATCACAGGTAAGTTTATTTTTTATTTATTTTTAACAGGAGAATTATGCCAGCAAGGGTTACTAAACCACGTAACGTTGTTCTAATAATTTTTGTGTTGGAGTAGCTCTTTAACCCCTTCAGGACGGAGCCAATAGTACCCGTTCAAAACAAAATGTAAACAAAAACTGGAATTTGCGCTATATGTCTGTTCAACCGTAATTCACCTCTTTCATATTAAGTGCATCCACACTTATTATAGATCATTTCGTTCAGGAGAAACAGGGCTTTAATTTCACACGAACTATTCATGTATGAAACATAATTTATTATGAATAAAATAAAAAAAAACTGTGTGAAATTTAAAAATCTTGAAAAAATTTGTAGTTCCGCCTCACATTTTAGCTGTAAATGTCATAATACTCTTAGCTTTTACTGCAAAAAAGCACATATTTGGATTCAGCAAAGTATCATGAGTACAACAGTAGCCCCCATTAACAGTTTTTACGGTGTTTTGGAAAGTTAAAGGTCAAATATAGCACATTCCATTTTTCAGGTTTTCGCATTGAAATTTGCTAGATTAGTAATGTTACCTTTGAGACGGTGTGGTAGCCCAGAAATGAGAATTACCCCCATAATGGCATACCATTTGCAAAAGTAGACTACCCAAGGTATTGCAAGTGGGGTATGTCCAGTCTTTTGTAGTTGCCACTTAGTCACAAACACTTGTCAAAGTTAGCATTCATATTTTGTTTTTGTGTGAAAAAGCAAAATATTTGGCCAGTGTTTGTGACTAAGTGGCTACTAAAAATGACCGGACATACCCCATTTGCAATACCTCGGGTTGCCTACTTTTGCAAATGGTATGCCATCATGGGGGTAATTCTTATTCCTGGGCTACCATAGGGTCTCAAAAGGCAACATAGCCAATCTGGCAAATTTCAATGTGAAAAAAATAAAATGCAAGCCTTATATTTGACTCTCTAACTTTCCAAAACACCATAAAACCTGTACATGTTGGGTACTGTTATGCTTGGGAGACTTCAGTGAACACAAAAATAAGTGTTTTAAAACAGAAACATATTACAACAATGATATAGTCAGTAAAAGTGCTGTTCGTGTGTGAAAAATACAAAAAAAGTCACTTTTACTAAAAATATCATTATTGTAATACAAGTTACCATTTTGAAACACTAATGTTTGTGTTCAGCAAAGTCTCCTGAGTAAAACAGTATCCCCTATGTACAGGTTTTATGGTGTCTTGGAAAGTTACAGGGTTAAATATAGTGCTTACAAATTCTCTGCACTTTCTGCCTGGGTTGTCAGGCATGTCAATAAAATTTTAATTAATTAAATCACATAATTATGTTAAAAGATTACCAAAAAATACCCGTAGAATTTTAATATATATACATATATATGTATTTAAAGTCTATGTGTACACTTATGTAATCATGTAATCATTTATGTAATTTTATATATATATATATATATATATATATATATATATATATATATATATATTTATATTTATTTATTTATTTATTTATTTGTGGTTATTTGTATTTTTTATATATCTATATAATAGATGAAAAAGATGAAAAAGAGATGCACTCTGTGGTCTTTAGAAACAATTACTGGTATTTAATATCCAATACAATTACATAAATCCGATCGACGTTTCGATCTCTTCAGGTCTTCCTCAAGATCTTGAGGAAGACCTGAAGAGGTCGAAACGTCGATCGGATTTATGTAATTGTATTGGATATTAAATACCAGTAATTGTTTCTAAAGACCACAGAGTGCATCTCTTTTTCATCTATTATTTATACTCAGCGTGGGATTGCACCAGGGCACATTTTTTTATTTTTTTTGCTACATGAAAGGGTGAGTGCCACTATATCTGTATATGTATATATTATTTGTATTTTATAGATAGATAGATATAGAATGTCATTCTAAGTGTATTTTGTTACATATATATATATTAATAACAAAATACAGTTAGAAGGAAATTACATATGTATATATAATTTATTTAATTTTTAAAAAAATATTTTATTATTTTATTTATTTATTGTAATTATATGTGTATATATAAATCGAAAATCTATATAGATGTGTTATATATAATATATATATATATATATATATACCATATATATATGTAACGTCATTCTAAGTGTATTTTAATACTAATATATATATACTTATATTAACATTATAATACACTGCGTATGACGTTACATATATATAAGTTGTGTTCGGGGCATTCTCATATGATATAGAATAAGATGGGTTGTAGAGATGTAGCTTTAGGAATAATCGGTTGAGGTGTGCCGAAACCGACGTATGCTGTAAGCCGGTAAAAAGTGGGCTTACATAGAGGAAATATGAACAATGGGAGTGGAGGGTGGGGCTATTCGTCTGACCAACAAAGGTAAGTAGGGAGAGGGGGGAGTCCCTTTTATAGGTCTATAGCCCCTCCCACAATTTCAGGCCATGCCTTGCAATTTGTGTTCGGGGCATTCTCATATGATATAGAATAAGATGGGTTGTAGAGATGTAGCTTTAGGAATAATCGGTTGAGGTGTGCCGAAACCGACGTATGCTGTAAGCCGGTAAAAAGTGGGCAAAAAGAGACATATTAATGCAAAACATTATACAGGATCATAGTGCATTTGTTAACCATCAGTTAGACATTTTAATGAAAGCGTCCTAATTCCTGAATCGGCTGTGGTATGTACATCGCATAAGCCTATGATTCCCAGCGGCCCCGTGTCTTAACGTGTGTGGGATATCTTGGCTATGGGCTGTGTAAGCTGCTCCTATCCAAAAGGAGTGCCCTGAGTAGTCGCTAGGGTTTAGTTCGAGCACGATGAATGAGTAGGTGGACATAGTGCATGAACTTACCTGTGGTAAGGACAGTATCGTACAGCGACAGTAATGGTTCAGTGGTGCGTATGGTGGCGTGCCCAAGAACGTAATCAGTACCTTAACCGGGCACCCAGCATTGCTTGTAAGGTAGTAGGTTATATGCACTGGCTCGCCCCTCTGACTCATCTTAGTTTTAGGAAGGGACCGGACATAGTGGTCTGTGTGTTTTAGAAGATAAGAGGTCACCCGGCACTCTTGTTTATGATGTTGGCCGCTGATAGTGAGTTATTGTTTTGGCCTGAGAAAGCCGTTAAAGGCTAGATAGGTAGCAGTTTTGATAACTGCATTGGTGCGTGGCTCGGAAGTGCATGGTCGAGTGGTTCTGTCATGGTTTGAACATTGTATGTCTATGGCCAGTATTTAGTTTTAGCGGGAACGTCCGCTTGGCCATGTCTCTAAGTAAGGTATGTATGGGGTAGGAGGATAGGAAGCCTTGTTGTTTGGGATGGAGAAATACGTATAGTGTTGAATGCCCGTGAGATAAAGTTTAACCGTGTTGTGCGAGAATTATTAACTTAAGGTGGCAAAAAAGAGGCAAAGGACATACGTGGTGAAACCTCAAACCAGCTATCTAAGTGATGGTCTGACATGAAACGTATTGTATAAGTGGAAAACCCTGTAGCAAGCGTGTTGAGTGCTGGTGGACAAGGCCAGTTTAGTCAGAGCCCGGCTATGTTGGCGAGGTTCATGTAATCCATGACCTTGACCATAAATGACCCCCTGCCATGGCGGCTGTCACGGCAGCTGCCACAATAATTTACCATTACGTGTGGTTAAGAAAGTCCACCATATGTGTAGGTCTGCCATGGCTTGGTTGTCTAGGGACAGCCCCTGATCATCATTCGGGAGGGAGGAAAAAGCAAACTGGTCTGAGATGAAAGCGTGGCCTGCGGTACGATGTGCATGGCAAAATTTAAGGAACCTGGTAGGGATTGTAGTTCCATGTGGTTGCAAGTACCAAGCAGGAGGTGGTAATTGGTGTTGTTGCGACTGTTCCTATTTCTCGCGTGGTAACTTGTTGGTATGGATGCCGAGTCAAGTTGTATGCCCAGGAATGTAACGACAGTGTCTGGGTCTTCTGTGACCTTAGGGAATACTGGGACACCCAAGTGTTCAGACATACTAATGGCTTCCTTGAAGCTTCTAGAGGGAAAGGCATTCCCTTTGACCAACAAGAAATCATCTCGGGAGTGTATGACTGTGGGGCATCTGGATATGTTTAACCACAACCAGTAAAGAGTTCAACGAATATATTGAAGATTGTGGGCTGCTCTTGACCCGAAAGTTAAGCAGGAGAAGAAATATATAACTGCTGCCCATAAATGCCCTGTAAGTGCCAGTGCAGGGTGGATGGTGGCAGTCTGAAATGCGTTTGTGATATCAGTTTTACTTAACCAGGCTTCCCCTCCCTGCTTGAGTGATAGTTGTCATGGTATGAACAATGGTGGCATACTGTAATGAAAACTCCTCGGAGGGTATGAGGGAGTTGAGATTATGGGGTAGCCGAGGCGTGAGGTGCAGATAAGTCTATGATCAGTTACAGTGTGAGGGAAGATTCCCTGTGACAGTCCCAATGGGATTGCGCCACACTGTAAATGGTGTAGATCGGAGAGGCCCAGGTAGAAATCTTTCTGCCATTTCTTGGGCCATGAGTGTAATGCCAGCTGTTGGATGCTGCTGTGATGACTGCAAGTTAGGGCATTCTAGATTCCCCCAAAAGTATATGGCAATACCTGAACAGAAGGCCTTTAAAATCGGAGATTAGGAAATAAACTAAATGTCTGGAAGGGTGATAAGTTAGAAAGTACTGGAAATGCATAATGTTTACAGACGAGAAGTAAGGTTCAGGGTACATTTATTGGGACACATGGTTTTGCATGTGCCCTGACATATTAGGAACATATCTGCAACAGTCTGCATGCACTGAAACTACATGTGCCAACATGGAAATTGTTGCAAATCTGGGATTTGCCAAAGAGAATGAGACGACCCAATTTGTCTCTGGTAGTTCGCTACATCCTACCAGAGGTGCTGGAGCCTGGAGCCTGAAACGTTATCGTCCGCTGTGTTGGGACAAAATTGTCCTGTGGGACTAGCAACATCTCCAAGTGAAAGTGTGTTGACTCTAGCTGGAGTGTTAGGTAGAGAGAAATCCTTACCACGTGCTTGATACATACTAAAAATCATGAAGATAGCCATTATTATATGAACCCACAGTGTGCTAGTACTGGCTTGCTAGCTAAAGCCGCAAGGCGAAACAATTAATCATTTGTTTGGTGACAGGTGAGGCCCTGCTAGTTGCCAAGTGGCTTGAGAGGCTCTATCTATGCAATGGCGCGAGGGGATTTTTGTGGCCACCAAACGTAGTGGCAGGATGTTGGCCTCTCGGTCACTGTAACCATAAAAAAGGGGAAGGGAGTGACAGGTGAGGCCCTCTCTATATACCATGCGAGGCGGCTAGCTCACGAGTGGCCCGATGGGTGTTTGCCTCCGAGCGTTGAGGCGGGGTGTTGGCCTCGCGGGACCACTATACGACAGGCGTAGATGCCAAGAAAGGAAAATATCTATTGGAAACCTATAGTCCCTAATTGCCAGTACGCTAAGGATATACCCAGGGGGAAACAGAAAATGTATGTATATACCACATGAGCAGGTGTATGTACCTGGTAGTATGATTAGATACCCTTACTGGTCGTAAAGGTTATTAATACCTGTATCCCAGACGGGTAAAACAATGTATAAAAATCGCTTTTATAGACATTTAAAAGCGTATATCCATATGTGTGTTATGCAAGTTTAATAGAGCAAAGTGCTCTGTCCCAATGTTTATTGTATGCTTGTAATGCCCCTGTTTGAAGGAAATTAACTTGTCAGGAGTGTTATATCATGTGTGATATGGAACACAACTGTACCCCGAAACATGAGTGTAGTGAACCATGACTGGCAGCTGAATAACCTAATAAGTGAAAATACATAATTGGAAGGACTTATATTTTAAGCGTGCAAATATTCCGTATTAGACTCTGGAAAACTGCATAGTGCTTTAAATAGTATGTGCATTCTTGGGTAAATGTATGCGTATTGTCAGTAAATGTAACTAAATGCCTATGAAGGCAAGTATGCAGGAATGATTATATCATAGTAAGCATGATTTATAAGGAAGTGTTATTGTGTAATTATAATTATAGTGGGAATGTTACGAGGGGAATAACCATATGTCTGAAAAGCCTGTAGTATACCGTTTGACAGATAGGAGTCAGTATAAAAGTGAAAATGCTGTAGTTAGTTTGTTTGCTTATGAAGTGAAATAAAGTCTGAGAAGCCTGTAGTACACTGAATGACCGTTAAGGGTCAGCATGTAGGCGAAAATGCCGTGGTTCGTTGGTTTGTACATGAAATGCAATAATGTCTGAGAAGCCTGTAGTACACCGAATGACCGGTAGGGGTCAGTGTGTAGGCGCAAATGCAGTGGTTCGTTGGTTTGTACATGAAATGCAATAATGTCTGAGATGCCTGTAGTTACACCAAATGACTGGTAGGGGTCAGTGTCTTGGTGAAAATGCAGTGAAAATGCAGTTGCAGTGAAAATGCAGTGAAAATGCAGTGGTTTGTACATGAAATGCAAAAAACTTCTAAGAAGCCTATAGTACACCGAATGACCGATAGGGGTCAGTGTCTAGGTGAAAATGCAGTGGTTTGTTGGTTTGTACATGAAATGCAATAATATCTGAGAAGCCTGTAGTACACTGAATGACTGGTAGGGGTCAGTGTGTAGGTTAAAATGCAGTGGTTAATTGGTTTGTACATGAAATGCAAAAACGTCTAAGAAGCCTATAATACACCGAATGACCAATAGGGGTCAGTGTCTAGGTGAAAATGCAGTGGTTCGTTGGTTTGTACATGAAATGCAATAATGTATGAGATGCCTGTAGTACACCGAATGACCGGTAGGGGTCAGTGTCTAGATGAAAATGCAGTGGTTCGTTGGTTTGTACATGAAATGCAATAATGTCTAAGAAGCCTGTAGTACACCGAATGACTGGTAGGGGTCAGTGTCTTGGTGAAAATGCAGTGGTTTGTACATGAAATGCAAAAACGTCTAAGAACCTGTAGTATACCGATGACCGATAGGGGTCAGTGTGTAGGCACAAATGCAGTGGTTCGTACATGAAATGCAGTAATGTCTGAGATGCCTGTAGTACACAGAATGACCGGTAGGGGTCAGTGTCTTGGTGAAAATGCAGTGAAAATGCAGTGGTTTGTACATGAAATGCAATAATATCTGAGAAGCCTGTACTACATTGAATGACCGATAGGGGTCAGTGTGTAGGCGAAAAATTGTATGTCGTTAGTTTTAACCCAACAGATTTTTAACCAAAACAGATTTTAACCAACAGATTTTACATAAACAGCTAGGTGAGTATAAGGTAACGAAATAACCGTGCAAAATGAAAGGAAACCGTAAAGTGAGGACCCGTGCTGTGTTGAACGCCGTGGGAACTAATCCTGGCGCGACAGGTGGGTCAACTTACGGTTTGAGAGTCCCTGAGACACCAAATGCGATGCTGACCGGAGAGAAAGCCACTGGATTAACGGAAATCCCTGCTGCAGGATTCCTGGACACAGCTTGGAGTAAGAGACCTCATGGAGCAAAGGTGAAACCAAAATGGTGTCTTGTATGACCTGGAAGTGGATCTCATGCAAATGCTGACCTTGAACAGTCTATTCGTCTGACCAACAAAGGTAAGTAGGGAGAGGGGGGAGTCCCTTTTATAGGTCTATAGCCCCTCCCACAACTTCAGGCCATGCCTTCCAATATGTGTGTGTGTACATACATTTATTTTATTTTAAACATGTATAAGAATTATTTTTATACTTCCCACCAGCAGACAGTCCCCCTTGCTGGCAGATCCACAGCCAGCTGTAGGGGGCCATGTGATCGCTCTTTGAGAGCGATCACATGGCTCCCGGGAGCTTGATTTGCAGGGGGAGGGCTGCCTGGGCTGTCATGCAGTCTTCCCGAAGAGGATCGCGGCGGAGGTAAGTGGCTGGAGGCTCCAGGGGGCTTAAGCAGTTGCGGCGTTCTCTGCCGCCGCAATGGCTTTAAAGCCCATTTAAATGGGGACGTCATAGAACGCCATAACGGCGTTAAGGGGTTAAACACACTGTTTGAACTAATACTTAACTATGTAAATACAAAAATAACTTTTGAAGCATTTCTAGTTAAATAGCATTATTATTGGAAGGATGATTTTTAATAGCCTAAATTAGGGATAGGCAACCTTTGACACTCCAGATGTTGTGGACTACATTTCCCCCAATATTTTTACAGTCATAATGCTGGCAATGGGAGGTGTGGTCCAAAACATCTTTAGTGCTGAAGGTTACCTATCCCTGGCCTAAATCATTTGTTGTGCGATGAAGAATTTAATACAATGTAACAATCTTCTTTCCATGTGTAATTAAATAGCACATCTTTTAATTTTTTTTTTTCTAGAGCTGGTAAAAAGATCTGAATGGTCGTAAAGATGACCACAGCCGAAGGAAGACTTGAAACCTTACAAATCTACAAAGTTCTTCAGTGCGTACGCGAGCGGGACACAGAGCAGATACAAAACCTTGTTACATTTGGTGTTCCAAACCTAATCAGACTCACAGAGCCATGCCACGGTCTCGGAGCACTGCATGTAGCTGTAGAAGAAAATGACGGGGATATGTGCAAATTTCTGCTTAGTTTAGGAGTTCACCCTGATACTCAGGACCTAGATGGATGTACCCCTTCAATGAAGGCGGCCGAGCTAGGACACGACTCAGTGCTGGAGATTCTAGCTGACGCACATGCTGACATGACTATTGTCAACAAGGAAGGGAAAGGTAAGTTGCCTAAAATTGACACCGTAGGCACCATCACCACTACAGGATATTGTGGCTTTATGGGGAAAGGTGGCTTTGAGTTTTTGGTAAAATGATTTTGCGGGCTTACTCTGCTCAGTAATTACACCGTCTCTGTCTCTGATATGCTAAATATGGATTTTAATTTTCTCATTATCTGTACAAATCCCTGCTGCTCTTCCTAAGCCACCAAATTGCAGTTGACTGAAAAGGTTGTTATTATTATTATTATTGGTATTTATGTAGCGCCAGCTTATTCCGCAGCATTTTACAATAAGATTCCGCAGCGCTTTACAATAGGCAAAGAATGCAAAAGAATAATAAGCGCTCTCTTCTCAGGGGTGAGCTGCAGTTCACCAACAAGGTGTTCCTCTACCTTGTGATAAATGGACAGATAAAATAGAAAGGTGAACAGCGCTAAAAATCAGAAAATGTACATACGTTTTGTAGAAATACTGGCCAGCAGAGTAACTTAAAAAAGAGAGAAACAAAAATACAAATAATGGTACAGTATGTATGAACGATATAATTCCACAAGAACAAAGGTGTTATATTCACACTCACACTTTGAGGAGCTATATCAGCTCGGTGTTAAGAGCCTGGACGGAATAATCCCCGTCTATGGATTTCTTGAGGTTCAAGACCGTTGGTGAATTTATAGGTGTAAATATTCGTTACATGAAAAACAAGAGTAAAATACACCACATGGTATAGTACGTAAATATAAAATATTGTGAAAAAAAAAAGTGGATGATCCTACTTACATATACTAGAGCAACGACCTGCTCTAGTTTGGAGAATTTCAGGTGGAATAATCCCCACCTTGGGATATAGTGGACCCAGGTATAGCAGCAAAGCAGTATTGGATAGGAAGGAGGACAAAAGGAATGACTGGATAGTTTAAAAAATATATATACTTTAATACAATAAAGTGAATAATAAACTATAAAACCAGTCCTGTATAAAAGTCCAAAATTCTTCCTCACTTGACGCGTTTCGCCGAAGCTTTCTCAAAAGTGAAACTTTTGAGAAAGCTTCGGCGAAACGCGTCAAGTGAGGAAGAATTTTGGACTTTTATACAGGACTGGTTTTATAGTTTATTTATTCACTTTTCACTTATTGTATTAAAGTATATATATTTTTTAAACTATCCAGTCATTCCTTTTGTCCTCCTTCCTATCCAATACTGCTTTGCTGCTATACCTGCTATTCACCAACGGTCTTGAACCTCAAGAAATCCATAGACGGGGATTATTCCGTCCAGGCTCTTAACACCGAGCTGATATAGCTCCTCAAAGTGTGAGTGTGAATATAACACCTTTGTTCTTGTGGAATTATATCGTTCATACATACTGTACCATTATTTGTATTTTTGTTTCTCTCTTTTTTTAAGTTACTCTGCTGGCCAGTTTTCTACAAAACGTATGTACATTTTCAGATTTTTAGCGCTGTTCACCTTTCTATTTTAATAAGCAAAGAATGCAGCAATCTGGCTCAGGCAAATCCCGCTATAACCTTAAACTCATGACCTATCATTTCACAGCATGATCAATCAATACATGCTCATGGAATTCAAATATTTGTATGCATAACAAGGAAATGAAATTCCTCCTTGTGCATTCAGGGACAAAAGGGTGGGGTTAAGGTGTCAAATAAATTTATGGGTTTTTTTTGTGTGTTTTTTTCATTAAAGTAAGAATTTTAAATAAGGTCACCATAGCCAAATTCAGTTATGCTTGCATTTCAGCTACTTTGGCATTATATTTTAAATTCTTTGAATTCTCATTTAATATATAATCCCGATAGTAACTTAAAGTGGAGAGATTGCATCCATAGACTCCTTGCACCAACCACCGTATATTGTGTGACCATATTCTTGGCAGCTGAAGAAACACTCCAAGCTCTATCAGGCCCAAGTCTCCTTCTCCTTGCAGGAGGTTCTATTAGCTCAATTAATTTAAGGCTGTGAGCATCAGCTGGGTGTTCATAGGCAATGAGTGCGTCCCTCCAACTCCAGGCTAATTACAGAGGAGGCGGTTGTACTGTCTCCAGCTAAGTTGTCAATACATGCTCAAAGGGATAGACTACTTACCTTGAGAGGGCACCAGGGCACTCCAGCAAAATCATTAAAGCTGAAATCCAGAGACCTGTTTCAATATAACTGTAATCTTAAAGTTCCATCTGTGATATAGATGAATTATGGCAATACTGCCTGTACAAGAATGATTCCGCAAGGCTCTTTATGCGAGCAATCCTCATTACTTAGCTTGCACGGTTGCCTATAGATTACATGTACATGTTAACATACAATGCATTACTGGGATGTCCTCTATCTCCTAATTCATATAATACCTCCCAATGTTGGCAGATAAGTCTTAAAAAGCAGGTAAAATCAAACCTGGGTACCAGGGTGCCAAGGCTCTTAAACGTTTTTCTGACGCCAATTGTAGTCAGTGGCCTAGAGACCTCAAGGGGTCCTCTGTGAGTTCTGTGGTATAGTGACAATCTGTGGACTGATTAGTAATGGTATTTCTTGTATTTTTATTTTTGTTTCTGCAGGAGTTTTGTTTTACTGTATTTTTCCTAGCAAGAGACATTTACACTGCCTGTGTATTGTGCTGGATCGGGGCGCTGATGTCAATAACTGCACGTCTGAAGGGATACCCATTCTACTGGTGGCTTGTCAACAGGCCCGAGACTGTCAAGAAATGTGCCTGGGACTACTGGGAAAAGGAGCCAATCCTAATGCTTTTCACCCAGTGCGTATCATTTATCGATCGTGACAAGGATTCACAGGATTATTCACACTCTAGCATTGAAGTTTAATGAATTAAATGGGAAAATTAAAATAGCTAATCTTGGGGGGAAAAACAAGTCCTTTGTCTTCAGCTCACACAGGGCCGGCGCTACCGCTAGGCAAAGAGACACACGGGGAGGCTGGTGGAACATCGTAGTTTCAAGATTTATGCTTTTATTTTTTTTCTACAATTTTGTATTTGCCAATTTTTTTTTATTTTGGGATGGGGAGTTGGTGCAAGTAGCTGGTCTTGCCGAGGGGGCAAATTAGTCTAGCACTGGCCCTGGCCTAACACACATAATCATTGCCTGACACACACACTCTCACTGATTTGACACATACTGACAGACGAACTTACTGATACACACACATAAAATGACAGACACAGACTGATTTGACACACATTGACAGACAATCTCATTGATTTGACAGACACGGACAGACAGACACACATTCACTGACAAACACACACGTTCTGTCATACACATTCACAAATTATTTATTTACTTATTTATATTTAAGTACACCTAGCCTCCAAACATTTAGGACAGCTGGAGTGGATCCTTTCCCCAGGGTCTAGTGTAGGGCTTGGGTAATCTTTGTGCTCTTCCAGCACTGTTCCCTCGTGCGCTGTTTAGTGATGCTTGCGCCAGAATGACATCATAACCCGGCTCACAGCATCACCGTGTGTGGGGTGTGGGTGAGCAGTGGCAGACGATCACAGACATTAGCACTTCCTCGATGCCCACCTTCATTCCCCCAATCTGGAAACTGCACATTCCGGGTAAGCAGGTGCCTACTGCACATAGTGAAAACACAATATTCACAAAAGATGTGCCAGAAAATAGCAATATAAGTATACCTTAAAGAACCCTAATCCTACACAGACTGATACAAAATTAAAAAAAAGACACGTGAATAACAAACAAGATAAAAAAACAAATTGGATTATATACCAATGAATAAACTGCAAAAATATTATTGAGTCGAAGAAAGGGCAAGCACCAAAATTAATACCCCCCTCCCCTATGTTTCTCCCCTTGAGAAAGGCTTACAGCTGAAATGGTGGAGGTTTTTTTTGTTTGTTTTTTGGTGTTCGCCCTTTCTTCTACTATTTATTTTATTTTATTTTTTGCAGTTTATTCATTGGTATGTAATTCACTTTTCTCTTCTCTTTTTTCTCATGTCTATATATGGAATCACAATTTTCCCCCACCATAATTTTCTTGGTTTTTGAGATATTTAAATCAGACTGTGTAGGGTGTTAAACTTTGGATTAGGGGTCTTTAAGGTATAGCTGCTATTTTCTGGTATATAATTTGTGTATATTATGTTATTTTGTATCTATTATGTACAGTGAGGCAAAAAAGTATTTGATTCCATGCTGATTTTGAACATTTGCCCACTAACAAAGAAATGATCAGTCCATAATTTTAATGGTAGGTGTATTTTAACAAAAAAACAAATCCAGAAAAACGCATGTCAAAAAAGTTATAAATTGATTTGCATGTCAATGAGTGAAATAAGTATTTGACCCCTTCAACTTAGTACTTAGTGGCAAAACCCTTGTTGGCAATCACAGAGGTCAGACGTTTCTTGTAGTTGTCCACCAGGTTTGCACACATCTCAGGAGGGATTTTGTCACACTCCTCTTTGCAGATCTTCTCCAAGTCATTAAGGTTTCGAGGCTGACGTTTGGCAACTCGAACCTTCAGCTCCCTCCACAGATTTTCTAGGCCACTCCAGGACCTTAATGTGCTACTTCTTGAGCCACTCCTTTGTTGCCTTGGCTGTGTGTTGTGGGTCATTGTCATGCTGGAATACCCATTCACGACCCATTTTCAATGCCCTGGCTGAGGGAAGGAGTTTCTCCCTGAAGATTTGATGGTACATGACCCCGTCCATTGTCCCTTTGATGCGGTGCAGTTGTCCTTTCCCCTTAGCAGAAAAACACCCCCAAAGCATAATGTTTCCACCGCCATGTTTAACGGTGGGGATAGTGTTCTTGGGGTCAGAGGCAGCATTCCTCCTCCTCCAAACACGGCTAATTGAGTTGATGCCAAAGAGCTCGATTTTGGTCTCATCTGACCACAACACTTTCACCCAGTTCTCCTCTGAATCATTCCGATATTCATTGTCAAACTTCAGACAGGCCTGTACATGTGCTTTCTTGAGAAGGGGGACCTTGCAGGCACTGCTGGATTTCGGTCCTTCATGGTTTTGTAGCCCATTCCAGCCTTGTGTAGGTCTACAATCTTGTCCCTGACATCCTTGGACAGCTCTTTGGTCTTGGCCACGGTGGAGAGTTTGGAATCTGATTGATTGCTTCTGTGGACAGGTGTCTTTTATACAGGTATCAAGCTCGGATTAGGAGCACTCCCTTTAAGAGAATGCTCCTAATCTCAGCTAGTTACCTGTATAAAAGACACCTGGAAGCCAGAAATCTTGCTGATTGATAGGGGATCAAATACTCATACAAAGAAAATGAAAAAGATTAACCTAGGGCCAAAATTTAGATATCACAAGGTAGAGGGCACAAAAAAAAGGGGGTAACCCCTAAATGGTGAATATCATAGAGAATAAACAAAAAAATAAAAAAATGCCATTCTACCTGTGTATGATTTGCTGAGAAAATCATAGTCTTTAAAAGTAACTTTTAATAAGTAAATCTAAAATAAAAATGAAAAAGAATATGAAAAATAAAATGAACAGCAGGAGTGGGTGGAGACTATACAGCGAGTAAAACTCTGTGACTACTTATATAAGCTGTAAAAGTGTATACATAATAGCACTAATGCTGAAGCAATACTGTTTGCTACAAAATAACATCAGTGTATTCCCAAGAAATAGAAGTAACACTGTATTATATATCACTAATAGCTGTAACAAGACGACTGCTAAACCAGTGCTGTCAATAGTTAAAAGGTATATGGAGAAGTAAATCCCTACATGATAGTATAACTAACGACATGGGTTAGATCCACATACAACAACTGATAATGTTCTATGGTGCTTAACCTCAAAAAGATCAAAGATAATGGTTCAGCTAAGACAGATTTCTGACAGACGGCGATTAGCCAGTTAAATATCACAAAAGCTGCCTAGATCATAGCAGCATTTTGATAATAAATTAAAGATTGCTGTCAAGCAGTAAAGTGAAAAATAAGGGGTTGCTGAACTGGCTCTGTTTTTTCTGCAAGATACCTAGCAGTATATTCTAGTGTAACAACAGCTGCCTGCACTGAATGATGTTAACTTATGCTTGACCACAGTGGAGCACAAAGTAGTAGCTCACCTGTGAAGGACTGCTGACAGGCAGCAGTTAACAGGTTAAAAGTCACACAAGTTGCCTAAGTGCTAGCTGCATCTAAATAATAGGTCAAAGTATAAAGAGAGGGTTTACAAACAGTTTTGAACAGGTTGCCTAGGTGGGAGAAAATATACAGACAGTGACAGAGGAAGGCATATAGAATAAAGATTCCTGAGTCTTGTGCCTTCGGGTTTGGAGTCAGCACTGTCTGGATGCTATGCTGCCCCCTTCCTGAGAAAAGTGTGAAGTACACCATTTACCATGTGTAGGGCAGCTCACCATCTGGTTACTGTGCTGGGATGTGTGTTTATTGATTTACAAATGAATAATGTGAGGCTACACCCAGATCCCTGTGGATGTCTTATCCCATAATTAGACTGCCAGCAAACTGTTGGATATATGATCCACTATTAACTGGCTAGATGGTAGAATGCTAACACTGTATTGTATTGAGAATTTTTGATGCACTGTATAGTATAAACGTTCTAAATGAAGTTCTCTTGTTTAATGTAGGGTACAGGTCGCACTGCATTGATGGAAGCCGCTAGAGAAGGGATAGTTGAAGTGGTTCGGGCCATCCTCGTGAATGGAGGAGATGTGAATGCACTCGATAAGTTACGTTATAACGCTGTTCATTATGCTGCTAAAGGTGGTTTTATGGAGGTAGGTTTTACCTTTAGTTTTGTCAATTAGTTTGTTTTCTTCAAAGCAGAAACATAATTCGTACTATTTTTATGGTTTCTCTTTTACTGCTTTGATCTATAACGTTGTTAAAGACTAAACCCAACAAAAGGAATGCTTTAAGTATTTTAGAATCCAGTAAAGCTGCCCTGTGTATACATTTGAAAATAGTAATTATTTTAATATGTTTGCTAGAAGGGCACTTAAAGGACAACTGTTGGGTCAGACTCTACTTTTATCTCATAAAATGCTGCTCAAACTAAGTTGCCTGCAATTGCAGATTCACACAGAACAATCACAGCAGCAGGTAAGTTAGGTTGAGCAACAATTCGGATAATTATTAGCTCCTGATGGTCCACTGGTCTTAATAATGATTAACTGGAGGTCTGGTGGTGGAGTGCATAGTCTGCACCTCCGCCTAGTGCAGACCATATTAATCGCTTCTCCTGATCAAGAGCTCAGTGAGGAAGTCAGAGCACAGGCTAGTAATCCTAGCAACTGTATTGAGCCCCCCTTCCGGTGTGCCTAAGTTAGCCTCCTGTGCCGCCTTATGGTAGTGCCCTCCCTCGAAGTACCTGCTATATGGCGAGCCTCTGGCTTGCTTGCCAGCAGAAAGGCCTCTGTGTGCCCAAAGTGGCACGCATGGTATAGGTTCAGTATTGCTTGTTTAGGTAAAAAGACTGTGGAGGCCTTTCCACTCAGTATGTGTCAGGTTTGGCAAAAAAAGGACTCACACAGGACCTACAGCCTGGCCCCTCTTCTGTCCATGTTGGCTCATCAAACTTTTCGTAGCAATAGTAGGATATAAAAGGATGAGAATACTGAGAAAGATTAGCTCTTTATCACTATACTTTGTGGAACTGCTAAAGAAAGCACATCACATATATAACAATTACTAAAGTCAAATTGTGGCATCATAGGATTTCTAATATTATCTTTACTCATCCCCTATATTTAACAAGTATGTGTTTGTGAAGTTTGAAAAATACAATAAAATGTGTAAATCCACAACAGTGATGTTTCCTAAGACATTGAATTGAGAACCTTCATCTTTGCTTCCTGTCACTGTCACTGTCACAAGGTCTGTCCTTTTGTATCATTCAACATAATAAGTGGAAACCGAGAAAGAGATACAATGTTTCTGTTTGTCCTCCTCCAAAGCAATGTGTGCCCTGGCTGTGCCAGGAATATACTGGATTGTGAAGTCAATTGCTACATTTTGGAAATACATTTAAATAGAGCTGTACTTAAGGTATTTGGCATCCATGGTGGAACTGCCTTTTGGCACCTTCCCCCAAATAAAAAATAAAATAAATTGTTGCTCTAATTTTCGTGTCTCTCTGCACCGCGTCACTCACAGTTCCTCTTTAAAAAAAAAAAAAAAGAAAAATGTAAACATATGATCCACTCACCATGACCCTCCCTGAAAGTGTTTTTATGTTTTTTCAGGTTCTTAAAGTACTCTCAGCATATAATGCTGACATGGGGGTTTTTGATTTGGAAGGAAACACAGCTCTTCATCATGCAGCTCTAGGGGGGTTTGCAGACTGCTGCAAGTTTTTAGTACAAAGAGGTTGGTATTCATTTAAAGTGTTCTTTATTTCGATGTTTTAAACTTTATTCAAAATATGACTCCAATAAAGGGACACAGCTTAAAGTAGTGGTTCTGGGGCAATGAGGCTGTCCGTGCAGGCTGAGCAGTGTCACACTATGTGTACTCTGCTGTATTGAAGGAGGTATATTAACTCACAATATATAAAACCTTCAATTGGCTCTTACACATCAGCCTATAAAGCCCGCTTACCAGAGTGGGGATTCTACCACTCTAGGCCAATTTATAAGAGGCTCTATGTAATGTGAGTGCTTTTCTATTTACTTACTGATTCAACACTTATTCTACTAACATACTACACTATACTGGTGCCACTCTGTTCTCAGTTTGACTCTTTACATATTCCACAAGACATTAAACTTGGACCAAGGAATATAAATTTTTATCCATAAGTGGGAATTGTACTGCTCAAGCGCATGATATGTTGCTTATTTTTAGCTCGATAAAATTGTAAGTGCATTTTTTAATCTCATGCTATTGTGACCATGACATACTACTCTATAAAGCTCTCCTCTGTCCTATAATTTCATATTACAAACACCTAAGGACATTCCAAGGTGCTAGTTCCACCTTTCTTCAATAAACTTCTGTTTACAGGACTAGATAGACTCCTGATTGGATTGCTGAGCTGCTTACCTCCACCGAGTGTTCTCTAGATCACCCTCATTTGTATTTCACTTAGTGTTTACACTACTGCTTAACACCACATTTAGTGGCTGTCACATGGACAGTCATTAGAGGGACTTTCTAGATTTCAAGACCAACGTACGATGTCTCCACACTCTAGAGTCAATGCACCTACAGGAGGAGATGCTGATTGGCGCAATGTGGTCATTGCCACGCATGGGCACTATCATCCCAAAGCATCCTTATGGGAGGGGGCAAGGGAAGGAGGAGGGGCAGCTATGGCAAGACCAGAGCTCCAAGGGGAAATAATGTAAGTAAATTATTTTTCTTAGTTTAGGGGAGCCCTGTAATCTAGTGTTAGGAATACATGTTTTTGCTTATTCCTAACACTAGAGTAAGGGTAGGCAACCTTAGGCACTCTGGACATGATGGATTACATCTCCCCTGATGGTTTGCCAGCATCATAGCAAAGGGGTAGGCAACTATTGGCACTCCACAATACAAATTATACATCTTGGTGATTCAGTGGATTTGCAAGCTATTTGATACAAGTTCTTGAAAGGAGTCATTTCCCTCACTCTAACACACTTATAACTTTGTATCGCCCTATTCTGCTGTGATGATGTAGTACTACAGCATGGTGTGAATTACCTTACCCTGCATCATCACACCACCGGGTACAGTGTAAACTGTGCCATAATGAGCCTTTTCTTTATAAATTCTGATATAATAACACATGGAAATTTCCAGAAATCACCACTATACCATCGCTCACTCTTTAAATGCTGACATTTAAATTCCAAAATTGTGAATCTATAATTTAGTTACCACTGGTTTTTATCCCTCTGGATTGTGAAATGTGGTCCTTTTTTAATTAAGCTAAAGGTTTAATAGTAATTAGTATGAATTAATATTGTGTATCGATGAGCAATATTTTAATTCAACATCTCTGTTATAGATAATATTTAACAAGTTTCATAAGAAATGACGTGTTGGATAAAGGTGTTAATATTCCTTCACTTGGCTTATGATTTATCTAAACCAGCAAGTGCTTTCTCATTCTTTACCGAGAATGAGTGCATAGCACATGTGACACTTCCGTAAATACGTGACTCCTTGCTATTTGGCTTGCCAAGTGACTGGCCCAGGACTACTCCTATATTTTGAAAATAAAGTACATTATGTTACTAATGCTTCTTTAACCACATCATGCTATTTATACATTTGGTGATATTTTTTCTGGAAACCCAAAGGTGTCTGTTGTTTTTTTTGTTTTTTGTTTTTTTTCAATAAAAAACTATTCTAACCATTCAAAACCACAATCAAGTTATTTCTACTGTAAAAGAACGAATATACTTTATAATCATACCGAAATACATTTGATTCATTGTAGGTTGCAATCCGACATGGAAAAACTTAAAAAACTTGACAGCCAAAATTGTTGCCAAAAAATGTGGTTTTAAAGCAGCAATGAAGGAAATTGGAAAAGCAACACGTCTTGTTCAAAAATACTCCAAGCCAGGGGTGAAAAATTCCAACCTGCCATGGGCTATTCCTTTGCATGATTGGTCATTTGAACATCAAGCAGTTCTTCGGAAATCTTTTGAGCAGATGGAAACAGTTGATGGAACTATTAGCAAAGAAGATTTTGCCGATGTCCTTCAGAAGGCAATGGCACCCATCAACCCAGAGCAACTTAACAGTCTCATACAACTTCATGTAAAAGGAGGTGCTGGGTCTATCAGCATAGATGAATTTTTGGCAGGCTCCAAGTTTCTCGAAAAAGCATTCCTGATGTCTTCATATGTGCCAAAAAAGAAAAAAGGTAAAAAGGGCAAGAAAGGAAAAAAAAGAAAGTTAGTTCTTCCTATGCCAATATGCGTAATGCCAAGTAACATGGTCTCACGCCGAGCAGATGGTGGCCCTCCAAACTTTATGATCGAAAAGTTTCAGAATGTTACCGATGTCAACCGATTTGACTGTGACCACCCTCCAGAAAATCCACTGACTGATGATACTGGATGGTATGTGGATGAGTTGAAAAAGACATACATTCCCATCGATAGTGCCATTAAATCCGGAGACCTGGACTCTCTGCGGAAGGCGTTTGAAGAGGGCGTACCAGTGGATGTCAAGGACATGTTTTATAAAACACCTCTAATGTATGCCTGCGCATGTGGGAATTTAAAGGTCGTAGAGTTTCTTCTAAAAAAGGGGTAAGCTTTCTATATTAATGATGATATTATTTTATGTTTGGAAAAGAATAGAAACAGTAGGATAAAACAGAAAATAGGAATGTGCCAAATTTAAAGAGTTTGAATTTCTTCTGAAAAAGGGGTACGCTATTCTTATTATTTATTGCATATTTTAATTATTGCTCTATGTTTGAGCTTAAAGTGTGAATGTGTCCATTGTAAACTTTAAAGGAATTATTTTTGTCTCAGGGATAGATTCCGTTTATAGTGGAATTTACTCACTAAATAGTGAATTTTAGTGAATTGAGTGCCAAATTGTAAAATTAAGGACAACAGAGCTTGTTTGTAAATACTTACCAACTAATCTATGCTCACAGTTTTGCTGCTTAACCTGAATTTTCCATTTCGATCTAACCTTCACCTTCTGTCATTGTTGAGTCGATAAACTTTAAGGGGATTGCATGTTTTATAAATAAAAAAAATTAAAAAAGTAAGCCCCTGACTTTTTTAGGGCTATTTGTGCTTTGTAGTTTCACAACATATTCTCCCAGACTTGATAAGGATTGTTAAAAAGAACGGAAACAAGCAATATGGGTGGGTATATCTTCTCACTGAATTTGGGAGTTGTTTAGTTCCACTTTAAGATAATTTA
Organism: Pelobates cultripes; assembly: GCA_933207985.1. NCBI lineage: Eukaryota > Metazoa > Chordata > Amphibia > Anura > Pelobatidae > Pelobates > Pelobates cultripes. The sequence continues at coordinate 352,762,881 of OW240913.1, forward strand.
GAAGTACTCACGTATATCACTATCAAGGCAAGTCTCGAATAGGTCACCATCCATTGGTGGATTTTATGTATGTACATACAGACACTTCCAAAGTGAAGAAAAGGAGTTGGGTTTATTCCAGCAATTGTGGAGATTTGGCAATGGAAATATAAATTCTCTTCGCTGATGGCTGATTTGCTTTTTTTTTTTTTGCTTGTTTTGTTTGTTGTTTTTTTAAGAAGCAAACAGGAAATGTAGCGTCTCTGACTGCTTCTACAGTGAGTAATCTTCAATTCCATATTAAGATGATTTAACAGTTTTTAACTAGATCACTTGGACTTTAGGAACCTACCTACTTACACTAGCAAAACCGAATGAGAGGACTTATTTCAAACATTGTGGAGAATTCGCAAGGAATTTAAATATTTTATTCTACTATAACCAATCTGGCGAATGTGCACTTAATTTGCCAATTCTCCACAGTTCCAGATTTTCATGATAATTCACAAAAATTCGAATGCACCCAGTCCAGATTATTAGTGAACAAATATTGCGGATTTATGTAAGTTTGCACGCAAAAAGCAGGTGAATTTCTTTTACAAACCTGCCTTCTACCAGATGTGTTTAGAGTCAATATTTGGTACTTAGTAAATAGACCAATCATTCATTTTATATAGGATTTGAATGTAAGATTTACTGCTTTTTAAAGCAGACACCAGATGGTACTGAATGAGATATGATCATTCAGGTGAAATAACTAAATGTAATAATAAATAAATTAACACGACAAAATTTAAGTAATTATGCGAATCGGCAAATTCAGTTACAATTTGGTTGTTTTAAGAATATATTGCTGATTCGGATTGCATTTGGTCTTTAGTGACTGTTTCTTTGTTTCTTCTACCGCATGCTGTGATTATATGCGTGATCTCTTTCATATATTTACAGAGCTAATGTCAATGCAACGGATAATTTTTTCTGGACGCCGCTGCACCACGCGTGTCACGCTGGCCAGGAAGATATTGCAGATCTCCTGATAAAATCTGGATCTCAGATAAATGCAGTGACTTTTAATGGATCAACACCACTTATGAGAGCAGTCGAAAGTGGATGCTTCAACTGCGTTCAGTATTTAATACAATCTGGAGCTAATGTAAAAATAGAGAACAAAAAAGGTAAATGGCTAATTATCAAAAGAGATCAACCTTTTAGATATAAAGGTCAATGTAAAAAATGCTAATACTAATTTTCACACATGTAGTTGACATATTCTGAGGTTTTTTTTTTAACGCTTTTCTCCCTGTTTGACTCGAAGCGCACTTTACAAATATATAACACAGACATAACAGTTAAGACTTTCTGATAAAAGAGGTGGGTCTTTGGCTTCTTTTTTTTTTTTTTTAATCTGTAAGGACGGTTCCTCTCTGAGTACAGTAGAGAGTTACAGAAGGTAGGGGCAGCATGGCTGAATGCCTGGGAACCTGAGTTTGTCTTTATTCTGGGCACTGACAGGAGGAATATGTTGGCTAACCAAAGTGACCGAGATGGAGTGTATGGTGTCAGGAGTTCTTACAGGTATTGTGGGTCTTGATTGTTTAAGGCTTTAAAGGTCCGCAGGGCAGTTTTAAAATATATTCACCATTTAATTGGAAGCCAATGCAGGGTATGGAGAACAGGTGTTATGTGACTGTCACGGGAGTCGTAACCCAACACGCAGGAAAGAGGAAACCACAAAAGGTGGATACAAAAGATGTATTACCAAGCCTAGAATGGCCGGACTTAACGTAACTAGACGACAAGAATCAGGGTCAAGAATAAATCAAGGACAGGAATACTCAGGGTCAAGACAAAGTGGGGGTCAGGATCCCAGAAATCACGAGTCAAATATGAAGCCGGGGTCAGGATACCAGAAATCACGAGTCAAATACGAAGCCAGGGTCAGGATACCAGAAATCACGAGTCAAATATGAAGCCAGGGTCAGGATACCAGAAATCACGAGTCAAATACGAAGCAGAGGTCAAACATAGGAAATCACAAGATAATCACTAGGAGCACTAAACAAGGTTCTAACAGAAACCACGATAGGGCAATGAATGGGGGATAAAACAAGCCTTAAAAAGGCTTACCTATGTTCTAAAAGGTCCACGCCATCACTGCAATTCAAAACAGATTAGGATCGTAATGATTATGTGGTCACTTTAAGAGAGGGCGTGACATCATGTCCACATCTATCTATCTATCTATCTATCTATCTATATATATATATATATATATATATATACACACACACACACGTTCTGCCGTGCGACAGCGTAGTTCAGTCAGACCGTGCGGTAGTAGGAGGTCGGCTAGGATCGAGGGAGGTGAGTCTCCTTCAGTGTACTGCGCGTTCGTGGAGCGTTTTGATCGTACTGCAGAAGGTCGACTAGGATTGAAGGAGGTGAGTTTCCCTCAGGGTGCCGCGCAGTCGCAGAGCAATTCGGCTAAGATCGAGGGAGGTGAGTCTCCCTCAGTGTACCGCGCATTCACAGAGCGATTTGATCGTGCGGCAGAAGGTTGACTAGGATCGAGGAAGGTGAGTTTCCCTCAGGGTGCCGTGTGGTCGCGTGGAGCCATTGGACCGCGTGGCAGGAGGGGGTCTGCGCGGCTTGGCAGAGGTAAGTAATGCCACAGTGACATTATTGGGTTTGGTTAGTCAGTAGTCTGGCTGCTGCATTTTGTACTGTCTGTAGGCGATGGATTTCTTTTTCTGGGAAACCCAAGTAGAGTACATTACAGTAGTCAAAACGAGAGGACACAATGAATGGATTAATGTTGGCATATCATCCAGTGGGATTAAGTTTTGTATCCTGGCTATGTTTCTTAGATGAAAGAAGGCAGATTTTATTATGGCGGAAACCTGCTGTTTAAATGATCGTTCAGAGTCCATCTATATTCCAACATTTCGTACCTCTGTTAAATGAAGGAGTTCAGAGCCTCCAAGTTCAAGGCCGGTTGGGTTATCATGAGATATTTTTGCTGCTCGGGGTCCTCTCACCAATAATAACTCTGTTTTGTCTGGGTTCACTTTTAACTATCTAGCATTTATCCAATCAATGAGTTCTGCTAAGCAACTGTTGATGAGAGATGTCAGGGCATGGCCGTGTCATGTATTTGCTGCAGATTTGTTGGGTTTATATTATTTCAGTGCATTTCCTATTCCACCACATCTGAACAATGTTTTTTTGGTGTGGGTGGAGATCTGGTCATTGGATCTGGACCCACTGACATATTCTGAACTCATTGCAGATGATGTGTGCTCGTGTCATGAAGCAGTATCCCGTTTAAGAATGGTTAGACTGGCCAAACGCATGGTCAGCAACAGAATTGGGAAATGTTAGTGACTGTTGGTGTGCCTTGAGGACTGGGTTGGGAATCATAGCTCCAGACACTGCTGTGTGTGAAAATGCCATATCTAACATTAAAGTCATTGCTGCACATAGCTGAAATGCCAACATTACTCTGGTAATTGGGTCAAAGATATTCTTGGATTTCAAGAAGTTAAGCAGAACCTTAAAATGTATGTATTTTGTGTTTCGTTAACAGGTGAAAATGTTTTAGATATTGCAAATGCTTATGGGGACTACAGATTGATTGAGGTGGTTAAAGCTAAGCTGGATAGCTTGCCAAAACCAAAAGACAACACGAAAAGACGAAAAGATAAAAAAGGCGGAATGGAAGGCAAAAGAAAAGCTGAATCCAAACCCCAAACTCCTGGAATCAAAGAGGAAGTACAGATGAAACCAGCGGTATGTTATTATAGGCTGTTACAGAATTTAAATACCACTGACTATTGTGCAATCTAGAATAGGGAAAGGATGAGGAGCTGAAATGCAATTTAGAATATATTGAAATGATTTTTCTATTACTTATTATATGTATATATTCTTTTTAACATGTGCATCTGAATTTAGGACGTTTGGTGGTAGAAAAAGAGATGTTTGACATGGTATACCTGCCAACTGTACCAGGTTTGAAGGGACTTTTCTGAACTCCTTAATCCTGGTTGTCTGGAGTTTTTTGACCCAAAGGAGATTCGCTGATGTCTATTAATTATAATGTTACTCATGTGCTTTTGGACATACATAAATGACTGACATGCTCCATTTAATAAAGTGACTAAGCTTCAGAAATTGAAGTGGGCCTGTTAATAAATATAGAAAATTTAATATTGCCTCACAATCACAAAATACGCATCAGTGTTGGAAGTACCTTTTTCTTATGAATGCCTTTGGACACGGCAAATCAAAGAAAAAAATCAATATTGATTAATTTTGCCTGTGTTGTCTTGAGTTTTTATTTATTATTAGTATCATGTCACGCAGTATGCACCAGATGTCTATGGCATCTTGACATCTCTTTGTGCATGTATGAGAAGATTTCATGAGGGTTCAGTGTTCTCTGATTTTTCCATAGAACCTTGACATTTACAGTTGCAAGAAAATGAGTGATGAATAGTAATGTCCCGAACGGTTCGCCACGGACTCATCATTTAGTAAACTTTGACCCTGTACCTCACAGTCAGCAGACACATTCCAGCCAATCAGCAGCAGACCCTCCCTCACAGACCCTCCCACCTCTTGGACAGCATCCATTTTGAAGCTGCATTCTTAGTGAGCTGTCCAGGAGGTGGGAGGGTCTGGGAGAGAGGGTCTGCTGCTGATTGGCTGGAATGTGTCTGCTGACTGTGAGGTACAGGGTCAAAGCTTACTCAATGATGAGTCCGCGGCGAACCGTTCGGGACATCACTAGTGATGAAGCTTCTAGCGTGATATAAGGAAGGAGAAACATAGTGGTTGCAAAGTATAAAGTACTTGACCTTTTTCTTTCTATGTGCCACCACTCAGTGGACATGTTTCCTGGGTCTGCATTAACTTGCTGTATAGGGGTCTAAAGAGTAGTCCTTTGCTGGGATGACCCACCCTGAAAAAACCCCAAAACAAAATAAAGCATAACACCCCCCTTCTATCCCACACCCAGGACAAGTTCTTCCTCAGTCTTGTCCTCCTCTGGTGACATCATTCCCCACCACTGCAAGTAAAGAGATGTCCCAGAGGATGTGCTGAGGGACAAATTGGGTGGCACAGATTAGACAGCAATATGTAATACATGCTAATGACAAATGCCTGATATGCACAGATTAAAGATTAGCCATCCCAGGACTCTCATGTTGGTAATTACACTGTTGGAGGTGAGGTTACACCACTGGCTGCAACCTCAGATATTTCTATATGTGCAGAATTTTGAACTGAAAGACTCAGAGCCCCATAACCACTTCAAATTACTGAAGTGGCTGTGGTACTTAAAATAACCCTTTAATATAAAAAAAAAAAAATCAGACTAGTATATTTAATCTGTCATTTAAAAAAAATACAACATGTTTTATGTGCTTTTTTTTATAAGCAGTGTATAATAAAAATGGCCAAAAAGACTAACTACAAAAGAAAATGTGTATAATTGAAATATCATTATGTATTTACCGTTTACTGTGCAGGTCCAGCCAGCCAGTGAGGAGCTTTTTGCCAATAAGGAAAAAAAGAATGAAATTGCTCAACTGAACAATCTTATAGCCACAGGAGAAGCCAAAAAAATTGACATAGCATTTGTACCTAAATCGGTAAGACAAATAAATCATACATTTTATTTATAGACCTAAATAATATTCGATTGACTACTAGAGAGAAGGTTCTCTGTGCTTGTTAAGTTGGAATTGTCACATGTCATAATGTGGGCTGTGCAAAAATGTTTTAATATGAAACTATATATTTAAAAAAAAAACATGGAATATCTTTTTATATGAAAATGTGAAGAATTGTAAATGAAGTGTATCTGGAATGTTTAATTGTTTAAAGGTAGCAAACGCTGTTTGTGTGACGGAGCTCCAGTACTCCGACCGTATACCTCCGCCAACCTCTTAGTTATCAGGGACCTTGAAGCACCTTAAATCCAGTCACCGAGGCATGTCTGGGATCACTGATGACCTTTTCCACCCTGGACCAGGCTAATGTGCTTACAGCCCTGGATACCCTTTCCATCAGCAGATTATATCCATTTCCCCAAACATCAGACGACACACAGTGAAGGTTAAAACAGCAACTGACTTTACGAGACATTGCACACATATTTTATGCCCCCAACGGCCTCATTTACATACAATGGTTCATAGAGTACTATAGTATAAGGAACGGTGGGGTCAGACAATAGCAAGGGCTGATGGGAGACTGAGGAGGGACAAGGCAGCTGGTTTCAACTGGTCTGGCAGTGTCCCTGGGACAACGTCCTTCTGGGGAAACAATAGGACAGGAAAAAGGGGGAGGGGGAGAGGCACAGACAAGCAATACATTCAACATACCATGCACCACACATAGTTGGTTCGGTAAACGAACGGGGGGTGTATGGACAGCCGGCCATTAGGGAATAAAAGTGTAGCTAGAGCATCCATTGCGCTACAGTGTATTTCTTCTGTTCTATAAGTGATATTATGTTTACCTTAAAATTCTTTCTAATTAATGAGGTTTAGCAGAACCTATTAGAGTGGCAAATAAATGCAGTTATCTCTCCTCTCTCATACTATGTGTTACTTTCTCTTAATTCTAGAAATTTAAATTCTACTTTAACTATATCTTTAGGTGTGGGTCCCACATCCCAACACTATAGAACGAATAAGGAGCAGGGTACTGCAACGTGAACGACTGACATACGAAGTGGATTTTGATGATTTCACGATGCCTTTTAACAAGAACTTGATGAAGAAATCTGCGGGGTTAACAGATACGGACGTTTGTGCCTAGAATTAATGAGAGGGTGAAGTTTACAGCCTGATAGAAGCTCTGCTGTTTATAAGATATAACCTTGATAATAATTGTGTATTTGCCAATATGTAGAAATTAAACCTGCAGTATTTATTCTGTAATTTTTACACCATGGTCTGTGTAGTTAATACATTTTGTAATTCAGAAAATAGTCTTTTTTAATGTATTGTATTGTTTTTGCTGAGTGGAAGAACCACTCATGTCCGTTGGTAATGTACCACCACCTCCGGAGATCCGAGAGAAAGTAGAAGGGAGAAGAAAACTGAACTGGTTCCAGAACTTCCTTTATTGTCAATTCGAAAAGTTTTTAAAAAATTTTGATCTAGTAAATCCAGTAAACCTTTTAAGGGAGTTTATCAGTCAGACATTAACATATGCTACATTAGATGACATACTTAAATTTGAATGACCTTTAAAAAAAAAAAAAAAAGAATGGAATGGAATCAAAGAATAACTAGTGCAAGTATATTTAAGAATAATTTGTCTTGGAAAATGTTGTATCAAATCTAATACACAGTATTAGCGATGTATCACTTTGAATGTCAGATTTCTCTTTTTTATCATTTTAATGTGCCACAAAATTGACTTTTAATTACAACATGAACGTTTTCGTGAAATGGCTACTTGTTTATTCCTTCTGGGGCCGTTGAGTCTCCTTGGCACACACAGGGATCTTTAAGATCGGGTATCATATTGTGCAGCTAATTTACCTAACTTCATAGCAGACTTTTTACAAAAGACACACACAAAAATCTGTAGTCTGTAGGAGTACACAAATTTATATATTTTTTTCCTTTTCTACTTTTTAGAGAGCTAAAAAAAAAAAAAAGTGATAATAAAATAAACTGTAAGAGAAATATTAAGCAATGCATAGCTTGTGAGGTTTTATGATCATACCTCGCAAAAAAAATTAGGATTGCCAGTTCATAAAGAATTTTTTTTATTTATTTAACAACTAAAATGAATAAAAGCATTTATATTAATGCCATATTGAAATAGAAGAAATCTTTCGAATAGCCACATTCAAAGTAAATATATTGTATATTTGTTGTTTCATTACCTACCTCTGGTTACAAAAAAAACAAACCACTAATAAAGTCCAGGGATTGAGAAGGTCAGAACTGATTGTGTTTCTTACTTTATGTGAAACAATGTTTTAAAAATGAATAGAAAGTAATTTCCTAAATTCTAATAAAAATGTTACTGGTTTACTAATCTACAACTGTATTCTGTAGATAGACTCATTAAACATTTTACATATACCTTTAATTGCTTCTGAGTGAATGGAAGATCTGATTTATATGTAAATCCTACTGAAGTTATTTCCAGTTTTGCCTTAAAAGGGGAAGTGAATCAGGCTGGGTTAAAAAATTATAATCGGATTGTCACTTCGATAAACAAGCTGTTATAGCGACAATTTACAGCATAAATACCTTGATCATGTTTACTCTTTAATTGCTTTTATTGTGCAATTAAACAGACATTTTATTGGGTTTCTGAAGAAATCTCTGGTCGTATTTGCATTTTTTGTATTAGTATTAATATTACTTTATAGAGCACTGTGTTTCACTCTGACAAAGTTACATAAAAGTTGATGTTTATCCGACATTACATAAAAGTTTAAGTTAACATTCACATAACACAGCTACACTCTGATACAGAAGGATACACCGCTTGTGAGTTTACCTAGATGAGATCATTATTTCCAGGCCCGGCCTGGCTGTCGAGGGTCAAGGCTGACCGAGAAGATCAAGGGATATTCAGTCGGCCCCTGCACCTACCCAATGCCGTCCCAAAGAGAGGGCCCTGCAGCTGGTTGGGAGATGAAAGATTTCTCTTAGCGGCAAGCCCAGTGCAATGCCGGCGGCCAGGGAACATGAATCGCCAGTGAATCAGAGCAATGTTGCGAGTTACCATGCCAACACCCCAATACCCTCATTAGCATAAATAAATGAGCAATAGAAGAGGTCTGGGCTTGCACTCGGTTAGGGCTGCAAACCACATTCTGCTCCCACCAGACCACCAAGGCCATCAGGCATCTGTATTCTCCACTCCATGGCTAAATGTAAGTAATAGCAATAGGGTAACTTTTTTTTTTTTTTTTTTAAATCCACCCTAAGCGCACACACACTACACTATCTATTCCCAAAGCACAGATAAACTCATAATACTGTCCTGATCTTCCTTGAACACACACTAAAGTCTCTCTCACCCCCTAACTACACACACTCACTACAGGGAGTGCAGAATTATTAGGCAAATGAGTATTTTGACCACATCACCCTCTTTATGCATGTTGTCTTACTCCAAGCTGTATAGGCTCGAAAGCCTACTACCAATTAAGCATATTAGGTGATGTGCATCTCTGTAATGAGAAGGGGTGTGGTCTAATGACATCAACACCCTATATCAGGTGTGCATAATTATTAGGCCACTTCCTTTCCTTTGGCAAAATGGGTCAAAAGAAGGACTTGACAGGCTCAGAAAAGTCAAAAATAGTGAGATATCTTGCAGAGGGATGCAGCACTCTTAAAATTGCAAAACTTCTGAAGCGTGATCATCGAACAATCAAGCGTTTCATTCAAAATAGTCAACAGGGTCGCAAGAAGCGTGTGGAAAAACCAAGGCGCAAAATAACTGCCCATGAACTGAGAAAAGTCAAGCGTGCAGCTGCCACGATGCCACTTGCCACCAGTTTGGCCATATTCCAGAGCTGCAACATCACTGGAGTGCCCAAAAGCACAAGGTGTGCAATACTCAGAGACATGGCCAAGGTAAGAAAGGCTGAAAGACGACCACCACTGAACAAGACACACAAGCTGAAACGTCAAGACTGGGCCAAGAAATATCTCAAGACTGATTTTTCTAAGGTTTTATGGACTGATGAAATGAGAGTGAGTCTTGATGGGCCAGATGGATGGGCCCGTGGCTGGATTGGTAAAGGGCAGAGAGCTCCAGTCCGACTCAGACGCCAGCAAGGTGGAGGTGGAGTACTGGTTTGGGCTGGTATCATCAAAGATGAGCTTGTGGGGCCTTTTCGGGTTGAGGATGGAGTCAAGCTCAACTCCCAGTCCTACTGCCAGTTCCTGGAAGACACCTTCTTCAAGTAGTGGTACAGGAAGAAGTCTGCATCCTTCAAGAAAAACATGATTTTCATGCAGGACAATGCTGCATCACATGCGTCCAAGTACTCCACAGCGTGGCTGGCAAGAAAGGGTATAAAAGAAGAAAATCTAATGACATGGCCTCCTTGTTCACCTGATCTGAACCCCATTGAGAACCTGTGGTCCATCATCAAATGTGAGATTTACAAGGAGGGAAAACAGTACACCTCTCTGAACAGTGTCTGGGAGGCTGTGGTTGCTGCTGCACGCAATGTTGATGGTGAACAGATCAAAACACTGACAGAATCCATGGATGGCAGGCTTTTGAGTGTCCTTGCAAAGAAAGGTGGCTATATTGGTCACTGATTTGTTTTTGTTTTGTTTTTGAATTTCAGAAATGTATATTTGTGAATGTTGAGATGTTATATTGGTTTCACTGGTAATAATAAATAATTGAAATGGGTATATATTTGTTTTTGTTAAGTTGCCTAATAATTATGCACAGTAATAGTCACCTGCACACACAGATATCCCCCTAACATAGCTATAACTAAAACAAACTAAAAACTACTTCCAAAAATATTCAGCTTTGATATTAATGTGTTTTTTGGGTTCATTGAGAACATGGTTGTTGTTCAATAATAAAATTAATCCTCAAAAATACAACTAGCCTAATAATTCTGCACTCCCTGTATAGTCCTATTTCTTACCTAACGTCTGCCCCTTTCCCCCTAAACACACACTACAACCCCAATCTCCCCCAAAGCAGACACTCAACACTGCATCTATTACCAAACATTCACTACAGCACGTATCACTGAGCATATATCATTAAGTACGCTTGCACCGTGCTGAAGGAATACATGACCTTTTCCTCAAAGCGATAGTTTTTTGTATTATTAGGCCCTACTGCTGCCAATGAGTGGGGTTTGGGTGGATAAAGAGTCTACCCACTCTTATTTTTTTAGGCACCCCCTGCTGCCAATGGGTGGGGCCTCAGGGGGACAATAGGTCCACACCCTTTATTATTTAGGGCCCCAACATGCTGGGGTTGGGGGGGGGGGACAATAGATCTACCCCCCTTATTATTTAGGGCACTCCCCTGCCACCAATGGGTGGGTGGTGGGGGGACACTTTGTCCACGTGTTCAATTTGTTTTTACTAGCCCTCACCTCTGGGGGCTGGAGGGGAACACGAGATCCACCTGCTGCTCGCTGTTCAGTAGACACAATGGGTAGGGGCACGGGGGAGGATTTAACTTCCCTTATTTACTAATATTAAGTATTTTTCTTTACTAAGTATTAGTAAGTTATCTAAAAGACCAACATTTAGAAAAAAGGACTTTTTGTAATTTTGGCCTTTCAGCTTTTTAGTAGATAGCTCCCTTTATGTGGGATTGCCATATGGATACCAAGAAGGTGCTATCTGCTAAACAGCTCCCTAATTGGCTAGCCTTAAATATGGCAATCCCACAAGGGTACCAATTTAAGGAGTTATCTGCTAAATGCCTGGAAAAGGCAGCTGTGGAATGTATTGCAAAATTTAATATGTCTACATGAAAATCCGAAACAAAAATAGTAGTCAAATTTGGTTAGAAAGCAAATGAACATACAGACAAAAATATTTTTTTAATTTTTCCCGTCTAAATGTATTTGGACGAAACGAAAATTTCGGCGGTGCCCACGTTTAACCTATAGTCAAAATAAATAGTGATATGCTACTCCATTTTTGGCCACTATGTGTCAGTATATGTACAGTCATAAAACAAAGGTCTTAAATTCCAACTGATATTAAGTTCCTTCTCTGCTTTAATTTGCAACAGATTTTTTTAATAATCAGCATTTGTTTAAGCATACTAAAGTCATGTTCAGCCTCATCACTCTACCTGATCACGGGCCAAAGGGAGAAAAACTTCACAGCCCTCATCCTCATAAAAGTCACATTTCAGGTGGACTGATTACCAGTGGAAATATCAGACTTTATTGGGGTAGAGCTCTGGGCACATGACTTGTCTGCTGTACTGGCCCAAGTTGTTGTCTGAGTCTCTGTGGGTAATTGCCTTATGAGGCTCCAGGTAACAATGGTAGCAGTAGTGCTTGTGCACTTAGTGTGTGCCCTGCCAGCAGAGAACTGCACAATTTGGGACCCTTGTGAGAACAGACGAGCGGTATTATACTTCAAAATGCCCTTTGGTGCCCATTGGTACAATGTAATTGGTGGGCAAGCCTTCATCATATCAGGAGCTATTTGTGAAGGACATCAGCCCCAGATGAAGGTTCATTATTGATGCAGAAACACATGTCGTTGGGAGTGTTTGTGCTTAACTCTTTTTTTGGGGGAGGTTTAATTTGTAAATGTGCTATTTGATTTTCTTTGTCATTTTATTATGACTGTGAGCTGAGTATGTCGGAGCTCTGGTCTAGGTACCCATGGAGCTCCGAGGATTCTTAGGGCCTTTAGTAGTGCAGTGCTTATGGTGTAGCATTGATGATTCAAAGGCAGACAGACTTAGTAACTATATTCTGTATAGACGAAAGGTGAGGACTCGGGCACCCAGCTCCTGAGCTATTCTGAACAGTCAGAGCCGGCAGACTGCAGGGATAGAATTGCACAAGATGTATCTTTCAATAGATACTTCTGTATAAACTCATAGACTAGTTCAGTCTAATATACTTGGTTCCTATCTGTGACTCCCAAGTGCAGGATTAGACTGCTGTAGGGTCAGTGTATGATACATACACCCTGTCTTTAATATTATTTGACAATAGAGGATATGTCCCTTGATAGGATTCAATAATAGCGATATAATTGTGACTACAGGGGCTTATTATTATGATATTTATAGAGCGCCAACAAAATTCCGCAGCGCTTTACAATGGGTGGACGAACAGACATGTAGTTGTAACAAGACGAGTTGGACACACAGGAATAGAAGGGTTGAGGGCCCTGCTCAATGAGCTTACATGCTACAGGGAGTGGGGTAAAGTGACACTAAAGGTAAGGATAGTATTAGAGAAGTAGATTGGTAGAATAGTATTCACTAAAGAATTAGTGTGGGTTTTTCCCCATCATATTGTTTTACCTAGCATTAAAGGACCACTATAGTGTCAGGAAAACACTCGTCTTCCTGGCACTATAGTGCCCTGCGGGTGCCCCCACCCTCAGGGACCCCCTCCCGCCGGGCTGGAAGGCGAGGAAAGGGTTAAAACTTACCTTTTTTCCAGCGCGGGGCGGGGAGCTCTCCTCCTTCGGCTGAATGCGCATGTGCGGCAGGAGCTGCGCGCGCATTCAGCCAGTCTCATAGGAAAGCATTCACAATGGTTTCCTATGGACGCTGGCGTCTTCTCACTGTGATTTTCACAGTGAGAAGCACGCAAACGCCTCTAGTGGCTGTCAATGAGACAGTCACTAGAGGCTGGATTAACCTATTTATAAACATAGCAGTTTCTCTGAAACTGCTATGTTTATAGAAGAAAGGGTTAATCCTAGAGGGACCTGGGACCCAGACCACTTCATTAAGCTGAAGTGGTCTGGGTGCCTATAGTGGTCCTTTAAGATTTGAGCTTTAGTGTGGGGGCTTTGTTTTGATTGAACTAATTTTATTTTATTTTACTTAATTGTATAGTTTATGAATTTCAATAAAGTGAACTTTGGTCACTATTCGATTCCTCACTAAGGGATTCTTTCCACTACCCCCCTTTATTTTGGGATTTCTATATCTTTCATATATTAAAGATAGGGTCCCTCTATTTGGACGAACACTTACAATTGATTTTCTGCTATTATCTCGATTTTGTTTAATTTCTCCCAACCCCTCTCCCTCTCCCACCAATTTTTTTTTTACCCAGGACAAGTCTAATCCCAAAGTCTAATATATAGCAATGGCAATGGTACCATGATCAGTACACTATGACTGTGCTCTATACTGTGCGCTAAACACCCGAATTAATTCGATAATCATCCTAATGAACACTTTGACCGGACTATTCGAATTTAACATCTCCAGAATGTTAAAGGTTATTTTCCAACAAAACAAGTTCCCTAAACCATTTTTGCATAAACACCACGTGTCTCCCCTGAGTTGATGACACGAACAAGCTATGTTAACCAAGGAATTCCTCGTTATTCAATTACATAAAAATAAAATCACTGTAAAAAAGAAATATATCCATAACCCCCTGCCTGTGCCTCCCATGCTTTGTGTTGCTCCTCCTGCAGGCTGTGCATAGATTAAGCAGTCAGTCACTCTGCTCACAGACAGCCTTTCCCATCTTGCCTCTTATTGTCTGTCTGATCGAACGTTCGCAGCTGATTTGCAACAAAAAGAAAGGGGATCGAATCAATACCGGTAGTAAAAGAAAGGATTCTCTGCTGATAGGAGGCCGGCTGCTTTGCATTCAGGGCCGGCGTGTTGGATTCCAGTCGTGCATGCTGCAATCGGCAGAGTATATCAGAGCTGTGCATCGGTCACCGCTTCCATTGGTGTCTGAGCAGCACTTGCAGACAGGAGGCGATGCTTTTACCGAGGAGACCCCTGTTATCTGACATTACCCTCAGCTGCCTCACTCTTTTACTATGCTTACGGGTAAAGGTATGTTCACTTTTTTTATTTAAAAGAAAAAAAAAAAAGTCACTTCTGGATCATAAGAACAAAACACAAAAAATGTCCTTTTTTTTTAAAAGTTTTTTTTAAAGTTTTTTTTTTTAATAAAACATTTTTTTTTCTTCTTCTTAACACCAGGATTGGCTGCATCTCCTTAATGTGTTTCTTCTTTTTTTTTTTTTTTAATAACCTAAAGCTTCACATGGAGGATAATCCCCGATCTGTACAGTGCATCGTTCTTATAGAAAAGTTTGGGATTAGTTTTACCCCACCATGTGCCTTTAAACAGAATGCATTCTTTTTTTAAATGCATGTCCCTTTAAGTGATTTTTGCAATTAATACAATGGAAGAAAAGTCATTTTTAAAACCTATTTTTTTTAAGTCTGCATTAAAACACAATGTTTCGTTGACTGTGATTTTTTTTTTTTTGTGCAGCCAGTACAATGGAAGAAAATCCTATTTTATTTTTTTTAATTCAGCATTGAAACACAATGCATTATAGCTATATATTTTTGTATTTATTTTTTTATTTTTGTCCCAGGTATCTGAT
>OW240913.1:352784005-352801419 GCA_933207985.1 Pelobates cultripes
AAGAGAAATATTAAGCAATGCATAGCTTGTGAGGTGTTATGATCATACCTCGCAAAAATATTAGGATTGCCTGTTCATAAAGAAAATTTTTTTTTATTTAACAACTAAAATGAATAAAAGCATTTATATTAATGCCAGATTGAAATAGAAGAAATCTTTCTAATAGCCACATTCAAAGTAAATATATTGTATATTTGTTGTTTCATTACCTACCTCTGGTTACATAAAAAAAACAAACCACTAATAAAGTCCAGGGATTGAGAACGTCAGAACTGATTGTGTTTCTTACTTTATGTGAAACAATGTTTTAAAAATGAATAGAAAGTAATTTCCTAAATTCTAATAAAAATGTTACTGGTTTACTAATCTAGAACTGTATTCTGTAGATAGACTCATTAAACATTTTACATATACCTTTAATTGCTTCTGAGTGAATGGAAGATCTGATTTATATGTAAATCCTACTGAAGTTATTTCCAGTTTTGCCTTAAAAGGGGAAGTGAATCAGGCTGGGTTAAAAAATTATAATCAGATTGTCACTTCGATAAACAAGCTGTTATAGCGACAATTTACAGCATAAATACCTTGATCATGTTTACTCTTTAATTGCTTTTATTGTGCAATTAAACAGACATTTTATTGGGTTTCTGAAGAAATCTCTGGTCGTATTTGCATTTTTTGTAATAGTATTATTATTACTTTATAGAGCACTGTGTTTCACTCTGACAAAGTTACATAAAAGTTGATGTTTATCCGACATTACATAAAAGTTTAAGTTAACATTCACATAACAGAGCTACACTCTGATACAGAAGGATACACCGCTTGTGAGTTTACCTAGATGAGATCATTATTTCCAGGCCCGGCCTGGCTGTCGAGGGTCAAGGCTGACCGAGAAGATCAAGGGATATTCAGTCGGCCCCTGCACCTACCCAATGCCGTCCCAAAGAGAGGGCCCTGCAGCTGGTTGGGAGATGAAAGATTTCTCTTAGCAGCAAGCCCAGTGCAATGCCGGCGGCCAGGGAACATGAATCGCCAGTGAATCAGAGCAATGTTGCGAGTTACCATGCCAACACCCCAATACCCTCATTAGCATAAATAAATGAGCAATAGAAGAGGTCTGGGCTTGCACTCGGTTAGGGCTGCAAACCACATTCTGCTCCCACCAGACCACCAAGGCCATCAGGCATCTGTATTCTTCACTCCATGGCTAAATGTAAGTAATAGCAATAGGGTAACTTTTTTTTTTTTTTTTTTAAATCCACCCTAAGCGCACACACACTACACTATCTATTCCCAAAGCACAGATAAACTCATAATACTGTCCTGATCTTCCTTGAACACACACTAAAGTCTCTCTCACCCCCTAACTACACACACTCACTACAGGGAGTGCAGAATTATTAGGCAAATGAGTATTTTGACCACATCACCCTCTTTATGCATGTTGTCTTACTCCAAGCTGTATAGGCTCGAAAGCCTACTACCAATTAAGCATATTAGGTGATGTGCATCTCTGTAATGAGAAGGGGTGTGGTCTAATGACATCAACACCCTATATCAGGTGTGCATAATTATTAGGCAACTTCCTTTCCTTTGGCAAAATGGGTCAAAAGAAGGACTTGACAGGCTCAGAAAAGTCAAAAATAGTGAGATATCTTGCAGAGGGATGCAGCACTCTTAAAATTGCAAAGCTTCTGAAGCGTGATCATCGAACAATCAAGCGTTTCATTCAAAATAGTCAACAGGGTCGCAAGAAGCGTGTGGAAAAACCAAGGCGCAAAATAACTGCCCATGAACTGAGAAAAGTCAAGCGTGCAGCTGCCACGATGCCACTTGCCACCAGTTTGGCCATATTTCAGAGCTGCAACATCACTGGAGTGCCCAAAAGCACAAGGTGTGCAATACTCAGAGACATGGCCAAGGTAAGAAAGGCTGAAAGACGACCACCACTGAACAAGACACACAAGCTGAAACGTCAAGACTGGGCCAAGAAATATCTCAAGACTGATTTTTCTAAGGTTTTATGGACTGATGAAATGAGAGTGAGTCTTGATGGGCCAGATGGATGGGCCCGTGGCTGGATTGGTAAAGGGCAGAGAGCTCCAGTCCGACTCAGACGCCAGCAAGGTGGAGGTGGAGTACTGGTTTGGGCTGGTATCATCAAAGATGAGCTTGTGGGGCCTTTTCGGGTTGAGGATGGAGTCAAGCTCAACTCCCAGTCCTACTGCCAGTTCCTGGAAGACACCTTCTTCAAGTAGTGGTACAGGAAGAAGTCTGCATCCTTCAAGAAAAACATGATTTTCATGCAGGACAATGCTGCATCACATGCGTCCAAGTACTCCACAGCGTGGCTGGCAAGAAAGGGTATAAAAGAAGAAAATCTAATGACATGGCCTCCTTGTTCACCTGATCTGAACCCCATTGAGAACCTGTGGTCCATCATCAAATGTGAGATTTACAAGGAGGGAAAACAGTACACCTCTCTGAACAGTGTCTGGGAGGCTGTGGTTGCTGCTGCACGCAATGTTGATGGTGAACAGATCAAAACACTGACAGAATCCATGGATGGCAGGCTTTTGAGTGTCCTTGCAAAGAAAGGTGGCTATATTGGTCACTGATTTGTTTTTGTTTTGTTTTTGAATTTCAGAAATGTATATTTGTGAATGTTGAGATGTTATATTGGTTTCACTGGTAATAATAAATAATTGAAATGGGTATATATTTGTTTTTTGTTAAGTTGCCTAATAATTATGCACAGTAATAGTCACCTGCACACACAGATATCCCCCTAACATAGCTATAACTAAAACAAACTAAAAACTACTTCCAAAAATATTCAGCTTTGATATTAATGTGTTTTTTGGGTTCATTGAGAACATGGTTGTTGTTCAATAATAAAATTAATCCTCAAAAATACAACTAGCCTAATAATTCTGCACTCCCTGTATAGTCCTATTTCTTACCTAACGTCTGCCCCTTTCCCCCTAAACACACACTACAACCCCAATCTCCCCCAAAGCAGACACTCAACACTGCATCTATTACCCAACATTCACTACAGCACGTATCACTGAGCATATATCATTAAGTACGCTTGCACCGTGCTGAAGGAATACATGACCTTTTCCTCAAAGCGATAGTTTTTTGTATTATTAGGCCCTACTGCTGCCAATGAGTGGGGTTTGGGTGGATAAAGAGTCTACCCACTCTTATTTTTTTAGGCACCCCCTGCTGCCAATGGGTGGGGCCTCAGGGGGACAATAGGTCCACACCCTTTATTATTTAGGGCCCCAACATGCTGCCAATGCATTGGGGTTGGGGGGGGGGGACAATAGATCTACCCCCCTTATTATTTAGGGCACTCCCCTGCCACCAATGGGTGGGTGGTGGGGGGACACTTTGTCCACGTGTTCAATTTGTTTTTACTAGCCCTCACCTCTGGGGGCTGGAGGGGAACACGAGATCCACCTGCTGCTCGCTGTTCAGTAGACACAATGGGTAGGGGCATGGGGGAGGATTTAACTTCCCTTATTTACTAATATTAAGTATTTTTCTTTACTAAGTATTAGTAAGTTATCTAAAAGACCAACATTTAGAAAAAAGGACTTTTTGTAATTTTGGCCTTTCAGCTTTTTAGTAGATAGCTCCCTTTATGTGGGATTGCCATATGGATACCAAGAAGGTGCTATCTGCTAAACAGCTCCCTAATTGGCTAGCCTTAAATATGGCAATCCCACAAGGGTACCAATTTAAGGAGTTATCTGCTAAATGCCTGGAAAAGGCAGCTGTGGAATGTATTGCAAAATTTAATTTGTCTACATGAAAATCCGAAACAAAAATAGTAGTCAAATTTGGTTAGAAAGCAAATGAACATACAGACAAAAATATTTTTTTAATTTTTCCCGTCTAAATGTATTTGGACGAAACGAAAATTTCGGCGGTGCCCACGTTTAACCTATAGTCAAAATAAATAGTGATATGCTACTCCATTTTTGGCCACTATGTGTCAGTATATGTACAGTCATAAAACAAAGGTCTTAAATTCCAACTGATATTAAGTTCCTTCTCTGCTTTAATTTGCAACAGATTTTTTTAATAATCAGCATTTGTTTAAGCATACTAAAGTCATGTTCAGCCTCATCACTCTACCTGATCACGGGCCAAAGGGAGAAAAACTTCACAGCCCTCATCCTCATAAAAGTCACATTTCAGGTGGACTGATTACCAGTGGAAATATCAGACTTTATTGGGGTAGAGCTCTGGGCACATGACTTGTCTGCTGTACTGGCCCAAGTTGTTGTCTGAGTCTCTGTGGGTAATTGCCTTATGAGGCTCCAGGTAACAATGGTAGCAGTAGTGCTTGTGCACTTAGTGTGTGCCCTGCCAGCAGAGAACTGCACAATTTGGGACCCTTGTGAGAACAGACGAGCGGTATTATACTTCAAAATGCCCTTTGGTGCCCATTGGTACAATGTAATTGGTGGGCAAGCCTTCATCATATCAGGAGCTATTTGTGAAGGACATCAGCCCCAGATGAAGGTTCATTATTGATGCAGAAACACATGTCGTTGGGAGTGTTTGTGCTTAACTCTTTTTTTGGGGGAGGTTTAATTTGTAAATGTGCTATTTGATTTTCTTTGTCATTTTATTATGACTGTGAGCTGAGTATGTCGGAGCTCTGGTCTAGGTACCCATGGAGCTCCGAGGATTCTTAGGGCCTTTAGTAGTGCAGTGCTTATGGTGTAGCATTGATGATTCAAAGGCAGACAGACTTAGTAACTATATTCTGTATAGACGAAAGGTGAGGACTCGGGCACCCAGCTCCTGAGCTATTCTGAACAGTCAGAGCCGGCAGACTGCAGGGATAGAATTGCACAAGATGTATCTTTCAATAGATACTTCTGTATAAACTCATAGACTAGTTCAGTCTAATATACTTGGTTCCTATCTGTGACTCCCAAGTGCAGGATTAGACTGCTGTAGGGTCAGTGTATGATACATACACCCTGTCTTTAATATTATTTGACAATAGAGGATATGTCCCTTGATAGGATTCAATAATAGCGATATAATTGTGACTACAGGGGCTTATTATTATGATATTTATAGAGCGCCAACAAAATTCCGCAGCGCTTTACAATGGGTGGACGAACAGACATGTAGTTGTAACAAGACGAGTTGGACACACAGGAATAGAAGGGTTGAGGGCCCTGCTCAATGAGCTTACATGCTACAGGGAGTGGGGTAAAGTGACACTAAAGGTAAGGATAGTATTAGAGAAGTAGATTGGTAGAATAGTATTCACTAAAGAATTAGTGTGGGTTTTTCCCCATCATATTGTTTTACCTAGCATTAAAGGACCACTATAGTGTCAGGAAAACACTCGTCTTCCTGGCACTATAGTGCCCTGCGGGTGCCCCCACCCTCAGGGACCCCCTCCCGCCGGGCTGGAAGGCGAGGAAAGGGTTAAAACTTACCTTTTTTCCAGCGCGGGGCGGGGAGCTCTCCTCCTTCGGCTGAATGCGCATGTGCGGCAGGAGCTGCGCGCGCATTCAGCCAGTCTCATAGGAAAGCATTCACAATGGTTTCCTATGGACGCTGGCGTCTTCTCACTGTGATTTTCACAGTGAGAAGCACGCAAACGCCTCTAGTGGCTGTCAATGAGACAGTCACTAGAGGCTGGATTAACCTATTTATAAACATAGCAGTTTCTCTGAAACTGCTATGTTTATAGAAGAAAGGGTTAATCCTAGAGGGACCTGGGACCCAGACCACTTCATTAAGCTGAAGTGGTCTGGGTGCCTATAGTGGTCCTTTAAGATTTGAGCTTTAGTGTGGGGGCTTTGTTTTGATTGAACTAATTTTATTTTATTTTACTTAATTGTATAGTTTATGAATTTCAATAAAGTGAACTTTGGTCACTATTCGATTCCTCACTAAGGGATTCTTTCCACTACCCCCCTTTATTTTGGGATTTCTATATCTTTCATATATTAAAGATAGGGTCCCTCTATTTGGACGAACACTTACAATTGATTTTCTGCTATTATCTCGATTTTGTTTAATTTCTCCCAACCCCTCTCCCTCTCCCACCAAT
This sequence comes from Pelobates cultripes, assembly GCA_933207985.1. NCBI lineage: Eukaryota > Metazoa > Chordata > Amphibia > Anura > Pelobatidae > Pelobates > Pelobates cultripes. The sequence goes on from OW240913.1 coordinate 352,790,106, forward strand.
TTTTTTTTTACCCAGGACAAGTCTAATCCCAAAGTCTAATATATAGCAATGGCAATGGTACCATGATCAGTACACTATGACTGTGCTCTATACTGTGCGCTAAACACCCGAATTAATTCGATAATCATCCTAATGAACACTTTGACCGGACTATTCGAATTTAACATCTCCAGAATGTTAAAGGTTATTTTCCAACAAAACAAGTTCCCTAAACCATTTTTGCATAAACACCACGTGTCTCCCCTGAGTTGATGACACGAACAAGCTATGTTAACCAAGGAATTCCTCGTTATTCAATTACATAAAAATAAAATCACTGTAAAAAAGAAATATATCCATAACCCCCTGCCTGTGCCTCCCATGCTTTGTGTTGCTCCTCCTGCAGGCTGTGCATAGATTAAGCAGTCAGTCACTCTGCTCACAGACAGCCTTTCCCATCTTGCCTCTTATTGTCTGTCTGATCGAACGTTCGCAGCTGATTTGCAACAAAAAGAAAGGGGATCGAATCAATACCGGTAGTAAAAGAAAGGATTCTCTGCTGATAGGAGGCCGGCTGCTTTGCATTCAGGGCCGGCGTGTTGGATTCCAGTCGTGCATGCTGCAATCGGCAGAGTATATCAGAGCTGTGCATCGGTCACCGCTTCCATTGGTGTCTGAGCAGCACTTGCAGACAGGAGGCGATGCTTTTACCGAGGAGACCCCTGTTATCTGACATTACCCTCAGCTGCCTCACTCTTTTACTATGCTTACGGGTAAAGGTATGTTCACTTTTTTTATTTAAAAGAAAAAAAAAAAAGTCACTTCTGGATCATAAGAACAAAACACAAAAAATGTCCTTTTTTTTTAAAAGTTTTTTTTAAAGTTTTTTTTTTTAATAAAACATTTTTTTTTCTTCTTCTTAACACCAGGATTGGCTGCATCTCCTTAATGTGTTTCTTCTTTTTTTTTTTTTTTAATAACCTAAAGCTTCACATGGAGGATAATCCCCGATCTGTACAGTGCATCGTTCTTATAGAAAAGTTTGGGATTAGTTTTACCCCACCATGTGCCTTTAAACAGAATGCATTCTTTTTTTAAATGCATGTCCCTTTAAGTGATTTTTGCAATTAATACAATGGAAGAAAAGTCATTTTTAAAACCTATTTTTTTTAAGTCTGCATTAAAACACAATGTTTCGTTGACTGTGATTTTTTTTTTTTTGTGCAGCCAGTACAATGGAAGAAAATCCTATTTTATTTTTTTTAATTCAGCATTGAAACACAATGCATTATAGCTATATATTTTTGTATTTATTTTTTTATTTTTGTCCCAGGTATCTGATGCATTCTTGCTTTTTTCTGCTAACAGGTGTCTATAGCATCAGGGCAGTTCGAATTGGAAATCTTATCAATGCAGAATCCCAATGGAGAGGTGCAGAATGGCAATTGCTGCGATGGAATCCGCAATCCCAGCGACAGAAAGTGCACCAGGGACTGCCTAAAGGAGTATCAGTCCAGGGTGACCGCAGGAGGGCCCTGCAGCTTCGGCTCCGAATCTTGAGGTCAATCAGTTTATTAAAACATCTGTTTCATATCGCCCCCACTCCCATTCCAAAAAATTGTGAATACATTTACTAGAACTGGTGAAATTCCACATTCCTTGCAGTTATTATAGAATAATTATTCATAGTCACATAATGGTTTATAGTATATCAAGATAAAAACATGACTTTTTGCCAGTATCTTAAATATTAGACTCACAGCTGTAGTAGAGACCTGCTTTTTTAGGCTAGAAACACATGCTCAAAAATTAGAGAAAGTATATAAGATTTGGAAATTGCTTACATCCCACATACACCTCTCTTCCCCCATGTAATAATTCAACCAGCAGAAGCTTCTGACAGTTGTGCTCATCTACTTGTACATACACTGATCAGCCACAACATTAAAACCATCTGCCTAATATTGTGTAGGCCCCATTTGTGCAGACACACACACACAGTTAAAGGCAGACAGTCACACACACACACACACACACACACACAGTTAAAGGCAGACTGTCACACACACACACAGTTAAAGGCAGACTGTCACACACACACACACACACACACACACACAAACATTTAAAGGCAGTCACTCACTCACACCCAGTTAAAGGCAGACAGTCACACACACGCTTAAAGGACCACTATAGTGCCAGGAAAACATACTCGTTTTCCTGGCACTATAGTGCCCTGAGGGTGCCCCCACCCTTAGGGTCCCCCTCCCGCCCGGCTCTGGAAGGGGGAAAGGGGTTAAAACTTACCTTTTTCCAGCGCTGGGTGGGGAGCTCTCCTCCTTCTCTCCGCCTCCGTTCCTCCCCGATGGCTGAATGCGCACGCGCGGCAAGAGCTGCGCGCGCATTCAGCCGGTCACATAGGAAAGCATTCATAATGCTTTCCTATGGACGCTGGCGTGCTCTCACTGTGAAAATCACAGTGAGAAGCACGCAAGCGCCTCTAGTGGCTGTCAATGAGACAGCTACTAGAGGATTAGGGGGAAGGCTTAACCCATTCATAAACATAGCAGTTTCTCTGAAACTGCTATGTTTATAAAAAAAAAAATGGGTTAACCCTAGCTGGACCAGGCACCCAGACCACTTCATTAAGCTGAAGTGGTCTTGGTGCTTAGAGTGGTCCTTTAAAGGCAGACAGTCACTCACTCACATACAGTTAAAGGCAGACAGACAGTCACACATACAATTAAAGTAGTAGTTGTTGGTGAAGCCGGAACTCCTTCTTTAGGCCCACCTCCACTCAGGGCCAGACTGGGAATTAAAAGCAGCCCTGGAAAAAAAATATTTACCAGCCCCATAATGTGTCGCGCCAGCATAGTGTGCAGATACAGAGTTAGAACAGATAAATTAAAATTAAAAAGTACTTCAATGTAAAAAGCGCACTCATAGGCTTCAAAATAAACAAAAGTGCAGATTTATTTTAAGCAGACGTGCCTTTGCATGTAATCAATGTTTTCGTCCAACTACCTTGACATATTAAGGAAAGCTTGTTAATGGGACTGAAATGGTGAATGTATGTAAGGCACAACTGTAAAAAAGGTCTATTTTGAAGTCCTGTGAGTGTGCTCTTCACTTTAAATATGTTATTGTGCTGGAGTATGCACCTAGCAACAAGACTGGGCCAATATCTGCTCATTACATATGGTACATATTAATGAAATTTCTCTGTGTATTATGCATATATAAATGTACATTAATATGTGTAACTATAATAGATATATATATATTTATATATATATATATATATATATATAAAAATAATATACCTGTCATATACCAGTGACGGATCCAGAGCCTGAGCCCGGAAGGGGTACTTGTAGATTATTTAAAGAAATATTCCATGCACAATAACCACTACTCCTCTGTGTAGTGGTTATGGTGCCAGGAGTGCTGGCACCCCCTCCCAGAGTAAGTAGTCAAAACGTTTAAGAACAGTTTGACAACTTACCTGGAGTCTGCTGGGATATGGGGCTGTAGTAGGGTATAGGAGCAGTGGTGCAATGTGTGGGGGTGCAATGTGTGTAAGGTTCAGTGTGTGTGTGTGTGGGGGGGGTGTGTGAATGTGTGGTGTGTGTGTGTGTGTGGGGGCAGTGTGTGAATGTGTGTGATGGTGTGTGTGTGTGTGTGGGGGCAGTGTGTGAATGTGTATGTGTGTGTGTGTGTGGGGGCAGTGTGTGAATGTGTATGTGTGTGTGTGTGGGGGCAGTGTGTGAATGTGTATGGTGTGTGTGTGTGTGGGCAGTGTGTGTATGGGGCTAGAGTTCACTCCTACTACTGCGACCACCAGGAAGTAGTAGCCCGTAGCTCCAGGGCTAGAGTTCACCATCGTGAGAGCCGGAGCGTAGCCCCGGGTCCTCTCTTTCTCCCCCTCACTGCTCCTCTGTGTCAATGTCTCCCCTCTCCTTCCCAGTCTCTCTCTTCCCCCTCCGCCTCTTTCTTCCCCTCCCCTTGTGTGTCTCTCTCATTTCTCCCTCTTTCTCTCTCTCTTCCCCCTCTGTCTCTTTCTTCCCCTCCCCTTGTGTGTCTCATTTCTCCCTCTTTGTCTCTCTCTCCCCCCTCTGCATCCTTTCACCCCCTTTCCCTGTGTCTCTCCCTCCCTCCTTTCCCTGTGTCTCTCCCTCCCCCCTTTCCCTGTGTCTCTCCCCTCTCCCCATCTCTCCCTCCCCTCTTTCCCTGTGTCTCTCCCTATTCCCCTCCCCATCTCTCCCCTCTCCCCCCTTTCCCTGTGTCTCTCCCCTCTCACTCCCTCCCCCCTTTACCTTAGAGAAGGCAGGGGGGCCGGCCGCGTTCCAGACTGGTGCCGCCGGGCCGGGTGGCAGCTTTGCCGGTCCGGTGGCACTCTAGTCACTGGCTGCTGATGGCTGATGGAGGAGGAGCCTGTCTACCATGCTCCCTCGCGGTTCCTGTGCCGGGAATTGTGGGAACCGCGAGGGAGCATGGTAGACAGGCTCCTCCTCCATCAGCCATCAGCAGCCAGTGAATGGGACCGGCGAAGCTGCCACCCGGCCCGGCGGCTCCAGTCTGGAATGCGGCCGGCCCCCTCTCAGTGTGCCACCGGATTGGCCACCCGGTGGCACCTATGTGGCCTTGCAGCCCCCAGGTGCCGCGGCCCACCGGGAAATTTCCCGGTATCCCGGTGGGCCAGTCCGGCCCTGCCTCCACTGTGTGTTTAGCTCCGCCCCTGCGTGTACGAGCTGTATTGGTCACCCTGCTACCAGGGCGCCCTGTGCGACTGCACAGCTCGCACACCCTAAGTCCGGCCATGACTGTACACTTTGATGGTGGAGGTAGTTATCAATGGTCACACCTCTCCACTGCTCACCACACACACCTCTTCATTGCTCTTTTCCAGACTGTTAAGTGAAGACGCCAAATTGTAATTTGTAGAAAACAGGATTGCTCCTAATACAAGTTTAACCCCTTAAGGACACAACTTCTGGAATAAAAGGGAATCATGACGGAATATTTCCGTTGTGTGTCCTTAAGGGGTTAATTCAGTGCTGAAGTTTTTGATTAAGCTTGCATTCATTCAATTTACCAAACAAATGTTTTTTATGTGTACACAAAAATAATAAAAATAAAATACTCTTGGGTGGCCGCAATGACTATAGCACACAATATGTTACTTGAGCACTCTCTCAAATCCCTATGCATATTTAGATAACTGGCCACTTAATGTAAGCTAACCTCCCAGCTCAATGCAAACCTCTTAGGTGAGCCTTACCCTGACAATTCACCTTGTCTCTTTCAGCTTCAGGTAAAAAATGTTTTTACATATGTATCTTTGCAAAAATATCATTTTCATTTTAAAGTTTTAATGTTTCTAATTTAATGCATTCCCAACTCCTTTTCCAGATGTTTTACACACTGTTTATTGAAGCACAGGATTCTAACAGCGATACTGATGATCAGCTGCCTGGTGCTAATTTGTTTATTAATGCACAGGATTCTGGGAGTGTGACACATATTTCACAGTCTCCAAACTGTAGTGACTAAAGTATATTTCAGTTTCTGCATAAGGCGTTGCATCAAGCGTAATATTTACTTTGAACACTTGAGAGATTGTTGTCACTTTGTATCATCCATCATGATGAAATTCTTCTCTGTCTTCCTGTGCAGAACCTGATCAAATCATAGAGAATACCATTTACTATGGTACAACTACACCAAGCGAACAGTGGCAGATTGTAGAGAAGAGTGAAAACATGAAACATTTCACATACCAAATTCAAGTAATTTGTGACAAACATCATTACGGTCTTGGATGTGCCAAATTTGGCCAGCCAAGGGATGACTTCTTTGGACATTATATGTGTGATCAAAATGGTAATAAGACCTGTCTGGAAGGCTGGATGGAACCTGAATGTAACAACGGTAGGGATTTACAATTTTTGTTTAGACAATGTTCGAGGTGTGTTTTTTAGCTGCAAAAATAAATAAAATACAAATTGTATCTGATGCTAACAATATGTGAAATTAAGTTTGTGTAAGCTGTGACATTAAGAGCAGTTATGTAAAACACTCTGACTGGGTTATTCAATGTGAATTATTGGGAATTTACAACAGAATTACACATTTTAGACCAATGTAGCCAATTAGAAATATTACTGAACAGACTTTGCTATTATTTTTCCTACTTAAAATTGCAAAATCCCAGCTCAATTCTGAATAACGTCTGCAACATCAAAACTGTATTCTGATCTGCTGCTTGGTGCTTCTAAATCATGAGAAAACTGATAGAATTGAAGTCATGATCACAGATTGAACACACATAGCACTCTCCCACTGTCCATATATTTAACCAATGTCAGGACATCTCACGTACACTTACAAAAGCCGAACTGGGAAATTCTTTAAGCCCGTTGCACTTTAAGTTTAGCTCTTCTGACCTTAAATTTCTAATCCACTTTGAATTCTCTTTGAATTCGTACTTTAGTAAATAACTCTAATAATCATTATCATGGCAGTAGAAGTGGGTTGGGGACCATCATTTTATTAAAAGAGTTTGACAAAAGCCCAACGGGTTGTAATGTAATGTGATTATAGTAAAATGTAAAAACAGACAAATAAAATGGTACAGTGATGGACTATCACTTCCAGAAAGCAAACTCCTCTAAGTGGAAACATACATTTAATACCACTGGTTCTTATTCGCTCTTGCTCTACCGTTTTAAGAAACAAATTAAAAATGTATGCATAAAAAAAAGAGAAAATATACAATATAGTGTAATATGGTCTATGCACCAATAATCAAAAATGTTCGTGGACTCATACTCATAACTCTCAGAGCTTTTAGGACCAGCTTTCATTCAAACACCACTTTCTAGAAACATACAGTGGAAACACCTCCCAATACGTGGCAGTATAAGAAAAATACAAATAACATGAGATATAGGTAGTGGTTCGTTAGTGAAATCTGTATAAAAAATTTGAAAACTGACATAGCGTAATACAGTATTTATTCAGTGAGTGGTATTTAATAGAAATAGGTGCACTCACAAACAAACATGAAATCAGGCTTCTCACCCTCCCAGGGGTAATATGTAATGTGTTGAATAGAAGATCCTCCGTGGAATATATGCAAATAAAGAACCAAATATAGCGAAGTATGTAATAAAAATACAAAATCACATTTATTGGTCTCACTTACAGGTGATGAAATATAGTAGGCGTATCTCCATACAACATGATTGTATGTGTTTTAGGTGTCAGTGAGGTACACTGACTTCTCCCTAATATATGGTTTCTACCTTCACTCTGTATAGTGTGTATACTTTTTTGTTTGTTTTTAAACACCACTTTCTACCTGATTAAATGTTGTGCCACCTTTAAGAACTCCACAAACAGAGACTAGCTGTGGAACTCTAGTCCCACTGAGTTCTATCCTCTGATTTCCTCATAGAAGAGGGGAAAAGGCATAAATGTAAGCATGCACAGGTGCAGATTACCCTTTGGATTTATAAATATTGGAAACATAGGGACGTGTCTCCCTAAAACAGTCACACAGTGCATGTTTATGTGCTCGTATAGACAGTGAGTGTCTATAGACCATTTAAAATCCAAAGGGTAAGCTGCACTGATGGGTACTTGTATTTGTGCTTTTTCCACTATATATTTTCAAAGAAATCCCCAAAAATTAGGTTTACTCACCTTGTTTCCAGTGCAGAGACTCTTCTGCTGCAGTCTCAGGTCCACCTCGGGTAATGTCAGAATCCTGGCTGACAAAACTCGCAATCTCCTCTGATCCATTGCTTCTCACAGCAAAGCAAAGGATTTGAACTAGGCATGTGTGCCCAAACGCTGCTCTCCTTCAGTGAAATGCTGCTTTGAGATTGAGTTTTATTTGGTCTGGAGAAGGAAATGCCTCCAGTGGTGGTCAGGAAAATAGCCACTAAAGGTGCATTTAACCCTAAAATGTAAACACTGCAGTTTCTAAAAAAAATATTTTTCATTGCAGGGTTAAAAGGACAGGGACACTGCACCCAAACCACTTAATTGAGATTAAGGTGACTATAGTGTTCCTTTAAAGTGATATGGTCTATAATCGGGTGCACAACGCTGTTTGACTGAGAGTTGGTCCGAAATGCTCTCACATGTGTGAACAGGAGTCCACAAATATTTATGCTTGTTGGTGTTTAAACAATATTACACTATATTCTATTCTTTTATGTAGACATTTTGAAGAGTTGTTTCTTGAAGCGAAAGAGCAAATATGATAAGGGTGAAATAACATACACCATCATCCATCTATGATATAAACCTCCATATTGTTTGCATATAAATGTAGTTAAATAGCAGAATTGGCAAATAATGGTTTGAAAAACAAGCCAGTGTGTTTAGCTCAGGTCCATCCGGCTCAGCCTGCCCATGACCACATGTTTTATATGTAGCGTATGTGTGTAGGGGATGTAGCGTGTGTGTTCAGGGAATGTAGTGTATGTGTGTAAGGAATTCAAGTTTGTAGAGGATGCAGTGTGTGTGTGTGTGTGTGTGTATAATGGGTATCGTGTATGTAAGGGACGCGGTGCCTGTGTATTTGGTCAGTGCTGTGTGCAGGGGCGTTTTAGCCGCGAGGCAAACAAGGCATTTGCCTTGGGCGGCATTTTTCAGGGGGCGGCAAAAAAGCCGCCCCCCAAATGCCCAGGCAAATGCTTTGTTAGCCTCGCGGCTAACTGACCGGCTGGGCTGGCGGGCGGCGCTGGGCAGGCGGCTGGCGAGGGAGCTCTTCCCCTGAGCGGTCCGCTCAGCTCCCTCGCGCGCCGCAGAGTGAGGCTGGGAACCGGAAGATGACGTCATCTTCCGGCTCCCAGCCTCACTTTGCGGCGCGCGAGGGAGCTGAGCAGACCGCTCAGGGGAAGAGCTCCCTCGCCAGCCGCCTGCCTAGCCCAGCCGGCATCCACTGGACCACCAGGGAGGTAATGAACCCCTCCCCCCAGCACTCCCAAAGGTAAGGGGGGGGGCTAAATAAAAATAAATAAAAAAATGTGTTAATGTGAGTGAGTGAGTGTGTGTCTGTTAATGTGTGTGTGTTTTGTTAGTGTGTGTGTGTCTGACTGTGTCTGTTAGTGTGTATGTGTGTGTGTCTGACTGTGTGTCAGTGAGTGTGTGTTTGCCTGTGTGTGTCAGTGAGTGTGTGTTTGCCTGTGAGTGTGTGTGTGTCTGTTAATGTGTGTGTGTTTGTTAGTGTGTGTGTGTGTGTCTGCTAGTGAGTGAGTGTGTCTGTTTGTGTGTGTCTGACTATGTTTGTCTGTTAGTGTGTCAGTGAGTGTGTGTGTGTCTGACTGTGTGAGTGTGTTTGCCTGTGAGTGTGTTTGCCTGTGAGTGTGTGTGTGTTAGTGAGTGTATGTCTGTTAGTGAGTGTGAGTGTGTCTGTTAGTGTGTGTGTGTGTTTCTGTTAGCGAGTGTATGCATATCTGTCAGTGAGTGTGTGTGTGTATTTAGAAGGCGGGGGGGGGTTGGTGCAGGGGGGGTTGGCGCGGGGGGAGGGGAGGGGCGCCTGCGTTTTGTCCTGCCTAGGGCAGCACAAAACCAGGATACACCACTGGCTGTGTGTGTATAGGGGATGCAGTTTGTGTATGTGTTTATTGGATGTGGGTATGTGTAGTGGATGTAGTATGTGTGAATAGTGAATGTAATGTGTGTCTATAGTGGATACTGTGTGTGTATGTGTCTATAGTGGATGCAGAGTGTGTATGTGTGTATAGTTGATACTGTGTATAGTGGATGCAGCTTGTGTGTGCACATTTGTGGGGTGGGATAATGACCGTGATCTGTAGAGGGGTGAGAAGGGCAGCTTTATATTTTATTTCTGTGTATGTGTGTATAGTGGATGCAGAGTGTGTATGTGTGTATAGTTGATACTGTGTATGTGTGTATGGTGGATGCAGAGTGTGTATGTGTGCATAGTGGATACTGTGTATGTGTGTATGGTGGATACTGTGTATGTGTGTATGGTGGATGCAGAGTGTGTATGTATAGTGGATACTGTGTATGTGTGTATGGTGGATGCAGAGTGTGTATGTATAGTGGATACTGTGTATGTGTGTATGGTGGATACTGTGTATGTGTGTATGGTGGATACTGTGTATGTGTGTATGGTGGATGCAGAGTGTGTATGTGTGTATAGTGGATACTGTGTATGTTTGTATAGTGGATACTGTGTATGTGTGTGTGTATAGTGGATGCAGCATGTGTGTGCACATTTGTGGGGTGGGATAATGACCGTGATCTGTAGAGGGGGTGAGAAGGGCAGCTTTATATTTTATTTCTCAAAGCTGTTTATTGAGTATGGCAAAAACACGAAAAATTGGACACGCAGGTCCTAACGTCAATATCAATGCAAACAGTGTGTACAATATTATACAGCTATAAAGTTTTCTACAATGCATGCTAGATAGAAGCAGAATGTGCGTTGTATCTCGACTGACTCTTTGCAAGCTTTATATTTTATCATTATTTTATTATACATTATTTTTATAATTTTATTGTTAAACTATAAGGTTAGTTCACCCTTTTTGCCTCTTACTTCTGACCAAGGAGGGTGAACCAGAATTCTCTGGTGGTCTGATGGTAGAATCTCCTGTTACAAATCCCTGGTTCTCCAGTGTAAATTTTAAGTTCCAACTTGCAGCCTTGTTGTTGGGGTAAACACCTGCATGCTACATTCCAAATAATACAGCAATCTGTTATGCTTGCCTGAATGCTAAAAACAAATGCCTTCTTAATGAATCTGTTCTTTTCTCCACAGGCTGCAGCCCAACACACAGTGACGCTTGCAGATATCTAGGAGAATGCAGGTTATTTAACAAGGACTATCATATGGATGAATTTATGAGTAAACGGGGAAGTATGAATTGCTAAATAGATCAAACCCCGAGGTTTAATCAATAGCCCGGGCTTTGCCTGATCTGAACTGGATTATTTTGTCATTTGCTGAATATTTAACGTAAATGTAAAAGAAAACAGAACATCTCCTAAAAAAGTTAAAGCAAGTTATAGAGGATTTTCAAAGTTGTATTCAATAATAAATGCCAAAGAAGTGACCCTTCTCCTATAATCAGCTTAAATGCTAAGTAATCAATCAGCCATTTAAGCCGGGGATATTGACCGTATGGCTAAAAGGTTGGACACAGCTCACTATCTACCTGGCCAAGTGCTGGTTTGTCCACCACTTGCTCCGATCACCACTCCCTGCCCGGAGTCCTCTGATCAGAAGCCGAGTTACACAGTTACATTGTTTCTATCTCCATTTACTTCTTTTCTTTTGTAGATGCCAGTA
>OW240913.1:352816225-353026225 GCA_933207985.1 Pelobates cultripes
GGAATAGTGATTAAAAAAGAAACATCTCTCCAACATTTTAGTTATACCGTTTGGCCAGTCAATAAAATAGTCAATTTGCATTCATTGTCCACGTCTGGGGTTATTCATTAAATAGGATTCACAGAGGATTTTCCTAATTGTTAAAGCAAAATTGGAAAAATAGTTACTTGTTTTTGTTTAATTCGTCTTATTTGACCTAAAATTCTATACAACTACCAGTTTAGTGTAGAAACCCATTTATATATTTTGTTTTCCATCTTGTTGTGTATGTCCACTGTTTGCCTCTGGGATTGGAGCAATGCTTTTGTCTTTTGTTGCTTGTTCTTATCCCATACGTATTTCTCTTTTGTTCTGTCTCATATAGCTTTTTTATACAATCCTAAACTTGCATGCCACGTCACATGCTGATATCCGAGCATTCACTGATTATCCTGTCTTAGAGTTTGTACTTTAGAAAGAGGCTTTTTACTTTTCCTTTCCCTTTTTTCTTTCCTTTTTTCCATTTTAAATACATCTTCAGTTGGATTACGGCCTTTTCTCTACATCCATGAAATACTTTGGAAAACAGCGAGTTAATTATTCCCTGAGTATCTCTTTGAGAATACAAATTTAGAAATGGATAGAACATCGCAACCCACTGTGTTTTACATTATTGAGAACCTGATTCACTACAAATAAACAATGACAGGATGTGTCTTACATCGGTTCCTTTGCAATCACAGCAGTTACAGTTTAAGGATATTTAATGGGATTGTGGGTCCTCGGAGCTGCCGCTGTATACAGGCTGTAAGGACTCCCAATTTATTAAGGTATTCTGCTAATTTTCTGTTTTCTACCATGTGTGCACTCTCTGTATCCTATTAATGGACGTTCCCAAGAAGGATCCCTCCCTCCTGCTTTAGAGCAGAGCATAGTGGGTAATTTCCCCTTTCTACACCCAACACTTAACAGGTTTAATCACTAAATTCTGAAAAATTGTAACAAATTAAAACAGGAATGTCCAAATTTAGAGAAAATAAAATTATTTGGAAAAGAACCTTCAGCTTAGTGTTGTCATATTTTAATTTTTTTGACAATTTAGAATTTAGTGCTTAAACCTGTAATTTGTCAGGCTCAATGTAAGAGAAGTCCAGCAAACCTTCAGGTGTTCCAGTGTGCATGTACCTCTGGTCCATTCATTAGTTTCTTTTTTAGTCATGGTAACCTCAAACCAATATCCTGAATGTGTAATAAATATTCTATATTTATATATTACAACGTGGAATTGGCAGGATTTAGCAACAGATGGGATGTGAGGCATGAAGGTGAGGCCAGACTCAAAGATAACACCAAGACAGTTAGCTTCCAAGGACAGGCTGATGCACACACCATCAACTTGCTAGAGGAGTGAAGGATTAGAAGATTAGTATTATGAGTAGTGATGTCCCGAACTGTTCGCCGAACGGTTCGCGAACAGTTCGCCACGAACTCCAGTCAGCAGACACATTCCAGCCAATCAGCAGCAGACCCTCCCACCTCCTGGACAGCATCCATTTTTAAGCTGCATTCTTAGTCAGCTGTCCAGGAGGTGGCAGATGACAACCTGACTTGAACACCTTGCGTTCTTCCTGTGTCTTGTGACCTCTTATCAATCCTGACATTTCAAAACTATTCGACTTTCAGCTTGCTTTTCCTGACCCTGTGCTTATCCTCTATTCTCATCCTTTCTCCCAATAGCCATGGTCACAGACATCCTAACTCAGACCACCCTTACTAATTTTCCACATATTAAGGATCTTCTTATGTTTTTTTCTCATTAGCAGTGGTGTATAAACCCATTATCATCTCTCTAATAAAATGTTCACATCTCTTCCTCAGGCTCGATTGGCTGAAAGTTGTATATTTGAATATATAACAATCTAAAAATTGATTATATATACTTCTGTCTCATCTCCAGGGTAACTTTGATTTTGATTCCATTTGAAGAAGCTCAAATTAGAGTCTATTTAGATAATTTGGGAATATGAGAAATGTTTTATATTTCATCTAAAATTGTGAGGTCAAATTACCATAAACAGCCAAATGATTTACTCCAAATTTACTCCTACAAAATCAGAGATTAGTAAATTACCCCGATAGTCTTAATGCTGCCCCAGGTGAGCAGATTGCAAAATCCTGCCATAAACAGTCCTTCAATAGCTGAAATTGTGGACAACAGCTGTTCCTGCAGCTGCTTCACCAAAACATTTCAGAGTTTTAATTTAGTCTTCTTGAGAATTTTGTCGGTTTTGATAAAATTCACCTTACTTTAAGCATGCTGAAAGTCCACATCTTTTCTGGAGCATATTACAATTTGCACCTTGTGACTGCACTACACGTTTACAACATATGCTCTTTACAGAATCATCCATCTCTCCTCTCCAGAGACTATACAGAAAACTTGCTTGCAAGAAAGCTGGTGATGTAACCTCACTGTGTAAACAGTACTTCAGCAATGTTATAATTAGTTGCAAATTACACACATAGGATCAGGGAGATTAATGAGTGCAGTACTGGAAACAAAGGATACAATCGGAAGAACATTGCCCTCTGAACATTGCTTTTGCTTTAGCCAAACTCGAGACAACTTCTCTCTATCTTTAATAAACGTGGCCTGTTTTGTCAGAGGTATAATAATGTTTTATGTCTGTTAAATATGGCCTGTTTTGTCAGTGTCTTATTAATGGACTCGTGGATGTCCCCTCCCAAGATTCCGTTTCCACTGACCATATTTATACATTTTGTGGGCAGGAACCTCATTGAGGTGATGTGGTCTGGATGACTATAGAGTCCCTTTAAAGGATAAATCTACAGCAAGACCAGTTTTGTCCATATGAACAATGGGTTGAGTAAGAAGTCTAAGCTATAATCCTATATTTATTATTTTGAAAATATTTTGGCTTGTAAACGAACCAATCAGAGTGCTTTGACGGGCATGTCTCACTTCTCTCGAGACTTGATTGGATTTGAATCGTCGAAGCCCATGTTTTCAATGTGGAATATAAGTTTCGGATAAAATATCTGAAGGTAAATGTTCTGCTGTCAATATGCATTTAACTGCTGTAATTAAATCAATCCAAACTGTTAAAATCTGGAGAGATTTTAGGAGGAGAAAAACTGCTGATACACGTGATACATCGGCTGATATGTAATGGAGACCTAAATTGGAGAGTAATAGAATGTAGAACCCAGGCTGTGCTCGAAAATTGTCGGCAAGCTAAGTGTGCCTTTCCTGTTTAAATACTTTGATATTAATATTATAAAGCATGTTATGTAACCACTTATCCATATCACCAGGGAAGTTACCACAAAGCCTTATTGCTTGAAGAAATGGCCCTTCGTTTCTACATACAGACGAGATTTCATGGTTAAGAAGAAGGATGCTTGCAATCCCTAACAACACAATTCATTTAAATGAAGCAATAAATAGCTTTCTCTATAGAGAAACACTGAATTTAATGCAGCCTTATAGCTGCAATGTTTCATACTAAAAGGGTTGTCTAATCACCCAGAAGGATTGGTCACATATAACAGCTGGATTAACCTCATTGCCTTATTATTCACTATAAATAACTGTATGGAGCCGCTGCATGGACCGCTAGCAGGTGAATTAGTCATAGTCTGGGCTATCAGGCCAGTTTACCTTGTTACATTGTGAGACAAGGTTGCAGCACACAGCTACACTGAGATTACCTGTACGTATTGGCAAGATGGAAAGAACCTTGTTAACCCCAGGGAGCTAATTAGACTCAGCTGTATTGTCACACAGGTGTATACGATGGGGTCCCAGTCTAGGCACCTGACAAGATATTTAACACACGTGTCTGCAGAAGGGATAACACCCCTCACCCCTCTGATTCACTGACAGCTGCTAGTGATTGTAGAGGGTTAAACATTGCTGCTAGACATTTATTTTCATCCCATAGGTTCCCATGAGAGAGCTAAATTGATTACCCATTCTATGTCATCTTTGAGTCTCACTTTAATTAATAAAGGGAAGGATAATGCCATAAAGATTATGCCTCACCTCAGTGCGACTAAACACGGCTTAAGCTTCTCAATGGGAAAAAACACACCACTTATTCAGCAGTTTGGACAATCTGTTAACATGCGCTACAGAAACGCAACATACCTATTAACCCCTTAAGGACCAAACCTCTGGAATAAAAGGGAATCATGACATGTCACACATGTCATGTGTCCTTAAGGGGTTAAACTCTAACTTAACTCTTTCAAGGACTACTCCACACACTTAAAGCACTTTAGCTTGCTGAAGTGCTCTAGGTTTATAGAGTGAGTTTTCCTTATTTCATTTTACAACCACTGCAGATTATATTAAGCTTGGTACAAAGTCATGGCTGTCAATCAGTCAACCTGTCCTGTTACTTATTGGGTTGGGTTGTTTTTAGGTAAACCTCCCAAAAATGTACATAGCTTTTCATTGGGTGTGTAGCTACTAAATAGCTTTTTGTTGTTTGTTTTCGGGCAGTGAAGTGTCTCTGCATGTGCTGATAGGGAACTGATACGTTACACAATATTAAAATACAATTAAAAATATAAAGAAATACAAGGGGATCCGGAGAGGGGAAAAAAGCAGAAAAGGTCAGGCGAATAGCCCTATAAAAATGAGGGAATTGGTAGTGCCCATATGCCCCCATTAACCAGAGGACATCTATTGTTTCATTTCCTTTTGATGTGGTTTCTAATAAGTGTTATTTAGATTTGCGAATCACAAAATAAACATCCATTGCTCAGATTGTTGTGTTTGTTTCATGATTCAGTTATACAATGTTTTCGAAGAACAACAGCAAATTTGGATGGATCTCAATTTGAAAGTGAATGTGAAAGTATAGTGTCATTTATCTCCTGGTAGAACCATTGTTGGCAGTTATTGCATGGTAGATTTTTATGTGCTCTCTGTTAAAGTGTGGATAAATGACACAGTAACAGTGAAAACATATTGCAGCCTACTCCACCTCCAACAGTTAAACCTTCCCTTGGGGGGTTATGTATACAACATTTTCTGTTCTGAATTGTGGTACAAAGGTATAAAAGTAGAGGAGTCACCATTGGAAGGTGCCTGCTTGTTCCATTAGTTTACATGGTGATTGTCCCACTCTTAGTATTGTAGACTACTTATCAGTGCACAACACGATTTATAGATAACGACAATGTTTTGGTTAAAGACGATTGGGTATTTTGTTCTTTGCTTGCTGCAATTACTTTTGTTGTTTGTAGAACTGTTGGCTTACTTAATCAAAGTAAGTAATTTGTTCAATTCCTTTATAATATGAAGTCCTAAAACATTCTCCACATCCCACCCTTGACCATAAACATGATATTCAAATGTGTTACTAAAGTGGCTTAAATGGCAATCCTGGGACTAGATGTATATCCTGGTACAGTGGTTCCCAACCCAGTCCTCAATGCTCACCTATGGTCCAGACTTTTCCAGTGTCCTCAACAGAGTTGGAAAAGCTGAAATCCTAAACTGTTCAAGTGCCATGAGTATTAGGTTGGGTATCGCTGTCCTGTGGTGTTCTATCAACATATATCAACCTCCCAACAGTGACCCTTCAACTTACCATTGCCAGATAGGGTGTTCAAAGTACAGACCAGGTCAGTCCTAGTAAGACGAAGTTTTGGAAACTGAACATGTCTGCTTAATTCTGTTTGCAATTGTGATATACACTACCATGAGCAATGTGATTGTCAGTAAGGCAGTGATGTATTTTTAAATTATTATCTGACTCAATACCATATCCCTCCGGACCTAGCAGACAGAGAATACTACAGGGACTGATGTCACCAGACAACTAACCTAGAAGAGAAGACATAAACAATATATTTGTATGATTGAAACTGGTATTAAAACCATTGTAAAAGATAATATAGGTAAAGTACTAGTAAAAATGTCACAATTCAAAATGAGAAGGGACAATATCTCTCTTGATATATATATATAGAGGTATATCTCTCTTGATAAGTAAAACTTTTTTCTAAGAGTATCTAGAGCGTGCCTACCAACAACAGACCGTACAGCCACAAATAGATGAGCCCATATACATTATTCTTACCCCACCTAGAGCTCCTTACCGTTCTCACATACATTACACAAAACTTCTTACACCACATTCTGTCTACCTTTAGTTCAGGTGATTTAAGTACAGCCACTCCTCGCTTACCAACTGGGTTCCATTCCTACGACCCAGACGTAGAACAAATTGGTCGGTAAGTGAGGAGTTAAGGGATTCCCTGCTCTGCTGTGTTCTTCTATGTTCGGTGGATGAACGCACCAGAGTAGGGAATCCCTCTAATCTATGTTCAGGCAAATTTCCCTGAACATAGATTTAAGGGATTCCCTGCTATCAACACAGTAAAGGAGGAGACTATATTTAAGAGAAGGAGAACTACCACAACAAGAGGACATAGTCTTAAATTAGAGGGGGAAAGGTTTAAAAATAATTTCAGGAAGTGTTACTTTACTGAAAGGGTAGTGGACACATGGAATAGCCTTCCAGCTGAAGTGGTAGAGGTTAACACAGTAAAGGAGTATAAGCATGCGTGGGATATGCATAAGGCTATCCTAGCTATAAGATAAGGCCAGGGACTAATGAAAGTATTTTGAAATATTGGGCAGACTAGATGGGCCGAATGGTTCTTCTCTGCCGTCACATTCTATGTTTCTATGCTATAGTGCGCATGTCTGTGTTCAGGGATATTTCCCTCAACATAGACAAATTGCACAAGATCTTTTATCCCATCATATTCCCCTAGTTCATCTATCTTCTCATCATTCCACTCTTCCTTCATCCCCTACATCCCCTTCAGTTTGGCTTCTCTGGCCTTAAATTTGAAATTCACTTTGAATTCTCATTTTAGTAATTACCTCTGTAACACATTCTACAGCAGGAAGTAGGCCCAAACTGACCATGAGGCAAACCAGGCAAATGGCTGATGGCGATGGGCCGATGCAGACAGAGTAGATGAAAAGACCTCCCATGCCAGGCCATGCTGGGCTGCACTGTCTCAAAGAGGGAGCTCTGACCCTCCATAGGCCGGTGGAGGCATTATGTTTCCTTCAGTGAACGCTAATGCCGAGGAACGGTTGCCAGGCAGGTTCTGTCTATCCATCTTGCCAGGTTTGATAATACGATGGTTTCAGAGAGCTACTGTGGTAACCTGCGTCAATGCTTTGGTTCACCTAAGCTTGCGCAAAGGATAGCCATGGTGCAGACCAAATAACCAGCTGACTGAGCCACCAAAGATCATCATCCTCTCCCACACAATATAGCCCTAAAACTCTACTTCCACACAAACACTACAATACACGCACACACCATAACACTATACACGCACTACCCTCATACACAGACACTACAATACACGCACACACCATAACACTATACACGCACTACCCTCATACACAGACACTACAATACACACACCATAACACTATACACGCACTACCCTCATACACAGACACTACAATACACACACCAAAACACTATACACGCTCTACCCTCATACACAGACACTACACTACACACACCATAACACTATACATGCACTACCCTCATACACAGACACTAAAATAAATACCACCCCCTCCCCTGTGTCTCTTTGTGTCCCTCCCCCTTTGTGGTTTCTCCCTCCACCCCCCCTTGTTAGGTCACTTCCCCTGTGCACACACACAATTTCTACAGCCATTATACATGTGCACACACACTTTACAATCTGGAAACATACACAACAGCTCCTAACCACATACAGTACATCACAAACAGACCCCACACTACGCCACAAACAGCCTGCTCTACACAAATGAAATCCCACAAGCAGCCTCCAAACCCATACAATACCACATGCACAACAACTTTTACCTTAAATTTAAATTGTGCTGTTTATAAACAAAACCGGATATTTTTCCCATCTGAGAGCACTTTAGCAGGACTTAGGAGCCTTAGGGACAGCAGAGCTGATCTGCCAGCCATCAAGCTAATAGCATCCAGAGCTCTTTGTGACAAAATGCTCTAGATACCTTCAGTTTATATAAGTTTATATGGCACTCTATTAACTAGACCACTATAGTTACATTCAAGATATCCACCCGCTTGAATTGGGTGACTGCCTGATTACCTCGTATTGCTTAGGTTTTGCCTTAGAGCCATATGCCTTTAATATAATATAATATCCTTTATAATATCAACCTCTTACCTTACACTTCGACAAGTCAACACCTTAGCGAATCTCTCCCCTTTTACCATTCTTTTCCGTTTTTTGGTTCAATAGAAGCCCATTAATTTAAGGTCGATTCAGACCAGATTTCCTGATGGCTTATTTGAAAATGGACTAATATAATATCGGTTTGAAATTGAGAGACTTTATGCCATAACACACTAATACCATTAGTACCATTCTGCCATTTATTGACGCATATGAGTGTTTCTGGGTAATACATTTTAGGCAAATAAATATAGCCTGTTGGTTTACCTATTAGATATATAGTCATCCTACCGTCACTATATGGTATCTAATATAGTATCTCTTCCTCATTAATCTCTTCCTCCTTAATTGTTAAATGTTGTATTTTTTTGTCACCGCCTATTTACCATTTTGTACCCCAATGGGGATCTCTCCTCAGGAGATTTTCCCCATTTTCTTTTCTTATATAATTATATATTGGACCCTTTTAGAGTTAAAGGAGCAATACAGTGTCAGGAAAACAAACTCGTTTTCCTGGCTCAATAGGTTCATTAGGCCCCCCGCTTCCCCCGCAGAGCCCCCCTCCCGCTGGGCTGAAGGGGTTTAATCCCCTTCAGCCTCTTACCTTTCTACAGTGTCAGTCCCCCTCGGTGCTGGGGAAATCTCCTCCCTCTGCCGACATCAGATCTGAATGCATAAGAGCCGCGCCAAGAGCCACACGCGCATTCAAACCGCCCACAGGAAAGCATTACTCAATGCTTTCCTATGGACGTCCAGTGTCTTCTCACTGTGATTTTCATATTGAGGATTGCGGAAGCGCCTCTAGTGGCTGTCAGTGAGACAGCCACTAGAAGCTGGATTAACCCTCAGTGTAAACATAGAAGTTTATCTGAAACTGCTATGTTTCCAGCTGCAGGGTTAAAACTAGAGGGACCTGACACCCAGACCACTTCATTAAGCTGAAGTGGTCTGGGTGCCTATAGTGGTCCTTTAAATATAATTTTAGTATTCAATCTCAACAGGGCAAACAGAACAATAAAAGCAACAGCACTTGTCAATACTATATAGATACATTATAATTTAAATCATTCCACTGCTGAATAATATTAAGCTTTTTATCTTTTTTAGAGTGTACTGTTATTCATGAACATATTAAAGAAACTGGTCTGCTACAAGGAAATCACAGAGAAAGATCAAGTTGATGAAGCTGAACACTGCAGTAAAAGTAAAGGGGGAAAAAGAGCAAAGTGTCATTGAGTTTGCCAGCTGAATGCTGCAATGAATCGATTCTGCCACGCGACATTGATTTGTGAAATCCTCCTCTCTGTAGATTACAGTCTCATTGCAGTACAGGATGTCTCCTCTTTCTAGCTCAGTATATACACGCTGTGCCCTTTGCGAAGGCTGCAAACTTTCACCGTATAATTAGCGTGATTTATAGAAGGATGTGGTATCCAATAACACAAGGTACACACCCGCACAATATACACAACCCGTGTCAAGTACTCTGTAAATGGAAATACAACCCAGAGAATCTGACGCGCTTGTAATAGAGACAATTACTGTGCAGTTTACTAATGATTGAGTAAATAAACTAGCTAACATGACAAATTGTCCAAATATTTTATTGTAAACATGATGTGTTGGTTGTCAAGAAACCACAAGTGTTTAATAAAGAGATTTGTGTGTTTTTGTGTCTTAATACACTAACACAGCTATTCACTAAAGTGAGAATTAAAATAAAATTTCACATTTAAGGTACACTATAGTCACCAGAAAAACTACAGTTTATTGAATTTGTTCTGGTGAGTAGAATCATTCCCTTCAGGCTTTTTAAACACAGTTTTTTCAGCGAAAATGAAGTGTTTAAATTACAGCCTGGGGACACCTCCACTGGCCACTCCTCAGATGGGTACTAGAGGTTCTTCCTGGAGCTGTGCTGCACAGTGTGACTGGAGCTGTGCTGCACAGTGTGACTGGCATTCAGTGTCTCCACCCCCTGCATGCAGACACTGACCTTTCCTCATAGAGATGTATTGAGTCAATGTATCTCTAAGAGGAGATGCTGATTGGGCTCTGTTCCTAATTTGCCTCCTTGACAGTCTCAGTCAATCCAGTACTTTTCTATGTAAAAGCATTGTGATTGGCTTAGATAAGCACTTCTGATTATGTCAGCCAAGCAGACAGATCAGGGGCAGAGCCAGCAGCAGCAGCAGACTGGAATAAAAGCAAGATTTTACTATATTTAGGGGGTGGGGGCAGGGGGGATCAGGGGAGTGTTTTAACACTAGAGCTCTTTCTTAACTCCTTAAAAGAACACTAAAGCATTAGAAAAACTAGTCTGTATTCCCTGTTCTTGATGGCAAAGGGTTGATAGCTGAAAATGCCCAGCTCTTTCTTAACTCCTTAAAAGAACACTAAAGCATTAGAAAAACTAGTCTGTATTCCCTGTTCCTACTTGCTTTCAGGTCCCCCTCCCCTGGTCCATTAAAATAAAATAAAAATAATTTTTTTAATTTAATTACCTTTTATTCAGCTCCAAAGCTCCCTTAGTGCTTCTTACCCTTCCACCTCCTGCGGCGTCTCGGAGGAAGCATGACCTCCGATGCCATTATCCAATCCAATGTGCCTCATAGAGGAGTACTGGCTGCCTAATGCGCATGCACGCACATTCAAACATCCCATAGGATAGCATTGAATCCATTATATTTGACATATGCAAGTTACATTTTGTTGATATCCAAGTCTGATCTGTATAGAATTACTTAGTCAAATAATCTTTTCAGCCCTTCAGCTATTAAAAGAGGGAGGCATTCCATTTTGCGTTTTGGCATTTGAGTATTTAATGATTTGGTTTTGATTATATGGTCCATGAGGAAGTTCTATTTATAAAGCGAAATGCGTAGGCTGGTTTTTTTTGTTGTTGTTGTATTATATTTGTTTATTTGTTTTACATATTTTACCTTTTATTTCCATAATAAAAGCAATTTATTACCTTTTCCCTGGATCCCTGAGTCTGGTTCCTGGATTGTGATGACTATAAGGAGAAAGGATGCTTTGCTCCCCACTGCCATCAGGGGAGGCACCATTAAGGCCATTAAATATTTCACATTATTGTGAGTGCTACCAATAAATGTTTATTTTTTAATCTTTTGACAATATTATACTATGTATTATTAATTTTATTTTTAAATGTATCAGCTGTAGCCCATATTTTGTATATATCTATATTCTTGTTAGTGGTTACCAACAGGGAGGTGACATTAGGAAGCTGTACTCTTTTTTTAAAAACAAATTATTATTATTATTATTATTATTATTATTATTATTATTATATTTATTTTTCACCTTTCACTGTGGCTGTTTATAGGTGGACGTTTTTGGCATTGTTGCTTGTGAGTCACTGCAGGGATAAAAAAATTTTTGATGCCATATTTTGGTCAACAAAATTTCTACGTTTTAATAATTCTCAGTAATTGTGAAATATAGTCAAAGAAAAGAGAAGTGGTGGCTGTTTTTCCAATACAAATGAAAGTGATTTTTCAGTGTTAAACTTCTGTTTTTCTTTTTAACTAATAAATGCTCTCTGAAGTTCTCCAATGCGTGCGCAAACTGCAGATTACTCTGAAATGCTGCAATATGGCAAAACATTGAAACAACCACAAATTCCTCAAAAATAACAATTGATTCGTTTTTACGTCTACTTTCCAGGAAGTGAATTTTATGATTACCTCTGAAGTGCCATGCTTAACGTCCTATGAATAAGGTCACTGTAGATCAAAATGAGTGAGGCTTTATTCTTTATAATTCTTATCCTCTATATTGGCACTCTCATGCATAGTTGGCTAGGTTTTAAAATAGGAAATAAAGAAGAAATGTTTTCATCTTTTCATTTGGCGAATAATGGGATTTTTGTTAAGATTAAATTAATCTCCTGTGCGGCTGAGATTTCTGTGATTCTTAACAGTTCACTCTACAGACTAGAGTAGTGGTTCCCAACCCAGTCCCCCCCAGCAGGCCAGGATTTAGGAACTACCCACTTTGTGTCTAAGGCATTTTTAGAAAGAACAAAAAAACACTTTAGACACAACAGTAGTGATGTCCCGAACGGTTCGCGAACGGTTCGCCACGAACGGTTCGCCGAACGGTTCGCCACGGACTCATCATTCCAGCCAGTCAGCAGCAGACCCTCCCTCCCAGACCCTCCCACCTCTTGGACAGCATCCATTTTGAAGCTGCATTCTTAGTGAGCTGTCCAGGAGGTGGGAGGGTCTGGGAGGGAGGGTCTGCTGCTGATTGGTTGGAATGATGAGTCCGTGGCGAACCGTTCGCGAACCATTCGGGACATCACTACACAACGGTAATCCTTAAATCCTGGACTGGTAGGGGGTTCTTGAGGACTGGGAACGCCTGGACTTGAGGAATAATTATATATGATATATTTAGATTTCGTGAATGATTAGTAGTTTATATTTATATCTCCCAACATTTCAAATGAACAAAGAGGGACATTTTCATTTTAGGGGTGTGAGTGGGTGTGTGACCAGGGGCAGGGCTGTTCTGACATATTTTAGGTGACTTACTAATAACAATTTATTTATTTATTTTTGGACAGTCATAAATAACAGCACAACCTTACAGGAAAGATGCTGAAGTACAGGGTTCTTCGACATACAGAAGCGTACAGAAGCAGAGACATGTTTCCATTTTACGGCTGGTCAGTGGCGTACATACCAGGGTCGCAGGGGTCGCGGCTACAACCGAACCACGCCCACCAGGGGGCCCGGCTGCCCCTGCGACCCAGTATGTACCCACAGGGCCAGCCTCTTCCCCTGAGTGCTCCCTCGTGCACCGCACTGATGCCGGAGCCGGAAGATGACGTCATCTTCCGGCGCCGGCATCCCTATGCGGCGCGCAAGGGAGCTGAAGAGGAAGCACTCAGGGGAGAGTGCTCCCTCGCGCACCGGCCACCCAGACAGCCAGCCCGCCCAGCAGCACCACTGGACCCCAGGGAATCCCCCCAGCACTCCAAAAGGTAAGGAGGCTGGGGGGATTAAATTTAAAAAAAAAATGTGTGTGTGTGTGTTAGTGTATGTGTGTTAGTGTGTGTGTATGTTAGTGTATGTGTGTTAGTGTGTGTGTTTTAGTGTGTGTGTTACTGTATGTGTGTTAGTGTGTGTTTGTGTTTGTTTGTGTTAGTGTGTGTGTGTGTGTTAGTGTGTGTGTCAGTGAGTGTGTCTGTTATTGGGTGTGTGTCTGCTAGTGAGTGTGTTACTGTGTGTGTCTATTACTGAGTGTGTTTGATGTCTGTCACTGAGTGTGTTTGATGTCTGTTAGTGAGTGTTTGTTTGTCAGTGAAAGTGTATGCTTTGTAAGTGAGTGTGTATGTATGTCAGTAAATGTGTGTGTCTGTTAGCTAGTGTGTATGCGTCTGTTCGTGAGAATGTGTGTGTGTGTCTTCAGCATTTACCTTTCTCCAGCGTCGGACTCCCTTGGCGCTGGGGATCCCTCCGCCTCTCAGCTCCGAATGCACATGCGCGGCAAGAGGCGCGCGTGCGCGCATTTAAACCGCCCATAGGAAAGCATTACTCAATGCTTTCCTATGGACGTTCAGTGTCTTCTCATTGTGATTTTCACAGTGAGAATCGCAGAAGCTCCTCTAGCAGCTGTCAATGAGACAGCCACTAGAGGCTGGATTAACCCTCAGTGAAACATGTTTTCAGCTGCAGGGTTAAAACTAGAGGGACCTGGCACCCAGACCACTTCATTGAGCTGATGTGATCTGGGTGTCTGTAGTGATCCTTTAAGTGTGTGTGCATACCGCAGTCACGAGGGCAACGGATCAATTTTCCACCGGGGCCCCATGGGTCATGTGTACGCCACTGCGGCTGGTAGTGATCATGCTCTTATCGTAAAACTACAGTTATAACAGTGACACAATATATATATAAGTTGATACTGTATGACTGGCTTTTTTACTTTTATTTAAAAATCTAAACTAAAAAACATAAAAGAACACATAAACAACCTCAATCGCATAAATTACTATATTATAAGCAAATACCAGATGATGCAAATAAAATGTGATTTCTGAGTGCTTAGATTTTACTACAATGTTGTTATTACTGTTATACACGTGATTGTAACTCGATGTCTTATAGAAAGACAATGTTGTCCAGCTGTCTGGGAATAAAAGGGTTAAGTTACACAATCTCTGTTTTATTTCAGCTGCAGCAGAATAAGCTCATTCCGGATTGCTCAGAATTCCATACTTTGTTTATGCCCCTATCTTTTTACTTGGCAAGCTTGTGGTACGGATATGGGAGCACATTTTTACAGCAGTGTAATGATTGCAGGATAAGAATGACGCGTCTAATGCATTTTAACCACTTCTTCTCCAGGGGTTATTGAACCAATGACGCACTTTACAGCAAGATTTATAAGCAGACACTGCAAAGGGGAAATAACCCCGGCACATGTTCTATAGAGGACTAAGAAATGTAAAAGTCTAGTAACAGCATTTAATCATCACAACACATACTAGTGTTAGCTCTAGGTAGGAATGTGCCATCTCTATCTATGATTTACTATTACATCCCTCCAGCATCCACTAATGGTGCAATTTAATACATGTACATTTACAAAATGTTGTAATACCATGTTAAAAAAAATTACAAGCAAATCATGATTTTCTAATAGACCCGTTAAAGGGTTGCTCCAACCACCATAACTACTTATGATTTAAAGTGTCCATGGCGTCAAGAGTCAGTTTGGGCATTGTTTCTGCTTGTGTGCTGATGTCTTGTTGCACCCCCAGCACACATAACATTAGCATTCCAGAACTCTGTTTTGGGCTTCCTAACATCAATTCTGTGCATAAATTATCTCCCCTCCCACATTACCCTCTCTCCTTCTGCATTTGCCTTTAAAAAAAATAAGAAACTACCTCCCTCCTCCCCACTTCCTTCCTCTGCCTTCCACCACCACTTGTTGGCTGACGCATGTGCATTTGCTTCGAGCCAGCAATTGGTTTAATAGAACTGCCCCAAAGATTTTGTGAGAAGGCTGCCGAAGAGCAGCGCCAAGAGCTTCACCTTCCGCTGGAATGAAGGTGAGAAAAGCCTATTTAATTCAGGTTTTACTTCAAATTGGAGGTGAGACCTTCCAAACAGTGCCCAGTAAGACATACTATGCCAAAAGGTCCCCCCCCTCTCAATAGGGTTATAGTGACCCTTTAAGGGTCCATGCCTTCATTACAATACCATCTTTAGATACCCTACTGGACCATCACAGGAGTTGCTAAGTGGCCAAAAGCTCAGGGACTTTAGCTCCTGAGTAAATATTCCTAATTAATATTTGTTTGTTATTCAGCACTCTGACACTTGTTAGCTAAATCATTAAATAATTAGATGATTTGTGGTTACATAACTCACAGGGTCAGTGGAAAGTATTATTGGAAAATCTGCAATTTGAGGTGTTATTTCTCTCTCAATATTACAAATGACAGAAAAATAACACCTCTGCTTACAGATTGTCAGGAGGCTCGGGGCTAACAATAAAACAGTAATAAATTCAGATCTGGGTCTTTTCTGGTGTCCAGTTGGGGTTCCAGCTGTGTCTTTGACAACCTTGCAATGTCGCACTCATTTTTTGAAATACAATTTTTATTGTGAATGCAAGATCGACATGTCCTGCATGGTAACATCAATCAACAGCAGGGAGTTCACAACAACAGTTATAGTACATATGAGATATTGGATATTTTTTTTTTTTTCATAAGAAACCGAGCTTGTAAAACTAAATAAAGAAAATGGTAACTCAAACGTTCAGCCCTGCTAAGTTGCCAGTAATGGTCAGACTCTGTGTGGTCATTATGGTGCTCCTAAGACATCACACTAGGCACTATCAAGTCGAATCCCACCTAAATCATTGTGTAGTGAGTGAGGTATTAGAATTATAAGTAGATTTGGATAGTGAATAAGTGTCTGATAGGTTTTAAGGGAGGGATGAAATTAAATGTCCCACTATTTAATAAAGTTATTCACCAAGGTGATAATTTAAAGTGAATTAAAAATGAATTTTACATTTAGGACCAATACATCTAAACTAAAAGCTATGAAGCTAAGGTTCTAGTTCTGTTACTTTGGCCTAAGATTTGAAATTCTCTTAGAATTCACTTTAAATTTGTGAATAACCCTGTAGGTGTCAGAGCTCTATATAGCACTGGATTCTAAAAAGGAAAGACATTTCATGATAGTACAGGAACTGTAAGGACCACATAATAACGCCAAAGAGAATGTCTTTGGTATGTTTAGCGTTAAAAAAAAATTATTTCATGCAGGACTCACCATATAAAATGAATAGCAAATTAGCACAAAACATTAGTCATCATGCTGGCAGTCAGTGTAAATGGATGCCAAGATAGTGGAACCAGTGTTTTATTGAGATGCCATTTGTGGGCAGATTGGCTCAAAATGTAGAATTGCTCAAATAGTTAGGTAATTTGGATGCCAAGCAGTGATAAATGGTTGCAATTTTTTTTTACATTTGTAACACTGTCATTTTTTTTAGAGCATTGTCACTTTAAAATTGGCCTATACCTTGTGTCAATTCATTTATAATCAGATCAGCGTTTTGTAAGTTTTTTTTTTTTTTTTCGAAAAACTTAAAAAGATATTTCTCACTAAACAGCGCTTTTGCCCGGACTAACAGTATTGTTACAGAGTTCAAAGAACATTTTCTTCTTTTATGGAACAGTGTAAATTCAGCACCTGCTTAACAAAGTCCAGATTCTGATCGGCTGCTCACATCACATGCTTTAAATAGTTTTTCTAAAAATAGTGTTGTGATTTTCTTTCACAGTAAAATGCCTTGTTTTTATCAGTAACTAGTACTGAGGATTTGAAAATGGTGATGTAATTCCAAATGGCTACCTCCATGCTGAAACACTGAGAGATAATTGCTTTGTAACTCCAACTAAACGTACTTATATTATTATTATTATTACCATTTATATAGTGCCAATAGAATCCCTAGCGCTTTACAATATTATAAAGGGGCAAGGGGGGATTTAACTATAAATAGGACAATTACAGGAAAAATTACAGAAACGATAGGTTGGAGAGGACCCTGCTCAAACGAGCTTACAGTCTATAGGAGGTGTAGGCAACCTTTTAGAAGTACTGTGCCACAAAACAATCTTGAAGACTGGTCCTATTATTTTAAATGAAGGTGTGTATTTGCCATATTCTGCTTGTTTCATTAATGGGTGCTGTGGTTGCTTTGAAGCATTGTATTTGTGTGTATGTGGGCTGTTATATTGTATATGTTCATGAGTAGTTTGTGGTATTGTGTATGGTAAGTTTGAATGTGGGATGCGTATGGGGACTGCTTATGGAATTGTGTGTGTGGACTATACGTCACATTGTGTGTTTGGGGTGTGTATGTGTGACGATGCTTATATTTGTATTATTTCTATAAGCGTGAGGATTCTTCAGCAGCTTTGTGTATATTTAGCAGTTTGGGTGGTTTCCCTGGGGTCCATTGGGGACCTGGCTGGCCAGGTACAGGTCAAGGGCAGGAGCAGAGTTAGCTGCTGCAGGAAGCTCTACTCCAATGTGGGTTCCTGTTCACAAGTACGGGGAGGAAGTGATCTGAGATCACTTCCTCTAAGTGCTGCAATACATGAACTGCGGATTGTCCCTCACTACCTGCAATCACAGCTATTTATTCACTCATTCACACTGCATGCTGCAATCTGTTTATTGTGGGTCCTCATTCACACTGCGTGCTGCAATGTATTGACTGTGGGTCCTCATTCACACTGCGTGCTGCAATGTATTTACTGTGGGTCCTCATTCACACTGCGTGCTGCAATGTATTTACTGTGGGTCCTCATTCACACTGCATGCTGCAATGTATTTATTGTGGGTCCTCATTCACACTGCATGCTGCAATGTATTTATTGTGGGTCCTCATTCACACTGCATGCTGCAATGTATTTACTGTGGGTCCTCATTCACTCTCCTTGCTGCACTGTATTTATTGTGGGTCCTCATTCACTCTTCTTGCTGCAATGTATTTACTAGGGGTCCTCATTCACTCTCCTTGCTGCAATGTGTTTATTGTGGATCCTATTCACAGTTCCTTACTGGAATGTTTTTACTGTGGGTCCTCATTCACTCTCCTTGCTGCAATGTATTTATTGTGGGCCCTCATTCACTCTCCTTGCTGCACTGTATTTATTGTGGGCCCTCATTAACTCTCCTTGCTGCAATGTATTTATTGTGGATCCTCATTCACTCTCCTTGCTGCACTATATTTATTTTGGACCCTCATTCACTCTCCTTGCTGCAATGTATTTATTGTGGACCAACATTCACTCTCCTTGCTGTAATGTATTTATTATGGGCCCTCATTAATTCTCATTTCTGCAATGTATTTATTGTGGGCCCTCATTCACTCTCCTTGCTGCAATGTATTTATTGTGGGCCCTCATTCACTCTCCTTGCTGCACTGTATTTATTGTGGGCCCTCATTCACTCTCCTTGCTGCAATGTATTTATTATGGGCCCTCATTAATTCTCATTTCTGCAATGTATTTATTGTGGGCCCTCATTCACTCTCCTTGCTGCAATGTATTTATTGTGGATCCTCATTCACTCTCCTTGCTGCACTGTATTTATTGTGGACCCTCATTCACTCTCCTTGCTGCAATGTATTTATTGTGGACCCTCATTCACTCTCCTTGCTGTAATGTATTTATTATGGGCCCTCATTAATTCTCATTTCTGCAATGTATTTATTGTGGGCCCTCATTCACTCTCCTTGCTGCAATGTATTTATTGTGGGCCCTCATTCACTCTCCTTGCTGCACTGTATTTATTGTGGGCCCTCATTCACTTTCCTTGCTGCAATGTATTTATTATGGGCCCTCATTAATTCTCATTTCTGCAATGTATTTATTGTGGGCCCTCATTCACTCTCCTTGCTGCAATGTATTTATTGTGGATCCTCATTCACTCTCCTTGCTGCACTGTATTTATTGTGGGCCCTCATTCACTCTCCTTGCTGCAATGTATTTATTGTGGACCCTCATTCACTCTCCTTGCTGCAATGTATTTATTGTGGACCAACATTCACTCTCCTTGCTGTAATGTATTTATTATGGGCCCTCATTAATTCTCATTTCTGCAATGTATTTATTGTGGACCCTCATTCACTCTCCTTGCTGCAATGTATTTATTGTGGGCCCTCATTCACTCTTCTTGCTGCAATGTATTTATTGTGAGCCCTCATTCACAGTTCCTTACTGGAATATATTTATTGTGGATACTCATTCACTCTCCTTGCTGCAATGTATTTATTGTGAGCCCTCATTCACAGTTCCTTACTGGAATATATTTATTGTGGATACTCATTCACTCTCCTTGCTGCAATGTATTTATTGTGGGTCTTCGTTCACTCACCTCCACCCTCCAAGCTGCAATGCATTTATTATAGCTGCTCCCTACTCTGGCTGCAATGTTTCTTATTCCTGTGCAGAATGGGATTTGTATCACTTGACACATTCTAAACCTTATTGTATCACATTTCCTTATAATGTCAACACCAGGAAATATCAGTTATGACCTAACTAGCCACCTCGAAATTGAAAATGGAATCTCACCATCAGCCATCTACAAAAAGATCTTTAAACATGGCTATTTGTTTTTACTTTCTTCCCAGTTCCCAGCCCTCCCCAAGTTTTAGTGGTGCTAAAAGCAAGATCTGGTGTGAGATTAAGGAAGTGTGACAATATTCCTGCGTTGATGCGTATACAAAATCCCTGCAGTGAATCACTGGTATTAATCCATATCCTCCTAAACTCTTGTAAACATGGGCAGAATTTTAAGGAGAAGTCTCCTGCCAGAAATATATATCACTAAGTCTTGGCCCCACTCATTATTTCTGCTTCTGGCAAAAGGACATTAAAAGTCGGGCACCTTGCAACACCGTACAGTGACTGTGCATTCTAGAACCTAAGGACAAGGATGGAGGACGTGGAAGGGAGGCTCTAATACAAGTAACTGGGTTATCATACATATTATATGTGATACAGTCTCATGAGATCTATAAAGCTGTACTTATATAAAGTCAGCAGGATTCCTACATAAACGCACAAACAGGGTATTCATTTTATCCTAACATCCTAACACCTACTGTATGAAAACAAATGGTTTTGTACTTTTACACCAATATTTCCTAACCAGGTTGAAATACTACATAATAATAAACACTGAATAGTCTCTAATAACCTCACTCTCAAATAAAAACTGTATTAATAAACACAATACATGTTTTTTAACCCCTTCAATAACCAAACTGAACATAAACATTTTTATTTTCCTGTATTGTGTAGGATGGAATTTAGCCCATAAAGCCTCACTCACCCTCATTCATACTCTAAAGCCACTAGTTACTGATATAATGCCCATAATCTGCAAGCCCCCCTGCTTTAAAACAGTAAAGTAAGTTTCAATGGGTCATATCATTACTACAGTCAGGGTCGAGGGAGAAGTAAAAATATTCTACAATTTTAATATTGGCATTACATTAGCTTTCTAGATACATACTGCTATAGCATTTTAAAATATCTTTATTTTAGAAATATATGATTTAACTGTATTTACTATATGAAGGAAATATGCTCAATTGAAGACATTCTTTGTAGCAGAGCTCCAATATCCAGCATAGGTTTCTCCACTAGTCCTTCCTTGTAGCTGAAATAAGCAGAATAACACTCCAAGATCTTTTCCCTTCAGCAACTAGACAACACATAGTTCTGGGAGTGTCACGGCTCCCGGCTCGCCGTGATGCGCGTCCATGCCCAACCGGCCATTCTAAGGACCGGTTTACATTCTATCCTTTTATTTCCTTTTCATTTTCTATGTATATGTTTACATAGTTTCTGCATGTTGGACCACACTAGCAGTCGTGGCAGGGAGTCAACTGATTTTATTTTGGCCACACATATCTTTTATTCAAAGACCCTCTTCATGGGGTCTCCAATACAATAATACAGGGCTTTTCTTCCCAGGATCCTCAATGCCTGAAAGATAATTGCATGAGAAATATCTATAACTCAATTATCTCTCAGGTACAGAAAGATATACAATATTCTAAAACACCCCAAAATATATATTTTAGTAACTTCGGAACCCCACGAATGTCATACCACCGTATAGCTTGGATCTGAGCGTACACTTTGCCGAAATATCACTCAGATCCCTTTTTTGGTTTGTGAACGCCATTCTTTGGTTTGTGAACTCCACGAGGTGATGCCCCAAAACAGTTCCAGAGAAAACAAGGCAAGGACCAGTCATCTTTCGGGGGTTTTCACATGAACACAGATCAATCCATCCCCTTTCTGTTAGGGAGCAAATGCTCCCTCTGTTAGGTAGTTCATGTCTCCCAAATGCTGTTCTCCTAACTGTTAGGGAAGTTGGATGGGCAACGGTACCAGTTTCCCGAGGGGTCGCGGGGTTGCGTATCCGAAAACAGTTTCATGCTGTCGATGACCATGTACCGCTGCCCGCTTTCAGGAGATAAAATGGCCACCAATTGTTTGAACACGTGTGTTCGTTTATATGAACAGCGGCCACACAGGGGACACACTTTCCTTAATGATCAATTTGTGGTTAACAGCCAGGGGTGGTCGGTTGTTAGAAGGTGCGAGCAAGGGGCCACACAGAGAGGGGGTTCGGTAAACGAACGGGGATGTACAGACAGCCGAACAAAGGGAATAAAAGTGTAGTTGGGTCCTCTATTCCGCTACATTCTTTTACATTGTATACTGTCTATAGGGTTCTATAGGTAATCCACTTGTTTAATCTCCTTAAGGTAGGATGGCGAGTGGGAACTCCACGTACCATATCAACTTTATTGCAGTGAATGGTGCCTGGAGTAACCCTTTGATAACAATATCGCTAAAGTATAACACGGATTCAGAATTGAAACACACACAAATAATTTTCAATTCCTGTTTGTAATGATCAAGAAAAGTGGACACAGTTAGTGAGACTTTTCTTTGAAAGTCAAAGCAACTCTGTCACCTTCTGGGGTCTTTGCATATATAGCAAGTACCCCCGATGGAGACTTTGCCGCCAACAGTGAGGTGACTGCGGGGAGTGGGGATTGGTGTGTTTTGCTTGCCTGAACATGTCCCTCATCTTCTTATGTGGGGTCCGTTTCTGCTCCTCATGTCCTAATTTGTCCTATATCTTATGACTTAACTGGAATTTCAGTGTAATTCTAACACAGTCTAACACATTTACAAGAGATTTACAGAATGTATTTCTTGATGCATCAACATAAATGTTTTAAATTAATTTTTTACATTTTAGGTCAAAATAATCAATGTTTGCAACGTTTGCAGATGTTTTTCCAATGCAGCTATTTTGTTTTAATGTTCTCACTGCTGTTTCTAAAGTACTATAAATCACATTTCGGTGAATACATCCCAGTGTGTGAAAATATTCCAAATCTAATTTTTTTTATTGCATAAACAATCCCTTTCTTCAGAATAAAACACAATAAAAAAATAATCCTTAAAGGAATGGAACTAAAAATGAGTCATTGTTTCCCTGCTCTTTAAAAGCTGCCATGTTAACAGACACAGCGGTACTCCCCTGTGTGACTCATTAAATGGTATACTGTGTTCCGTTTGCCAATCAATAAAAATGCACAATCACATATACCAGTCTCTGCTTTTATCCCCTCTGCTCCTGACAGTCTCATACAGCGCATTCACGTATAAGGCAGTTTTTTATTGTCACATCATCCCCAAATCTCTCTACCTTATCATTAAGGCTGAGGGGATACACAACTACACTAGCAATGTGAGCAGATATTTAGCATATACAGTATTTGTTCTGCAGTATGTGGGAGGCCAGCATCCCACACACATTATGCTCCTGTACTAGATAAAGATATATTTTTCTATCTAAAATCTTGCTGCCTCTCACCCAGTGCTTATTGCATAATAAAACAATTAACTGTTTGATATCCAGATGGGCTCTTTGCACACCCCTCACCCCCTGTAGTATTTATGTGTTTAAAGACTTGCTCATTTTAGTAGCTGGCTCTATGCAAGTAAGGTTTTCTGCATTTTTATGGGAACCGAGGGATACAGTCTAATAATGTTATATTTTTTCAAAGATTAAATATTATTCAGGCCCTATGAACTAAATAAGCCCTGTTTTATATTGTGATCTAGTGCTTGAATTTATAGAACAGAACATGTATTTAAATTACTAAAGAATGCTAAAGTACTATTTATGTTCCAATTCA
This sequence comes from Pelobates cultripes, assembly GCA_933207985.1. Taxonomy (NCBI): domain Eukaryota; kingdom Metazoa; phylum Chordata; class Amphibia; order Anura; family Pelobatidae; genus Pelobates; species Pelobates cultripes. The sequence goes on from OW240913.1 coordinate 352,839,779, forward strand.
TAGGCTGTGACATGTCGCTCAAGTCACAATATTGAATGTGTGTGTCTATTATATCTAGGTAATTTATATTGCATTCACTATGTACTGTGCCTTGCTTAAACTCAAATCCCTAGCGTGCAGGTAGCTCCAAGGTTCATGTGGACTAGAACACACATCATTCTCAGACAGGCTCAGCTTTGTCATTGCAAAGCCATATCTCTAAGCACTGCATCTAATTTCTAACACTAATCCAGAAATCTGTGTTGCTTTGAGGATCAGGGGATAAGTGCTGTCATATGAAATGCCATTGTTATTAGCGCAAGAAGGACAATGTGCTCAAGTTACTGCACAAACCATTTAAAAATGGTAATTTTTTTAAAATACATGTTTTTGCGTATTGCCAGTAGACAAGGCTACTTGGGTGATGCTAGGCATGTCAGGCTCGTTTGTGGAAAATGCCAAGTCTGAGTATAGTCCTCACACATGCTCAGTTTGCTTCAATAACTGTTATGTGATGTCACCTATTCACTTATGCTGGGGAACATTGAAAGGGGGGGAGGGGGGAGGGGAGAAGGGAGCATGCTCATTGCTGTACACCTTCAGTTCCCAGCTTTATGCATCACATTTACAGCAGCAAGTACAAACATTCCATCCCACTCTCACTCTCAATGTATCCACCTCCCATCTGTTCTAAACATAAGGAGTCTTGAATAAAAATAAGATAAGTGTAGGGACTTATGTATAAAAAAAAGCTGGGGGAAGGTCAAGGAGGAGCTGAAAAGAGGAAGCAATATCGGAGGTCTGAAGGCAGATACAGGAAAGGGAGATATGGGGACAAAGGGATAACAGATGAAGATAAAAGGGAGGCTAACCTTGGCCCTATAGTTATTTTTGATACACAAATATAGTGAAATATGACAAATGGGTTGTGTCTAGAACCCAAACACATATCTCATCTCCATGTTTGTGGACCATAGAATCATGGAGACATACAATGTGACGGCAGATAAGAACCATTCGGCCTATCTAGTCTGCCCAATTTTCTAAATACTTTCATTAGTCCCTGGCCTTATCTTTTAGTTAGGATAGCCTTATGCCTATCCCACGCATGCTTAAACTCTGTAGGAGTCACCACATGTGGAATATGCTAATCTAAACCCTGCTAGACTAGTGACTATGCAATTTTTGTATTCTAAATACAAGATAAGCATTACTATAACAAGTAAGTTATGTCTAAGAGACCCTGGCACCTCCAAGTGAGGCTCTGTGTGAGCTTGATTGCATGGTATAGGACTTGCATAGTAACACCACTGCAGTTATGCTGCTATACTCTCAAAATGTGCCATTTATTTATCACACTTGTGCAAGGCGAGAAATTTTGGCACTACTCATTTTTTTCCGTTGATAGAACATTGTTTTGGACAACTGAAATTCAGCTGAATGACGGTTTGACTCTGCCGAATTTTGATTCAGGAACCAAATCAGGAGCGTAAACCAAAAATTAGCAAAAATGGGCCAATCAGTGTGCTGCTAAATTTATACATAATATAATAATATATATATTTTTCAGTACAGGTACATTTTCCTGCAGTTTGGATCTCATATCAAGTGAGAGGTGAGCAACAGAGGGGAAAACAGGGGGAGCTTAAAAACAAATCTATGTTATATATTTAATAAATAATTGAAATATAGGTTTCTTTTTTTTGCGCCTCCTATTTTCCCCTCCATATCTCACTTCCACGTGATCTGTACATAAAATCAACATTTAATGACTGTCCCTAGCCATCCATCATCTTTTTTCCCATCAATTATTTCTTTTTGGCAACACACGGATGGAATTCAGAATATGAATACCCCTTTCCACTGAATATGATTAACATTGCATGGTTAGGTTAGTACAATTTGGCCAAACACCAGACCCGCCCAAATTCGGCCAAATTGCGGTTCAGTCTGAAACAAATCTCCAAGTTAACAGAGATTTATGACAAAAGAAGCCCTCTGGGGACTCAAAGTGAATGGGTCGGTTCTCAGATTTCGTCTGGGGTAAAAAGTTTCTATTTACATACAGGTAACATACTCTGGCAGTATTGCTGGATAAATTCAGGTGAGACCAAGCTGGCTGGACACCCTCCAGCTTTCTACGGGTTGCCATATAAACTGCGAACTGCGTTGCCATATAAACACAACTTCTTCATCTGGATGGAAAACCTGAGAATGTATAATCTAAAGCAGAATTCTTCATGTATTATTTACATGATTTACATTTTACATACTACAAGGCAACAATTTACACATTGTATGTAATATGGGCCCAGGAAACATGGTGGACCTGGCAGTGGTTAGTCTATCCTCTGCTGTTTATGTATGTTTGTGGTGTAGAACTAGGTGTGATGTCTTGTTGAGTGGCATGCATGGGGAAAAGTGTATCTAATCTAAACAGGTACTGAAGTGGGGTTTACACGGACAATGTTTTTCGCATCATAAAACATGTTTAGTGTCACAGATCATGTCTTAATGTAAAATGTAGTTTTAGAAAATACCAACATAAATTTAAAAGAGATGATAATGGGCTTCAGAATAAGAACATTTTTTTTTCTTTCTTAATTAAATAATGATTCATAAAACATTCAAGAGACACTCTAGGGCTAGGCACCAGAACTACTACAGCTTAATGAAGTGTTTCGGGGGCAGAGATACTTTAAATTCTCAGTTTAGTAAATAATCTTTACTCACTTTAGTAAATAATCCTGTATGTGTCTATATTCTACTGTACATTCTGCCCTTTATATTTAATAATTAAAACGGACAAGCATTTTTCCCAGTTGTGGCTATTTAAGGGCAAGAGCCTGGAGCTGCAGCTCTGAATATCCTTGTATTAATCAAGCCCTGCACCTGACTGGTCTCTGGTATAACAGGAGACTGATATCAATAATTAATAGGGGATTTGGAAACATAGATAAATGTATGAGTGTGTAGGAACAACATAGGGAAATGTTATGTTGGGTCACTTTCTGAGGCTAGATAAAGCTAAACGAGCGATGAAAGAGGCCCATGTAAATTAAATATGTAATACATGTGGTTGAAATAAGTGAAAAGAACTCTCCAACTAATAAAATGTGATAATCAATTTTCAAAAGTGTTAACTTGTGTCTAAAAGCTGGCCTGTCACAGGTGACGGCCACATTCTGGCCCAAATGGACACAAGATATTCTCCCATCTTCATTTTGATCTTTGGTTATCCATCCAGTGATGTATTGGAAAGCTGAATTTGAGAATTGGATAGCCATGAAAACAGTAACATCTTTCTTAAACATTCTAGTTGAACTGTCTTCTACAAAAGTCATTGGTAAAGGTTGTATCTTTAGTTTTCACATCCAAACATCAAAAGCAACACCTGTGATATAGGTAGATTTTATGGTTCTCAACTTGAGGTTTCTGTCCTGGGTGGAAAAACTCACTTTTCTCTTGGGCATGGGCCAAGGGCCATTTGGATAGTTCTAAAATCCTTTGCGGGCCATACAACATGATCAGTTTAAAAATTAGCCCATCCCCCAGTCCCTCTGTGTTTTTGTGTACTTCTCCAGCCCCTCTGCGTGTTTCTTTCTCTCACCAGCCACTTTTATGTGTCTCTTTCTCCCCTTCCCATCCCCTCTTTGTGTTACTTTCCCTCTGCACCTTGTCTCTTTCTCCACTAGCCTCTCTATGTCTCTTTCTGTGTGTCCCAGCCCATCTCATTTTCTCCCCCCAGCCTCTCCATGTGTCTAATTCCCCCCAGCACCTCCATGTGTCTCATTTCCTCCCCCAGCCCCTCCATTTATGTGTCTAATTTCCTCCCCACTATGTGTGTCATTACCCAAGCCCTCCATCTGTTTCATTCCCCCTGCCCCCGATATGTCTCATCCCCCCTGCCACCATGTGTCTTAGTCCCACAGCCTCCCCTTGTGTCTCATTTCACCAGCCCCTATGTGTCTCATTCCCTCTGCCCCATGTGTTTCATTCCCCCTGTCTCCCATGTGTCTCATTCACCTAAACCCCCATGTGTCTCATTCCCCTAGTCCCCCATGTTTCTCTTTCCCCCAGTACCCAATGTGTTTCATTCTCACAGCCCACCCGATGTGTTTCATTCCCCCTTCCCTCCGCAATGTGTCTTATTCCCCCTGACCCACAATTTATTTCATTCCCCCAGCCCCCTCACGTATCTCATTTCCCCAGTGCCCCAATGTGTCTTATTCCCACACTTCCCCCCCATGTGTCTCATTTCCTCCACCGTGTGTCTTACACCCCAGTGTCTCCTCACCCCCCTCCTGTGTAGCATGGCTGAGCCGCAGACTGGGATAGAGGAGCTTTAGGACCTCTCCCCAGTCTGACAGGAAGCAGTTTGGCGCTCCCTTAGTGCACTTCCTGTGAGACCCGGGTGGAGGTTACAGAAGCTCTTTTAACCCGATCTGTAGCCAGGGGCGTTTTAGCCGCGAGGCAAACAAGGCATTTGCCTTGGGCGGCATTTTTCAGGAGGCGGAAAAAAACGCCGCCCCCCCAAATGCCCAGGGCAAATGCCTTGTTAGCCTCGCGGGTAACAGACATGCTGGGCGCTGGGCGGGCGTGCGGGCGGCTGGCGGCTGGCGAGGGAGCTCTTCCCCTGAGCGGTCTGCTCAGCTCCCTCGCGCGCTGCAGAGTGAGGCTGGGAGCCGGAAGATGATGTCATCTTCCGGCTCCCAGCCTCACTCTGTGGCGCGCGAGGGAGCTGAGCAGACCGCTCAGGGGAAGAGCTCCCTCGCCAGCCGCCCGCCCAGCCCAGCCCGGCAACCACTGGACCACCAGGGAGGTAATGAACCCCTTCCCCCAGCACTCCCAAAGGTAAGGAGGTGAGGGGGGGGGTGAATAATTTTTTTTTTAAATGTGTTAATGTGAGTGAGTGAGTGTGTGTCTGTTAATGTGTGTGTGTGTGTGTGTGTCTGACTGTGTGAGTGTGTGTGTCTGCTAGTGAGTGAGTGTGTGTCTGTTAGTGTGTGTCTGACTGTGTGTGTCTGTTAATGTGTATGTGTGTGTCTGACTGTGTGTCAGTGAGTGTGTGTTTGCCTGTGAGTGTGTGTGGGTGTCTGTTAGTGTGTGTGTGTGTGTCTGTTAGTGTGTGTGTGTCTGTTAGTGTGAGTGTGTTTGCCTGTGAGTGTGTGTGTCAGTGAGTGTGTGTCTGTTAATGTGTGTGTGAGTTTGTGTGTGTGTCTGCTAGTGTGTGTCTGCTAGTGAGTGTGTCTGACTGTGTTTGTCTGTTAGTGTGTATGTGTGTGTCTGACTGTGTGTCAGTGAGTGTGTGTTTGCCTGTGAGTGTGTGTGGGTGTCTGTTAGTGTGTGTGTGTGTGTGTCTGTTAGTGTGTGTGTGTCTGTTAGTGTGAGTGTGTTTGCCTGTGAGTGTGTGTGTCAGTGAGTGTGTGTCTGTTAATGTGTGTGTGAGTTTGTGTGTGTGTCTGCTAGTGTGTGTCTGCTAGTGAGTGTGTCTGACTGTGTTTGTCTGTTAGTGTGTATGTGTGTGTCTGACTGTGTGTCAGTGAGTGTGTGTGTGTCTGCTAGTGAGTGTGTGTGTCAGTGAGTGTGTGTCTGTTAGTGAGTGTGAGTGTGTCTGTTAGTGTGTGTGTTTCTGTTAGCGAGTGTATGCGTATCTGTCAGTGAATGTGTGTGTGTATTTAGAAGGCGGGGCGGGGGGAAGGGTTGGGGGGGGGCTGGCGCGGTGGGGGGGGGCGTCTGAGTTTTGTCCTGCCTAGGGCAGCACAAAACCAGGATACACCACTGTCTGTAGCTCAGTCATGCTACACAGGAGTAATGGGCTGCTGGAGCCGATCAGCGGAATGTTGTGCCCCCAGGGATGGTGCGCCCAAGGAGGGGCCAGTCATTCCCTACTCCTGCTCTAGGGAATCAGAGTCTCAGAGTCACTAAATTAATAATCCAAAGTGAATTTAAAATTTAATTTAAAAAAATAGTTAGGTTAAGTTAGCTATGCTTTCAGTTTGGCTACTTCGGCCTTAAATTTAAAATACTCTTTGAATTCTCACCATAGTAGATAAACCTGTGAGAAACAAGAGCCTACTCTAGCCTCTGTTTCTGCAAAAACCCCATGGTAGCATAACAACTCCTTCTGTTCTAGACAGACATAGGAATAATCTGCTTAACCCCAGAAGAACCTAACTGGAGCCCATCTAATGACAAACATCAAGGCACTAATAAGGTAGGGGGAGGGAAGAGGAATAAACACCCTCTGTAGATATCAATGACATTTTACAAAGCACTTTGCTGCATAAGTTGTCCTTTCTTCCTTTATCAGCTCCATGCCTCGAGCAAGATCTGAAAATTCAAAAAGTATATTTAATTAATTTAATCATCACATAGGAAACATTTTATGGTAAATGATTCCCATTACTTTTCTGCCAGATATTAATAAAACAAGTATTACCTTGACATTGGATTGCTAAGGAAAAAAATGGTTCCTTCATCATTGAATGAAAATTCTTATGTTAATCCATCAATATTTAATTTCAACATTGTATGTGAAGGGCGCAATATCTTGCCACGCGACAAAACAATGGAACAGTTACACGATATAGCAATTTAACTCTCACAAGTCTAATGAAATACAAATGTAAAATGAAAAAAAAATTGGAATAAAAAGCTGGAACTATACACAGCGGTGAAGCTAATGTAGAGAGGGCCCTGGTGCGAGAAGTTTTTTTGGGGTTTCCTCCTCTATCACAAGGATGACTTAAAGACAAATCCTCCATTTTCATGCAAATCCCACGATGCTATACCAGCTGGGGATCTACCATTTGCCCATCGATGCAGGGTTGTATTTGTGAGCAGTGTTTGTGCGTTTAAATGTACCCATGTTTTTGTATGGAGTATATGTATGTGAACGTAGGGTGTATGTGTATGTACCATTGCCATTTTAGTACACGGGTGTTGTTGAATGTAATGTTGGTGTTTAAATGCAGTGGCGTGTTTGCATGTAGTTTTGGTGTTTAAATGCAGGGGTGCTTTTTGTGTAGACTTTGCATTTGAATGCAGGTGTGTGTTTGTATGTAGTGTTGATGTTTTATTCAGGGAGTGTATGTGTGTATGGTATTGGCGTTTAAAAGCAAGGGTGTATCTGTATATATTTAGCTGTTAAATGAATGCTTGGAAGCATGAACATACACACATACACTGCCACACACACACACATACACACCGACACCCACATGGATACACACACTCTGACATAGATAAACATACACATTGACACACACACACATTCTGACACAGATACACACACACTGACACAAACACAGATACACATGCTGACAAAAACACACACAAGTCATAATTTACATATTTTAGCCACCCCCTGCTTTCTTCCTTTTGAGTGCAGAAGGATGGCTTCCCTGGGGCCCAGTGGGATCTATCCCCCTCCTTCCTATGCCTCACCATGCATCTCTCTCTGTTAGCTGGGAGGAAGTGACCAGCACTCACTGTCTACCAGCCCTACTGATCTGATCGCACTGTTAAAGAACTGCCAAGTCCGACCGGATAGGCCCTTCAAGCTTGCCGGTAGTTGCACCAGAGACTATACAGAAACTGTAAAACAATAAGAAAAAATATGTCCAGTCAAAGCAAGATCACTTACAATGCATCAAGATCCTCTAATAGGGGAAAGCATGGGAGAGAGACAGTGTAAAGGAAATGATATATGGTGCCAAATGTTACTTGTGAATTGTACTCACTCCAGGCACGAGGGAGCGTAATATTGAGTGTGTGCTGTGTAATAGCCAGAGCGTTCCCGATTAAAGAGATAAAGGATGGCAGTCAGGGAGGTGACTGACAAAACTGTGGATCTGTAATTTCTCTGGAAATTAGAAAACGCTGAATAAAACATTGAAAACCAGCTGTAACATATGTTCATCTATTTTGCATGTGACGTTCTGTTTCCTGTTAGTTGTATTTTTAAGTTTTAGCAATCCTGCCCAATCCAGGTACAGCTGGGGCTCGCATTGCATGGGAGAAGCAAACAGTGTTTCTTTCTCTCTACTTCCAGATGTTCTGTTTAATGGCAGCAAAGGATGTGGCTTAAAACCATGATTGACAGGGAGCCAAGATAGAAGCACTCAGATCTGTAACAGAGCAGTGCTGATTTCTACATATAATCTAACTTTTCAGACCTTGCAAACAAACAATTGTGAAAATTTTCATGGATACATTTTTGACATGAGAGAAGGCGTTCATAAAAGAGCTATACCAAAGATTCTATCGGGAAACATTAGAGTGTTCCTTTAACCAGGGCTAGATTAACATAGGGCTGATGAAATGAGTTAAGGTAAAGCTGATTTTACTTGGGTCCAAGATGGAGTCTTTTTCTGTAGCCAGTATCTTGATATTTCTATTTTTATGGCCATCATAAATTGGATTATTAGATATTTATTTTGAGTTGATAATCTTCTTAAATTAAAATGAAAAAGAGCAACCATTAAGTTATCTTCCAAATCTTCTCCCACTAAACTCTAAATGCTAGGTCTTAAAAGCTTACATCCCCACCAGATATGTTTAGAGCTACCTTCAGCACAAGTACACCTCCAACAAAGTTTGGAATTATCAGGGTTGATTCTATTTAGAATTTTTGGTACCCTATGCCATTGATGAAGAAATTTATAATGGAGCTCTATGATATTTAAACAATGCAACGATTGGAAAGTGCTATCTCAACTTAAATACCAACACAATATGGAAAGGGGAATCTCTTTTCAATATGATAGCCACTTAAAATTTGATGAGAAATGGTTACCTTGGTTAGATAATCTGATATAACTATATACCTTGTTGCGTTCTCTGTTATGAATATCCTTATATATAAAGATCACTCTAGTTCTTCCCTATGGTACTGTATTCAGGAAAGTTATGAAGTAACCTAATTATAATAGTTTAGGCCCGCCTAATCCGCTCAGTCCTTTTAAATTGTGATATTTGTGTTTATGTGTGTGAAGTTTACTCAACAGTTCATATATCCTTCTATTGTAAATTAAAGTCTATCTTTAATTCTGAACTGTTTTTGTCTGTGATGTTACATATGTAAAATTTGCAAAAAGAATAAAAAAAAAAAAAAAGGTAAAGCTGATTTTCCACACTGTGCAAATGCCCTTGCTGCTTCAGTCTCTAACACTGTGGCATGTTCCCGTTCTTCTACACTCACTACATAAACTTTTCACTGTCCCAGACTGTATGACAGGAGCTTCTGCCTGCTAGTAAGAAGGTTAGGAGAGGAGTGGACCAGCGAGTGCTAGGGGACAGTTCTTAGAAAGCGTAGAGCTAGCGCATCATTAGACGCATTTATACCAAGCTTAGAGTGCTGTCTGCACAGTGTGCCCTTGGTTGGTCATCCTGCATGATTGGCAGGCATCCTGACGTGCATTCACGCAAGGCTGACCATCTAATTCTTCGAGTCCCCTTTTTTGGGCATGTTTGTCCCTTTGGGAAGTTCTGGTTACGTGATTCACATCAGTGGCCCACCCTTTTACCCCACCAACATTCTGCTTCACAGGACACTGCTGTTAGGGGTTATGGATTTACCTGAAAGGTGAAAGCGAGAGATTAGCATAGGGTATGTGCTTTCTAATAGCTGCATCCTATGAGTTTCCCTCCAGCAACACCACCACCAGATACTTGACGCTAGGGAGGTACAACTGTTACTTACTGCGTCCCTGCCTTTAACCCTATATAAGACGACAGCAACTACAGCAACTACAAGACAGAAAAAGGCAAGCGATCTGTTAACCTGTAAACAAATGGCTCATCATTGCAAATATCTGCTGTCAGTTAATTTCAAATGTAATTCTCTGTCTGTTTTAAAATCAATTATATTGAAATTCATTTGGAACATAAAATAAATAATAAAGTACTGAGATGTAGCTGCTGAATCCTTATTGTCTAAAATTCCAGAGTTTGTGTTTTCTAATATATGTTTTTTACTTCACTGCATTGAAATTCCAGTCATTTCACTGTCTCGTTTCCAGTAGCTGTTATGTGAATCGTTGCAGCAGCTCCCTGGCACGCAGTGTTTACAGCTCTCACAGCACACCCTCCAACGACTTACCTTAGCTCTGTTTGAAGCTGGAGAACATCACTGCTGGAAATTCCCTGCCCACAATTTGTAGTCTGTGCCACTGCCACTCTACCAAAGTCGTTGCTTCTGCTCACACAGTTACAAGTACAGTACGCTCTATACAACCATTCTGTTATTGTAATTGTTCTTGAACATGCTAGTGCGCAATCAAACAACTAGCCGTGTCGGGCCTGCGTCTGGCTTTCTGCTATTTCATTTATGTTTTAGAGTAGCTGCATCACAGATGAAAAATAAGGCTCTTGTAATACACTGATCAGCCACAATATTAAAACCACCTTCCTAATATCATGTGCTTCCCCCTCGTGCTGTTATAACTTCTCTGATTCATCGAGGCATGTACTCCACAAGACCTCTAAATGGTATGTGGCACCGAGACATTGGCAGCAGATCCTTTAAGTCCTGCAAGTTGTGAGGAGGGCCCACCGTGGGTCAGATTTGTTGTTCCAGCACATCCCTCAGATGCTCAAATGTCTTTAGATCTAGTGAATTTGGAGGCCAGGGCAACACCTTGAACTCTTTGTCATTTTCCTCAAACCATTCCAGAACAATTTTTGTAGTGTGGCAGCATGCATTATCCTGCCGAAAGAGGCCACCACCACATTGCTATGAAGGGATGTCCATGATCTGCAACAATCTCTACCTAGGTGGTATTTGTCAAAGTGACATCCCAATGAATGCCAGGACCCATGTTTTCCCAGCAGAACATTGTCCAGAGCATAACACTGCCATTTGGGCCGGCCTTCTTCCCATAGTGCATCCTGTTGCTATCTCTTCCCCAAGTAAACGATGCACACGCACTCGGCCATCCACCTGATCTAAAAGAAAATGTGATTCATCAGACCAAGCAACCGTCTTCCATTGCTCCATGGTCCAGTTCTGATGCTCACATTCCCATTGACGGGTTTTTCATGGACATTTGCTGCATATAGTTCTGTGTACTACAACTACACAGAACAATACACAGCAAACTGCGATGCACTGTGTGTTCTGATACCTTTCTATCATGGCCAGCATAATGCCTTTCTTCAATTGGAGCTACAGTAGCTCTTCTTGTGATCTGATTAGACAGGCTAGAATTCCCTACCCAAGTGCATCAATGAGCCTTGGGCATGCATCACCCTAACACCGGTTCAATGGTTATCCTTCCTAGCTCCACTTTTGGTAGGTACTAACCACTGCACACCAATAACAGCCCACAAGAGGTGCTGTTTTGGAGATGCTCGGACACAGTCATCCATCCATCATTCTTTGGCCCTTGTCAAAGTCACCAAAACCTTTTTGCTTTCTCATATTTTGTGCATCCAACACTTGCATTTCAAGAACTGGCTGTTCACTTACTGCCTAATATATCCCACCCCTTGACAGGTGCCATTGTAATGATATAGTCAATGTTATTCACTTCACCTGTCAGTGGTTTTAATGTTGTGGCTGGTGCACTTTTTTATACACAAAATTGATTTAAAACACAATTCTTGAAACTGTTACTTTTATCACAACTTAAAGGAACACCATAGCCTTCAGAGTACATACGTGGATTCCTAATGCTATAGTGTTCTACATCTACGCCCTCTTTAAAGTCATGGCCCCTAAATGTAATTAAAAAAACAAAAACATATTTTTACCATTACCCAGCGCCGAGACTTACTCTGTCCAACTGGTTGCTACTTCTGTGACATCTTCCTGGAGGCCGTCTCATATCTGAATATATATTTTATAAGATCCATGAATGGGATAAATCGTTTTTCTGTGCATTTATTCAAAACTGTGTTAAGCAAGAGACAAATACGAGGACAGTCCTGGAATGTTCAGTATAGTAAAAAAATATACAGTTAATGTATGGGTACATATGAAGGGTCATTCACTAAACTGGGGATTGCTAATTTGTAAGGGTTACTATGGCAAAAAATACTGAAAGTGCTGAATTTGGTGACAACCATTGATATAGAAATAGTAATCGGGAGCCAAGTGGAAATGTCTGCTGAAAAGTTCATTAACCCTGTAAATGCAAATGTATAATAACAGATATAATAAAAGCAGCTCTGGAGCAAGCTCAGGCAGCAAGGCTTCATAAACAGGTAAGCTTGAGCCAAGAAAGCACAGGAACCCCAAATCATTTTCAGTATAAAGGCACAGACATGTTTACAGTTTGTGTCATTGACGTGCATCTGAATGTGGAGTTTTTATGTCATCAGAGAAACCTCAGGAGTTCAAATCACCACCATATACTCCGGGGGAGTGACCTAACTGATGTACATCACCTGCTAAGTCGTGCAGCCTGGAACAGTGATACAGATCAGCAATAGATGTTTGCAGGAGAACAGAGACTTATTCTGATGAACAAAAAAGTAAATCTATACTGTATAAAATACTAGTATAGATTAAAGGGGTAGCACAAAAAATATATACAACCTGTAGATAATACAAGAAACTTCCTTCACAAGATCTAAAAAATATAAGAAAAATCACACAATAGTGAAGCATGTACAGTCAATGTATAATACACTCCCGGAGGTAGAGAACTTACAGGACCAAACTGTAGATCTGAACTTGTCTCCCTTCCATAGGGTATGTGGATAAAAGGTTCTTCTCTCAGGAAGCTTGTATATATGGACCAAAGGTGCAAATTCAAGACGCTCAATCCTCAGAAGAAAAAGAGGTATATAGAGCAGTATTGTAGATAAAAATTAATTTATTTATACAAAATGCACTTACATCAAATGAAGTTCATAGCAGCATGTCACCACTAACAAGTGGTACCCAGGAGAAGGAGTCTCTCTGTAGCAGAATGTAAACATATATATATAAAAAAAAAAAAATACACTGAAAAAACACACATAAAAAAAAGGGGAAGTAAATATATATATGTAAAAAAGTGAGATGCATTGGCCTCTGTCTCTGTGGGCAGGGAAACAGAGAGTACAGGTAAGTAAATTGTCGACAAAGTTTTAAAGGAAAACGCCATTAACCATAACAATTCAGCCTGTTGTAGTAGTTATAGTGCACGGAGTCTCCAGGCACTGTATCATGGTAGGATGCAGAGGATGGCAAATTGTCAGGCCATACACAATAAAATCCAGCACTTAAACTCTCACTACTCACAGCTCAAACTCACACTACTATAGTACACATTAGCCCCAATACATACAGTAAAAAACAAAGAAAAAATTTACTTCCGCACAATTCAGTAAGGTGAATTGTTAGTGTAAGTCTCACCTAAGATGTTTTGCCTTGACGTGGCAGGTGAGCTTACACTTTAATGGCCATTTGAGGGATACTAAAAAAAAACTCCAGTTATCTTAAAGGACCACTATAGTGCCAGGAAAACATACTCGTTTTCCTGGCACTATAGTGCCCTGAGGGTGCCCCCACCCTCAGGTACCCCCTCCCGCCCGGCTCTGGAAGGGGGAAAGGGGTAAAAACTTACCTTTTTCCAGCGCTGGGCGGAGAGCTCTCCTCCTCCTCTCCGCCTCCGTTACGCCCCGCCGGCTGAATGCGCACGCGCGGCAAGAGCTGCGCGCGCATTCAGCCCGTCGCATAGGAAAGCATTTACAATGCTTTCCTATGGACGCTGGCGTGCTCTCACTGTGAAAAATCACAGTGAGAAGCACGCAAGCGCCTCTAGTGGCTGTCAATGAGACAGCCACTAGAGGATTAGGGGGAAGGCTTAACCCATTCATAATTATAGCAGTTTCTCTGAAACTGCTATAATTATGAAAAAATGGGTTAACCCTAGAAGGACCTGGCACCCAGACCACTTCATTAAGCTGAAGTGGTCTGGGTGCCTAGAGTGGTCCTTTAATGTGCATAGGCATTTGCGATAGTGTGCAGGTAACTTTTTTCTTGGGTTTAAATTGTCAAAGAATCCTAAAATAATTTTAATATCTTATAGTGGGTTGAGACTAAGTCACTACTGGTTCCGTAACCATTACAGGGAGAGAGCTGTTGTGGTTATGGTGCTTGAAGTCTTCCTTTAAGCAAATATAGCTGTAGAGGAAACATTTGCCAATCATGATGATTACCAGCAAACCTAGTTCCCATGTCATGTTATCTCCCTTTATTGAATGATCCAGACAGTCTTCTGAAACGTAAGCCGCATTGTAATTTCTAATCTTTCTTGTGTATACGTGGAGGTGAACAGTTTTCAGAATTTTCCTTTGGTGGTAACTTAAACATAAACATACAATTAAACATGAATTTACAATTTTCATAATGGTACTATGTAACCTGCCCCTGGTAAATGGGCCATTGTGTTCATGTGATGGTGTAACAGTTTTCAATTAACAAAACAAAAATGGTTTTACAGCAGCATTGTCTTAGTATCCAAGGATTAAATTAATAAATGGGAATGTATAAGAGGCCATTTGGCTTTTAATAACACATACAGTTTTTTTAGGAGTAACCCCTCGATGGACACAATGAACCTCATATCTGCCACGTTTGCACTAGTAAAATTATTTACTTTGAAATAGATATTAAAATTTCTCTAGTTTTCCCTGAAAATTCTACAAATTATTTCTTGATTCAATTGTAATAGATATCGACCTTGTGAAGGTAAAAAAAAAAAACTGATCCTGTCAGTATTAGAACCTGTAGTCCCACAGTTGGAGCACTTATCAACTAAACTATCTAACTGGCCCCATGTGGATGGAAAATACATTATATAACATGGAAGCTCAAAATATATTTGCTGGATGTTTTTTGTAAGCTGTGCAAATCTGTTTTCTATTACAAAGGCACAGCATTAATCTACTCAAACGCAAAAGGAAAAGAAAGTTGGGCTATATGACTAATTATCATTTAGTCTGAGTCATCACTAGATCCAAACACAACTGCTTAATAAAGAGGGTTTAGCATAAAATTGGCAAGACGGTCTTGGCAATAATTATATGTCTGCCAAAGCATTGAGTCTGATGGCACTCAAGTAAATGAAAGCATTGAGCATATTTAATTACGCTTTTAAATTGCTAGGTGCATGCTTTCAAACGGTTAACACTTTTCGATCTTAAAGTGACACTATAGCCACCAGAACCACAACAGCTTAATGTAGTGGTTCTGGTGTGAATAGTATGTCCCTGCAGTCTTTTTAATGTAAACAGAGAAGAGGCAGTGTTTACATTCCTGTGCAGTAAAACCTCTAGTAGCAGTCACTCAGATGGCCACTAGAAGTACTTCCTGTGTCAGTGCTGCATAGTGCGCAACACTGGCGTTCAGTGTCTCCACGCTCAGCATGGGAAAAAATGAACTGCAATAATAAATGTTACATCTAATTATTTTTTTTTGAACCTTAAAGGAGCACTCCAAACACCCAAAGCACTTTAGCTTGCTGAAGTACTTTATGTGTGAACAAAAAATTTAGATTTCAGTATAATTTCAATAGAAATCATGTGAAAAGCTTATCCAAAATATGAAATCAAGAATTAGAGGTGATCTATTATCCTGCTTATTTTGATATCGCCCTGATTCAGAGTGTATCTATTATCCTGCTTGTTTTGATATGGGCATAGCTTTTAATGATATCTATAGTTCCCCCTTTTGGGTATTCTTAGTCTGAGACTATAGACTCCGAGGGCATCATATGTCTGTGACCAAGGATGACTTGCCCAAAATATGTGTCTACGCAGATCTTCCTACACATATAGCCTGTCTTTTTGGACCCATCCACCGTACTAACATTTTTTTAAGGATGGAATAAAGCAACATTTATATTTTTAATTTATTTTATATGGTGGAATATCTTAGAATTCGGGCAGTCAAGTTTACTCAATCACAGCAGGAAACCAATTGTATTTATGTAAAATGTGTTTTTCTTGTTTTGGTATGGCCCTAATTCCTAGGGTATCCTTAGACACTTATTCTTCTCATATGACCGAGATTACCAGGGTATCTGCAGCACCTTTGTGAAATTATTGTATCAGATACATACTATTAATCTATCTCCCTTGTGTTCTGGGTTCTGGTTGTCAGGTTTAAAGCATAAAATGTCATGATTTGAAGGCAAATAACCCCTAACCATAACTGCCTTAACTCTAAGCATCCTATCCCAAAGTTCCCCCAATTCTAACCATTCCATAACCCAAACTCTAAGTCCCCTTGTACCACTGCTGCACCCACACACTGTTACCACATTGGGTACGGCAAAGTAACTATAGTTGTTAAACATTTTTACAGTGACAGTGGCTATTGCTGTATCTCTGAATTTGCTCCCAAGGTGAATGCCGGGTCCTGTTTAAGTTAAGATTAATTTAAATACTTCCACCTGGAATTAATCTGTTGAAATGTAAACTTGTATGTAATTCTATTTTACAGAGATTGTATTTGATTACAGCTGTTCTAGATCACACCAAGTACTAGATAGTTGTACACAATAAATACAAGTGAAGGTTGATAGACAGACAGACATGATCTGGAACCGTTATTACAATTAGTGCTACATTTAAAATTTGTTAGAGTCAAACCTTAAACAATCACTTAGTCATTTGAGATTAAATGACTAAAGCTTCCAGTTAGTTATCTGAATTCCTGCTGTCTGGCGGATGTTTAGGTCTATCTATTGCAGACTCCAAAGCCCACTGTACTGTTTCTGATATTGTTGCAATTTTGTTTAAGGGGATGTGGTTAAGAGTGGGGATTGTGGACATGTTTTTTTCCATTGGAAAAGGGGCTTCTTTACTAAAATTTTATTTTGACATTTGATTTTGTTACCAATGCCCAACCAATAAGCTCAGCTGCACCAACGATCCTTATATATCCCCCCTCTTTGTGTTTTTCTTTGGTGAATTTGTCAATTACAGTCCAGTTTCAATCTGAGGAGAAGGACCCTGCCTTGCAGCTTTATATAGTTAATTGATGGAGTCTAACAAATCCTAAGCTGGTGGCAATAATTTGCAGAAATTGTTTGAGAACTAGGGATCTATAGGCACGATCATTAAGCTAAAGTTATCTTGGTGACTATAGTTTCCCTTTAATGAAACAAACAGAGGAAACAACTCTTAAATTAACACTTTAGACACCCAGACCACTTTATGTCATTGAGGTTGTCGATGTCCCATGTGCCACACATCTGAAATAATTGCCATTCTGCAGAAAGGGTAAACCTGACTCTAGTGGCTGCCCCCAGAGGCGTTAACCTGAACTAATGGAGTACAGCTCCACTATGTCAGTCAGATGGGCTCAGAGAGACCACATGATTAGCGCAGCATGGCGTTTTGCCACACAAGCCCACATTTCTTTTCCTAACACCATAGTGTTCTTTAAATAGTCTCACAACGCTTTATCCTAATTTGAAGTTTCTATTTTATTAATCTTGTATTCATTATCTGTGACTTTGTATCGCATTGGTAGAGATTACATTATGTATCACTTTATGAAACAATGATTCTTTTGTGAAGTAGTCTGACAATTATGTCCTTGGAGATACATATTATACTGGTCACTATGGTAACTTTTTTTATTATTGCATGGTGACGTTGTAGCACTGTTTTTGTTTGCACGATTACGTGACCACTCTCTGCTCCTTGAGCGCACTGCCAGACAAAGGACGTTCATTGCTTACATATTTTTTTTATCATTTGTTCATTGCCATTTGCTCTTAACTACTTATTTGTATATTTTTATAAGGTACTCAGTTTTTCTCAGTTGTTTCTACGCAACGCTGTGCATGTAATAAGGTGGTTTGTCTACGTCTTCACATGGTTGCATCACAGCACAGGGCAAAGTTATGGTAGTCTTAAACTGTGAACTGCTGTGATACATGAGTCTGTTCGTTTTAGGAAAAGCCCTTAACAAGGCTGAAACATTGTTGGTTTGTTTGTTTGGGTCTCTGTGAGTGCTGGATTCTTTGTTACTTCTACTGTAGTGATTGGAATATGACTATTGCAACTGGCTGAGTCACATGGGTTAAAAGTATGATTGGGTTAAAAGGAAACTGTAGTCATTATAACCATTTCATCTCTTTGAATTGGTTTTAGTGCCCCGAGTTTCCTGGGACTCGCTGTCCCTCCTTTCAGTGCTAAACCATTTTAGAGCAGTTTAACACTAAATAAGGGTCCCTGGCCACCCATAATCCAG
Organism: Pelobates cultripes; assembly: GCA_933207985.1. Classification (NCBI taxonomy): domain Eukaryota; kingdom Metazoa; phylum Chordata; class Amphibia; order Anura; family Pelobatidae; genus Pelobates; species Pelobates cultripes. The sequence goes on from OW240913.1 coordinate 352,857,960, forward strand.
CCCCGTCAAGAGGTGTAGCTAAGGCAGAGATCACACACTTTCTTGTAGTCTTACCCATTCATAACAACAGTTGGAGCTCTGATAGGCTAAAAGCAGTCAGCTGATACTCTCAGCCAACCACAGCTGCCAATTGCCGCTCAGGCTAATACTTCCTCACTTCCAAGGCAGCACAGAGACTCTGGTTTAGAAAGCCACCAGGAAGGTAAATCCAAATTACACATGTCACGATGGAGATTGTGACATTACCCCCTCCTCAAAGTCGCCCCCAGGGCCTGAACAGGAACTCTATCTCCTCTTTTTCTTAGACTTAGAGGAGACATTATCTTTAGCGATTTTCTTAGAGGAGGCGTTTGCTGCTTGCAATGCTTTGTCAAGCTTCTCAAGATCCTGCTTACACATTATAGTGCCATTAGAATCAGAGTCCACCAGGTCAACATCACCATCATCAGGTGAGAAATCAAATATGTCATCTAGCAGAGGGTAGATATTCCCATAAGCATCCATGCCATAGGTACTGCCTTCTTCGAATGTCTGGGAAGCCACAGCACCTATAGCGGACCTGAATTCCAAGTTTCCATTTTTTTGTGGTTCAGGTAAGAGCTTTGCCTTGTCAGGTGGTAGCAAAGACTCTTCTGGAACAAGAGGTGGAGAATTCGCATGATCACCGATTATATGTTCTTGAGAGACACTGGCATCAGTAGCCATTGCAGTCTGGGTACTCTTCTGCATCACTGAACGTGGAAACATCCGACAGTACCCTTGACATTTTTCTGGCTGTGTTGCCGGGATAACAGGATGAAGGTGAGAAATACCTACTTGAAGAGGCTTAGGCCGAGTTGGGCGAATAGGGCAGTGGAAGATAAAGTGCCCTTCTTCTCCACAATAGAAACAGAGACAACAAGCCCTCCTTCGTTCTCTTTCTGTAGATGGCAGTCTTGTTCTAGTGCGGATGAAGCTGATCTCCATGGTTTCCTCCTTGTCCTCTAGAGTGCCAAGTTCCACATGGGTAACGTTATGATGACAAAGCAGGTCCCTGGAGGTAGGTTTAGACTGTAGCAAGATGGGATTCTTGTATTCATAAAATAATTCCTCTTCTCTAGGCAACCGGATTCTGCGAGAACCTGAAGTAGGCTTTGGAGTTGCTTTCCTTGATGCAAGGGTGAGCGTATAACTCTGCGAGCTGGACTCCCCATCAGGGAAAACTCCTGACATAATGAATTGACACTATGGAGTCTGCAGAGTTATACAAATTACTCACCTCCCTGGCTGAGCAAGTCTCCAACCTGTCCCAGAATGTCATGGATTTGCAGAGATGTTCATTGGCATTTAAAGGAGCAGTACATCCAATCCCGGAACATACATACCCAGAACCCTATGTCATTATGCCTGACAGGTTCGATGGTTCCCGTTCTGCTTTCCCGATGTTCAAGAAGGATTGTGAGCTACTGTTTGCCCTGAAACTTAAAACCTACGCCACCGACCTTATCAAAGTCCGCTTCGCTATTAACCTGTGTACCTGGCGGATTAAGGAGTGGGCACACCAGAAGCTGCGGGAGAGAAGTACTGTCTTGGACTCCTGGGAGTTGTTTATGTCCGCAATGGATTCTCAGTGTTTTGCACTCTACCCATAAAATCCTGCCTCACCCTGGTTCCCTTGTTTGGTTCCTGTCTCTCCGTATCTGCGTTCCAGTATTTCCTGTCTGATTCCGGCTTCTGACCTTGGCTTTCCTCCTGGAAATACTGGAACACAGATACGGAGAGACAGGAACCAAACAAGGGAACCAGAGTCAATGAACTGACACCCCTCTCAGGGTGAGGCAGGCTTTTATATCCAGCCAAATCCCGCCAAAGCCACCAGGAAGGTAAATCCAAATTACACATGTCACGATGGAGATTGTGACAATTATATAGTCTGTTGGTGGAATCGTATACTCTACCCATAATATATAGTCTATTGGTGGAATTGTATACTCTACCCATATTATACAGTCTACTGGTGGAATTGTATACTCTACCCATGTTATATAGTCTATTGGTGGAATCGTATACTCTACCCATAATATATAGTCTATTGGTGGAATTGAATACTCTCCCCATATTATATAGTCTATTGGTGGAATCGTATACTCTACCCATATTATATAGTCTATTGGTGGAATCGTATACTCTACCCATATTATATAGTCTATTGGTGGAATCGTATACTCTACCCATATTATATAGTCTATTGGTGGAATCGTATACTCTACCCATATTATATAGTCTATTGGTGGAATTGAATACTCTACCCATATTATATAGTCTATTGGTAGAATTGAATACTCTACCCATATTATATAGTCTATTGGTGGAATCATATACTCTCCCCATATTATTTAGTCTATTGGTGGAATCATATACTCTACCCATATTATATAGTCTATTGGTGGAATCATATACTCTACCTGTATTATATAGTCTATTTGTGGAATTGTATACTATGCTGGTGGAATTGTATATTCTACCCATATTATATAGTCTATTGGTGGAATCATATACTCTACCCATATTATATGGTCTGTTGGTGGAATCGTATACTCTACCTGTATTATAGAGTCTATTGGTGGAATTGTATACTCTGCTGGTGGAATTGTATATCCTACCCGTATTATATAGTCTATTGATGGAATTTTATCCTCTGCTGGTGGAATTATGTCAGCCTCCCCTGTCCTTCCTTCCTTCCTTTCAAGCTATTCACCGCAATCCTCCCTTCCTCATCCCTTATCTTCTATCTTCCCCACATCTATGCAATTAAACCACCATCCTCCCCTCCCAGTTTGTAAATCTTGTTGCTAATATGTATACTGCTAATTTGTTAATAGCTGTCATTGGTCACAGTGAAGACAATTCATGGCCCATACCATTTACCATCCTTGTCCAAAGCAGGCCCCTCCTACTGATTTGTCAATGGCCAATTAGCATCAACAAATGGAAACATTTGTGTTGAGTATTAGGAGCAAGTGTGTAGTGTTTACTTGTTGCAGAAGCACAATAAAAGATAATTAATATTTTGTGCCTATGATAAGATGAGACCTAATCACACAAAAAAATAAGAAATTATCACTGTGTGTATGCCTATGTGTGTGTGTGCCTGTGTGTGCTTTTGTGTGTGTGTTTCTGCTTATTTCTGTGTGTATGTATATATGTATGTGTGTTTTTCTGTGTGAGTGTGTGTCTGTGTGTGTATGTTTCTGTGTGTTTATATGTCTGTATGTGTGTGTGCGCCTGTGTGTTTTTCTGTGTGAGTGTGTTCCTGTGTGTGTGTGTGTCTGTATGTGTGTGTGCCTCTATGTGTGTGCCAGCATTGCATCCAATGACAGACAGATCATGAATTCTGCTTCAGAGTTCTCATCACGTTTTCTCCAGCATGTCACACCCACCAGGGGACAGAATTCACTTAAAAAGCTCGTCTTCCTCAGCTGCCCACGTAGATTCCCCATATATGGAGCAGACGCCAGAGAGGGATATCCCTTTGGACCACCCCTTTGGCGAAAATAAATCAGTGCTGCATTAGCTGACTTCTAACCAAAATAATTCCACTAAAAAAAAAAGAAAAAAATATAGCAATGCATTAGGTTAATTGAATGCTTTGTTTAATTGCTATATGTTTTATTCTTCTTTTTATTTTTATTTTTTTCTTTACAGAAAGGTGTTGGGAATCATAACCCATTTTAAAATGCGAAGGATTGCAGCATTATACAGCAGACGATGACTCAAGCTGCACCCCAACCCCCTCTCCTCTCCCCCCCCCCCCCCCCCCCCCCCCCCCCCCCCCCCCCCCCCCCCCCCCACCTCCAGCCTCTCCACTGACCACACCCCCCAGCCCTATGATAAATGTTTATTATAAGCTGCTGACGTCAAGAAGGACAGCCATCTTTGATGAGGGCAGAGCTCTTTTCATTGAAGAAGGAGACTCGAGGAGGTCAGGAACGGTGGTTCTTGCCTCCTGCAGCAACAGCCTTAAAAATAAGGTTTTCTAATAGTGGTAGTCGCCTTAGATAATTGCCTCGGCTGGAGCTGGTTACACGCCACTCACGGTAAGGAAAAACCCACCAGGTGTCATTATGGTTATATGTCTGATTTTTCTTCTCCTTCCTGATTTTTGTCTCTATTATTATTTTGTATTATTATTTTTTACTTGTTTATACGCCTTTCCCTCGAATTCAGGGAAGGGAGCGCTATTTGTTGATGGCTCTGCTCTTGCTGGTTGATGAGAACGGTAATTAATGATAGTTATCAGTGCCCAGATTTCCATGCGAAGGTAGGGTCGCAGGCGGTGGTTTGAGAATCTCCTGCACGGTTTGATGCAGTGTGTCCCCAGAGGAAGGCTAGCCCGCACCGAACACAGAACGTTCCATCTATGATTCAATGTTTACTTGGTGAACGTTCCATTCTAACATTCAATGTTTACTTGGCGAACGTTCCATTCTATGACACAATGTTACTGAGTGAACGTTCCATTTTATGATACAATGTTACTGAGTGAACGTTCCATTCTAAGTTACTGGTTGAACGCTCCATTCTATGATACAATGTTACTGGGTAAACGTTCTATACTGGGTGGGCGGATTCAGCACCGCAGACGGTGGACAGCGTTCTCCTCTGCAGAGATCCTGCTCCTGCAGCAAATACTAGGGAGCAGCCTGCTGCATTGTGCGGATTATAGCCTGGAGGTATACTACAGGCTGTATAGCTCTGCTCCCATATACTAATATAGCTCTACACCCATATACTAATATAGTAATCGAGCTCTGCCCTTATATACTAATATAGTTCTGCTCCCATATACTACAGGCTATAAAGCTCTGCTCCAATATACTAAGAGAGCTCTACTCCAATATACTAAGAGAGCTCTGCCCCATATACTAATAGAGCCGTGCCCCCATATACTATTATAGCTCTGCTCTTATATAGTAATCGAGCTTAGCGCTCATATACTGATATAGCTCTGCTCCTATATGCTATATAGCTATCTGTCCTCCCCCATACTACATGCTATAAAGCTATCTGTCCTCCCTCATACTGCATGCTATATAGCTATCTGTCCTCCCCCTTACTGCATTCTATATAGCTATCTGTCCTCCCCTATACTGCATTCTATATAGCTATCTGTCCTCCCCCATACCACATGCTATATAGCTATCTGTCCTCCCTCATACCGCATGCTATATAGCTATCTATCCTCCCTCAGACTTCATGCTATATAGTTATCTGTCCTCCCCCCATACTACATGCTATATAGCTATCTATCCCCCCATACTGCATGCTGTATAGCTATCTGTCCTCCCCCATACTGCAAGCTTTATAGCTATCTGTACTCCCCCATACTACATGCTATATAGCTATCTGTACTCCCCCATACTGCATGCTATATAGCTATCTGTTCTCCACCTAACTACATGCTATATAGCTATCTGTCCCCCCATACTGCATGCTATATAGATCTCTGTCCTCCCCCATACTGCATGCTACATAGCTATCTGGCCTCCCCCATACTGCATGCTATATAGCTATCTCCTCCCCCATACTCCATGCTATTTAGCTATCTGCCCTCCCCCATACTGCATGCTATATAGCTATCTGTCCTTCCCCATACTGCATGCTATATAGCTATCTGTCCTCCCTCATACCACATACTATATAGCTATCTTTCCTTCCCCATACTACATGCTATATGGTTATCTGTCCTCCCCCATAATGCATGCTATATGGCTATCTGTCCTCCCCCATACTGCATGCTATATAGCTATCTGTCCTCCCTCATACCACATACTATATAGCTATCTTTCCTTCCCCATACTACATGCTATATGGTTATCTGTCCTCCCCCATAATGCATGCTATATGGCTATCTGTCCTCCCCCATACTGCATGCTATATAGCGATCTGTCCTCCCCCATACTGTATGCTATATAGCTATCTATCCTCCCCCATACTGTATGTTATATAGCTATCTATCCTCCCCCATACTGCATGCTATATAGCTATCTGTCCTCCCCCATACTGTATGCTATATAGCTATCTGTCCTCCCCCATACTGCATGCTATATAGCTATCAGTCATCCCCCATACTGCATGCTATATAGCTATCTGTCCTCCCCCATACTGCATGCTGTATAGCTATCTGTCCTCCCCCATACTGCAGGCTATATAGCTATCTGTCCTCCCCCATACTGCAGGCTATATAGCTATCTGTCCTCCCCCATACTGCATGCTATATAGCAATCTGTCCTCCCCCATACTGCATGCTATATAGCTATCTTTCCTCCCCCATACTGTATGCTATATAGCTATCTGTCCTCCCCCATACTGCATGCTATATAGCTATCAGTCATCCCCCATACTGCATGCTATATAGCTATCTGTCCTCCCCCATACTGCATGCTGTATAGCTATCTGTCCTCCCCCATACTGCAGGCTATATAGCTATCTGTCCTCCCCCATACTGCATGCTATATAGCTATCTGTCCTCCCCCATACTGCAGGCTATATAGCTATCTGTCCTCCCCCATACTGCATGCTATATTTATCTGTCCTCCCCCATACTGCATGCTATATAGCTAGTTTTTGCTACTATACAGCATGTTCCGTAGATAGCCAGTACTGCATGCTTTAGTTAGATGTATTTGTTTTTAGCTGGGAGGCTGATAGGGTATTGTAGATGAAAGCTTTGGTTCTCACTCATACTGGCAAAAGGAAATTGTTTAGCTGATTTAGCATGATAAGATGATGGAGCCACACAAACCTAGAAATGCATATAGACAGAGGTCCTATTAAAATTTCTGCTATTTGTGTATTTATATTCCTTGACAATCGTGTGTATGTGTGTGTTTGTATGTATGTATGTATGTGTGTATGTGTGTGTGTGTATGTGTGTGTGTGTGTGTGTGTGCATGTATGTGTGTGTGTGTGTGTGCACCCATACATACACACATACGCACACATGCAGACTCACTTTGATATTGCTGTTAATGTTAATAAAAATATGTTGGAGCTTGAATGGCTGGCAATTTTGCAATTTTGCTGCACGCCCAGACAGTCCTGCGTAGTTGCGTCAAAAGGCAGCCTTTGAAGCTGACAGATTTACGTGATGGGGTATTAGTAATTACTGCTGGTTTTGTTACCCACTATCGAGAAAGGAAGGGGGAGGGATTTCTGCATTACTGCTCCAGTGGGGAGGGAGGCAGGATGCTTGTACCAAATTAACTGTAGTGGGAGCGGTACACACTCAGTGCCAGTGCCTGCAGGTTTGTTTATAAAGCCAGGGTTTAGTATTGAAAGGGTGTTGACAAGAATGGCAAGAAAGGCTGCAGGGCAAGTCATTTTCTTTGTTGGGTTTGTTTTTGTGAAACTAGTTCCTATAAATAGAAAGCTTTAATTGATAAATGTGACAGTCCTCTACTGGGGGTAAATATAGTATCCCTGTACCCCATTCATGGCAGTAATTATCCAACTAAGTGCCTTTAATTGGTTGCAGAACCCAACTTGTAATCAAACTACAAGGTGTTCATTACCTTCATATTAAGACATTAAAGTGGTTTGTGCATTTAACCCAGTAGAATCCGGCTTCCTGCGTGCCTACGCATATACAATAAGACTGTAGAGCACCTTTGTGGCTAGTAAGCGAGACATTTACAATGTAACTGCAATGACTGTGATATTTTCAGGGCAGCGAAGAGACTCGGTAAACCCCACCCCATTACTGCACCTCTAGAATAAGATTAGATGAAGAGGGTGCTCTTCCAAAGGAATTTGGCATCAGCTGTTGCAAACCCATCTCCGAGCATCACAAGACAAAAATAATCTAATAAAAATGATCTGATTTTAGCACAGACCCTTTAGACGCAGACACCTACATCCTATGTGATTCTCAATGGAGAATTTACGTTGGTATAGAAAGACAGGCGTCTGCAGTTTAGACGTGTTCACATATCAAAGCAAACAGCCACAGCCAACAGAGAAAATGGCCTGAAATTAGTTGATTATGGCTGTCGACACATTTTATTTACATGAAAAAAAAACTGTTTTAAAAGATTTGATAGAATATATTAGCATCATATGATGCATAATTATTAGGATGCTAAACAGCAATGTTATGTTCTGCTTTATAAAATAATTGTGGAGCCCCATAAATGACATTTTTATGCTGCTGGTGAAAATTGTGTTTTTAACATGATTCAGTGTGGATGGATTTGACATAATGACACATTCATAGTTAAATAGTTACCTAGTTACATAGTGATTTAGATTGAAAAAAATTACTCAAGTCAGGTATAGACTTTCACACATCCCGTTTTTTCTGTAATTCATCCAAAAGGAGTTGAAATACCCAGTTTCAAATGATTTCCAATTTTGACATATAAAGAATTTTTTTTTTATTTTGACTCAAAAATGGCATTCAGCTTGTGTTTTGTTCATTCTGTGGATTAGAGAATTGTAGGGTATTAAAATATATAATTCCAAGATAAATAATTGACATGAAAGGGACATCTTTAACAATGCATATTACAATTTGCAATTAATTTAAGGAAGGAAACCCAACAAGCATGAGTGTGTTGAAACATGATTCCATTTGTGTAAATGGAAGTAAGCAGAGCACTTATAAGAATTAGAATTAAGGAGGTAAAGCGTAAATATATACAACATACAACTGATCAGTTGGTAAGGCAGTTACAGCTTAGTATAGGCATATGTGAAAATGAAATGGAAACGATGTATCTTAGATTGTTTTGTGTGTCTCCATGTTAAGATCAATAGGTCAGCTCCCCTTGGGAATTTCTTAATGCTTAGTGAATTAAGATAACTCTGTGTCAGGAATATTTGGCATGCTCCGGTCAAAAAATTATTCTATTATGCGTTTGAACTTAATCTAAACCATAAAGGCATATTACATTTACAACGATCCTAATTTGCCGATGCCTAATTACTGTTGGATATTTTTCCCTATATTATATAAGGAGATATATATATATATTATTAGTATTATTATTTTATTATCTATATAGCGCCAGCAAATTCCATAGCTCTGTACGATGTGTATATATATATATATATACACACTTATTTACCTTTTTGTGTCACTTTACCCCACTCCCTCTAGCATGTAAGCTCATTGAGCAGGGCCCTCAACCCCTCTGTTCCTGTGTGTCCAACTTGTTTGGTTAAAACTACATGTCTGTTCGTCCACCCATTGTAAATGGCTGCAGAATTTGACGGCGCTATATAAATATCATAATAATACTAATAATAATATATAGGTATGTGTAAAAAAAAAAAAAAACTACATAATAACAGAGTTCAACCCATTTGAACCAACTGAGCAGACAATTTCCACACGTTTACATCAGTTATAAAGTAAGTCATAGTTACGAAGATATAGAAATGACACAAAACGAGGAGCCATTCCATAAGAGGAAGTCAGATGCATGATGGGAAATACAAATTAGTTCCAGTTCTGTGGGGAAATTTCAGAATCCTAATAATGAATGACAGAACACATATGTTGATTTTATTATCTCCTAAACCTTGATATTAGGGGATTCACTTTTAGAAAATATAAAATTCTGTGAAATAATGAGTTTGGATATCATATCTCTAGAAAATGTTGATTCAGCTATAGAATTGTGTTCCAGATGTTTCATTGGGCATCTGCTTAACTGGGCTGTTATTTTTTTTTTTTTTTAAATAACAATAAAATGGTGAAATAAAATGTATTTATAGTTTGTGTATGTGGGTGGAGAAGGAGGAGGAATGAGAACAAACCATTTTAGAGATCAAGATATTTGTTCAAACGAGTGATATAATCAACTCAGTTCTACCCAGATGGTTTATACGATACATTATGGAACAGTTTAGTCTGTAATAGTAGTTCATATAAGGCCCTTGGAACCTTTTGATCCTATAAATGTATTTTATTCTAGCAATAAATACTTGTTTGTTTGGTTTACACGCTGTTCAGAGTTTCAGAGTATTTTAGCACTCTATATACCAATCTAGTAAAATAAAATATAGTATCTGCTCTGTATAGGTATACAACAAAGTGTTTTATTTATGCATAAGAAAGGCTTAGGAAATCAAAATGTTTTAGTTACTCTTAGTCACTGTTCTTTCCTGCATTCTGTTCAAATAAAAATAATTTTGCATAGGCAGCAAATCAATAAAGCCCATATTCAATTTTCAGATTCAAATTGCATTACCTCACTGAAAGCGACTATCAAGCACTATAGTATGTATATGGTTGCGGATGAGGCTCTTGTTGATTTACTCATCATATTAAGATGTCAGACGAGCAACATCCTACATATTTAATGACCAGTGGCAAAGTCATTCGAAGAGCATTGTATGAAATGGCAAATCAGAACATAAACAGTCAATTATGCTACACACAGTACATAAAGTGAGTTACAATCTACTCAAAATCTAAAATCTGTCTAAAAATACCAGTGCGGCTATCCGAGTAGAAACTGGGAAAAAAACTAATTTGGTGGAATACTTGCTGGAGTTGTGTGGCATTGATCATGTCAGCTAACGCAGGAGGAACAGAGATACAGTGCACTGAGATGGATGGGATGTTAATAAGTGTGTATTACCAATGGTCAGCAGGACCAGATGGTCAAAGACAAAAGGCAGGATAAATCTTACGGTGTTATAGCAAGAGTAGTCAAGGGTCTGGGGAACATGGGATCATGGAAGTAAGAAGGTCAAAGGTATGGATGAGCACTTCAGGAAAAACATCTCAGGGATAACAAAAACTGCTAAACCAGGAAATGAAAATGGAAACCCTGTGATCTTGCAATGGAGCAGATGGAAGGGCTGCTTGGGTTGATAACAGGATACAGGTATTTAGCAGCTAATCATTATCTTGCAGCATGACTGCAAAGTGACTGATCTTAGCTGGGTCTTTAGATCACTGGTGCGATGTATAACACTTTCAACAGCCTATGTAATGCAACACAAAGCCCCTTGGACCTGGAAGACAATAGATGTGGGTGAAGCCAGAAACAGATAAATAAGGCAGTACCTTCATCACAGAGCTACTCCATGCAAACATGAATACCACCATTTTACTTAAGAGACAGATTTCTCTGATATAAAATATTGTCAGTTGTTCTTTTATTTATTTTTTCTCAACTACTTTTTTAAAATATGAATCTGTCCAATATCAAAATGCTTTACAAAAAATATAATTGATACAATAGTTTAGTAGTAACTGTAATAATGAGGCAGGAAGCACCTTGACTAATCAGTTGTTAACAGGAATCCAGGACGCTGGACTGCAGATATAACAGAATGTTTTTTATAAAGGTCTTCATCATGATATGCACAATCCCCAGAGGATGAGAGCCCTGATTGTTCTGCAACACAGAAGACAGAAGCCAATCGGTAAATCTCATAGTTAGTAGGGTCTTTAAGATAGACCTTTGGTCAGCAATGGAAATTCAAAACAATATTTAGACATAGAATCACAGGAAAATAGGAATTCTAGAATGTGGCCTAATCACTGAAACACGACCTCATCTGACAAGGTGATGCAACGCAGTATTGCAGTTTATACCTATCTGAATCAGTAATCAAATTCACATTTTCAGTTTGGCTATTAATGATGTTCATGTGCGAAAATAGCTCATCGGTGATGGGTTTGACAATTGGCAGAGTAGGCAGCTGCCTATAGGCTCACGCCTGCTAGGGACGCCTATCCAGTCTAGAAATTTGTACTGGGTCCTTTTTATATATATATTAGAAAAAGGGATTGGGAAGAGAGTGAAAGATGCTTCTTAGCTCTTATTGGCATCCTACAAGTCAGACATAAAGCAACAAGGAAGTGGATATTTGGGGGGGGGCTTTCATGCACCATAGGTGTACACCAGGCTGCATACATCCTGTGCCCAGACAGATTATTTGCATCAAAGTGGAGTATCCTGCTTAATAGTCAGAATGTGACCTTGATTTTCCAGTTGTTTGTAATGATCATAAAATATCAGGACTTATTGCTAGATTCATTTAGATAATTCATTATGAATATAGTTGCTTGAGTACTTAAACATATGTACTTCTTATGTGCATGTCTGGTAAAGACTCATTGAGAATTCGCCAAGAACATGTGGACGGATGTACTTACTGCTTCCAGGGTCAGCTATCTCAGAGGTTTTCCATGTTTGTCGGTGAGAGCTTTCCAATCTCACTAAGTATGTGAATCCCTACAAAAGAGAATGATTTACTAAGACACAGTTAAGGAATAGAATAATAGCACAGTTCTCTCGGTCATCATCATTAGTAGTTCATATTGATTTCTGGTTGACAATTACTTTTTGACTGATCTTCTCAAAGTTATTAATGCAGACGGACTCAGGTGTTTTTACTAGCAATAAACCCATGTTCAAAGCCGTCACCTGATATGCAGATTAGGCACTTGCTGACAAACTTAGAAGATTATTGAAAGCCATGCATCTGTAAATATATTGTACTTGTTTGGTTTTAACGGGTTTTCGAAATTTGCTATATATTTCAGATGTTTTTAAACACAATAAGCTAAAGAAACTCTTAGAAATCATCTCAATGGGTAGAGAGAGAGGGAAAGGGAGAGAAAAAAGTGCACGGACAGTGTAATGATCGGGTTTAAAACAAAGCCACAACTTGGTCTCTGCAGACCATCAGATTTTCCTGCAAATTAAATACATTCAGGGGTATCTTTTAACATACTAGTTGAAAAATGAATTGCATGTTTTTTGCATTATCTCCTATATGCATGAAATACGAGGCAATCAACTCCAGTCAACAATGTCCCCTTAAACATAAAAATTTGGAGTAAAATATTTTAACTTTTCAAATGTTTACATTAAAATATTGAGTTGGAAAGGGCTGCCATTCTTTACAGTATTGTTGGTTTTACATTGTGTCATTTATAGTTAGTACTTTGAGTTAGGGGAGGCAGATTTAGGTAGGACATAGGGTTAGTGTGGTTAGGTTGCCTCGGAGTACTGAGAGTTAAAGTGTACATAACCTTGAAAGGTAGGTACCCATTAAAGTTCCTTTAATCATATATAGAAATCCAGTTGGTATACCACACAACAAAAAAAGGACAGGAAACAAACGAAACACTCCGCAGAACATGGCAAAAGTGTGCAAATTGCAGAAAAAATAAGGTTCAACAGATACAAAAATAAAAAATGGGTAGCACAAACTCAAATGTGCACAAACAAGATACCTGTCTGACTATAAGCCTAGCTTTCTCTAATTTACCTCTAACTCTAAACACTCCCTAACCATAACTCTCCTCGGTTCCACACTATCCCTATAGTGTAATGCTAAAACACTAGCCTAACATTATATTTCAATGTAATTCCCTTGTCGCTTGTACACAATCTTATAGCCTCTATTACCTTAAAGTGATACTATAGGCACCACAATAACCTCACCTTAATGAAACAGTATTAGTATAAAGAGCATGCTCCTTCAATCTCACTGCTCAATTCTCTGCCATTTAGGAGTTAACTCACTTCTGTTTCTGTACATGTAGCCTATCCACACCTCTCCTGGCTGTGATTGACACAGCCTGCATGAAAAAAGTTTTATTTTCAATCAGATGTTAACTTGCTTTAGAAGTTCTTATCTTCTGTTTTGTAAATAGAACTTTAATCATACAAAGTAAGCTACTGTGTACAGAGTAGGAGGTAAGAAATCAATTCTAAAATAAACAGAATATGCAGTAAAGGAAGTGTAAACATTAGATCTCTCTTTACAGGAAGCATTTAGGAAGGCTGTGGAAGTCACATGCAGGAATGTGTGGCTAAGCTGTGCAAACAAAGTGCTTTGACTCCTAAATGGCAGAGTTTTCAGCATGGAGACTGCAGGGGCATGATCTATACACCAAAACTGCTTCATTAAGCTAAATATTTTTTATTGCCTATATTATTACTTTAACAATGGATCTGTCATTTTGCAGAATTTTCAAAGGGTCATTACACCATATTATAGAACTGCAACATTTTCCAGTTGACAATTAAAAAACATACATAAAAATATAATTTTTTTTTACCAAAAACACAAACATAAATCAATTGCTGTAAATTATCCTCTTCTATGTATACATGTCCAAACTAAACTTTAACTTCTGGCTGTAGAGACAAATTAATGTTACAGCAATGTTACGGGTAACCAGAAAACAGCTCAGAACAGTAATAATGTTAGCATATGAAAACATGGACATTTCATAATGGGATTAAACATATAGCGTCCATTTATAGAAAGTTCAGGACCTTTTAAAGATACAAGACGCTAATGAATATATCTTGTTATAAACACAATTCAGCAATGCGTTCTGCAAATAAGGGAGATTAGGGAAGGTCAGTTTTCTCATGTGTTTGACTCCCCGAATGTACTGCATTATTTTAACTGCATTATCTTAGCTTTATATTCAGAATAACACACAGCCCAGGCCTTTAATTACGGAGTTTTATCTTCTCTAAAGGAAGCTTTGGATGCATTTCTTTAAAACAATAGATCGTGGGGTTTTTTCTGATTCACAAGACAAGTTATTTTCCAGAATTCTCATTTCACTTATTTCGCTCCCTTTTTCTTTCCCTTTTCTCTCTTAGATGCTCGTACCACATGTACCAGACTTTACTTATTAGAATAAATCCTCCCCCACCCCTTTTACTTTATCACTGCATTTTGTGAGAAAGCAGGTACAGTCACATTTGGCCATTTATTTCTGGTATTGTTTGAGGATACTTTTCAAATTCCCTTTGTGTTCCTCCAGTTTGTAAATGCTTGATATTGACATTTTTATCTGTTGTTCATTCCTTACCCCTAATTCCTACCTTGGTGTCTTCTTAACTTATCAATAAAATAATTTACAAAAATAAAGATAATGGATGGATAGAGAGAGAGAGAGAGAGCGAGAGATAGGTAGATAGATAGATAGACAGATGATAGATAGATAGACAGACAGGGAGATGATAGATAGATAGATAGATAGACAGATGATAGACAGACAGATAGGTAGATAGACAGACAGACAGGGAGATGACTGATAGATAGACAGATAGATGATAGACAGACAGACAGGTAGATAGATAGATTATGCACAATTAATTATAGTGAAATCAATCTTTAGAATTTACATAATGTATAAACTGTTTTACTAATACACGTATTTCTGGGCATTAAAATAAGTCAAGTGGATCGTTTTAGCATTAAGTAAATTAAACTGAGACTGAGAACGTCATAGATGACAGTCATTATGGTTTACAGAGTTCAGTTTTGCTTTAATGCACATGTTGTTTTATAAATAATATACATGTTTTTTTATTCACATTTGTTTCTCAATGAATGGTCCAAAGTCACTATATGACTGCAGAAAATGGTGTTTAGTTCCTACAGTTTTGTTTTATTATACCTAGGTAATTAAGAATTTGGATCATTATTGTAAATCAGGGGTCCTCAAACTCCGGCCCCCCAGATGTTGCAGAACTACAATGCCCATGATTCTTTGAATTACATAGCCAGAGAATCATGGGAGTTGTAGTTCAGCAACATCAGCAACATCGGGGGAGGAGGGGGCAGAGTTTGAGGACCCATGTTGTAAATGATTCAATTGCTTCTGTTTACCTAAAGATATATGCAGCTGTGAGACTCGAGTAAAATCATGCCAAGGCCAGTGCCATCACCTACAGTTTCTATACGTACTTCCACTCCATTGAAAAAATTAAAAGGTTGAGCAACCACCATGACCACTTCAGTAATTTAAAGGGATTATGGTGCTTGGAGTCTGTACATACAGAGATATTGTATGATGCGGCTTGCAAAATAAGCATCTGGCTTCTGCAGTTCTGCAGATGTCAGATTTGCATCACTGGCCATTAGATGGCCATTGGCACTCAGAGGGAACCCAGGTAAGAGGGCACTGTAGTGGTTAATATGCTTGGAGTAACAGATCAGAGAGACTGTCTGACCCAAGGTGCATATATATGGCTGAAGGATCCTGCCATTTACAAAAGGTAGGGATTAAAACTACAACTCCCATGATGCTTTGCATGCATTTAGAATGACAAAGCATCATGGAAGTTGCCACAAACAGGGCTATACATATGACACAAGGTTACACATTTAGGCTGGAAGAAAGGAGATTTCATCTACATAGAACATAGAACATACATCTAAGGCAAAGAAAATGTTTTTTGTTTTTTTACAGTAAGAGCAATAAGGATATGGAATTCTCTGCCTGAATTCTCTGCCTGAAGAGGTGGTTTCATCAGAGTCCATAAAGATGATTAAACTGCAATTGGATAAATACTTGCAAAAACATAACATACAGAGGTTAATTTCTAATTAGCTGCTTGATCGAAGGAGACATTTGACTGCTATTTTGGGGTCAAGAAGGAATTTTTTCCTCGTTTGTTGCAAAATTGCCTTCTTTTGGATCAACAGCAAAAACATATATGAGGAAGGCTGAACTTGATGGACGCAAGTCTCTTTTCAGCTACATAACTATGTAACTATGTAAGTTGTAGTTCTACAACATCTGAGGATCTACCTGTTTGGCAGCCCTGGTATAGACTCTGATAAAACCACTTCTTCATGATAAAACCACTTCCATATCTTTATTGCAAATCTATGCAAGTAAAGTATGCCACCAACAAAAACAGCCAAAGTGAAAATTGGGACAAATCACAATATAAAAAGCTAAGATTGGCTAACGCGTTTCACACCTAAAAGGCGTGCTTTCACATTCATCAATTAGAGTCACATTTATTTAAGCTCCAGACTTCAACCAGTGTGGAAGTTTTCTTTGACAGGGTTTCACTCAGCATCCCTGCATTTCTGTGGAGGGGTAGTAAATTCCACTCATCACTGATACTGAACATGGTCAAAGTATAGAGCTATAGATTCTAGAATCTGTGACGGGAAAGGGGGGTATACTCTGAGCGCAAGCTGAAAAGCATGTCTTGTATATACAGATGGTTGATGTTAACACACTTATTGTATGTACATACTATATGTCGGCATTATGCACACACATATACAGTTGCAAGAAAAAGTATTTGAACCCTTTGGAATGATATGGATTTCTACACAAATTGGTCATAGAATGTGATCTGATCATCATCTAAGTCACAACAATAGACAATCACAGTCTGCTTAAACTAATAACACACAAAGAATGAAATGTTGCCATGTTTTTATTGAACACACCATGTAAACATTCACAGTGCAGGTGGAAAAAGTATGTGAACCCTTGGATTTAATAACTGGTTGAACCTCCTTTGGCAGCAATAACTTCAACCAAACATTTCCTGTAGTTGCAGATCAGACGTGCACAACGGTCAGGAGTAATTCTTGACCATTCCTCTTTACAGAACTGTTTCAGTTCAGCAATATTCTTGGGATGTCTGGTGTGAATCGCTTTCTTGAGGTCATGCCACAGCATCTCAATCGGGTTGAGGTCAGGACTCTGACTGGGCCACTTCAGAAGGCGTATTTTCTTCTGTTTAAGCCATTCTGTTGTTGATTTACTTCTATGCTTTGGGTCATTGTCCTGTTGCAACACCCATCTTCTGTTGAGCTTCAGCTGGTAGACAGATGGCCTTAAGTTCTCCTGCAAAATGTCTTGATAAACTTGGGAATTCATTTTTCCTTCGATGATAGCAATCCGTCCAGGCCCTGACGCAGCAAAGCAGCCCCAAACCATGATGCCCCCACCCCCATACTTCACAGTTGGGATGAGGTTTTGATGTTGGTGTGCTGTGCCTTTTTTCCAAACAACTCAACTTTGGTTTCATCTGTCCACAGAATATTTTGCCAGTACTGCTGTGGAACATCCAGGTGTTCTTGTGCAAACTGTAAACGTGCAGCAATGTTTTGTTTGGACAGCAGTGGCTTCCTCTGTGGTATCCTCCCATGAAATCCATTCTTGTTTAGTGTTTTACGTATTGTAGATTCGCTAACAGGGATGTTAGCATTTGCCAGTGACTTTTGTAAGTCTTTAGCTGACACGCTAGGATTATTCTTCACCTCATTGAGCAGTCTGGGCTGTGCTCTTGCAGTCATCTTTACAGGACGGCCACTCCTAGGGAGAGTAGCAGCAGTGCTGAACTTTCTCCATTTATAGACAATTTGTCTTACTGTGGACTGATGAACAGCAAGGCTTTTGGAGATACTTTTATAACCCTTTCCAGCTTTATGCAAGTCAACAATTCTTAATCGTAGGTCTTCTGAGAGCTCTTTTGTGTGAGGCATCATTCACATCAGGCAATGCTTCTTGTGAAAAGCAAACCCAGAACTGGTGTGTGTTTTTTATAGGGCAGGGCAGCTGTAACCAACACCTCCAATCTCATCTCATTGATTGGACTCCAGTTGGCTGACATCTCACTCCAGTTAGCTCTTGGAGATGTCATTAGTCTAGGGGTTCACATACTTTTTCCACCTGCACTGTGAATGTTTACATGGTGTGTTCAATAAAAACATGGCAACATTTCATTCTTTGTGTGTTATTAGTTTAAGCAGACTGTGATTGTCTATTGTTGTGACTTAGATGATGATCAGATCACATTTTATGACCAATTTGTGCAGAAATCCATATCATTCCAAAGGGTTCACATACTTTTTCTTGCAACTGTACTTCATACATTCTGTTGACATATTTAGGCAACTAAATTCCCAAATACCAATAAACAGAGAGACCATTTGACCCTTTTGTATGTGACAATATGTTAGACCCTCTATGAAATGCAGAACAATGGATGTTATATAATCTCTAAAACATTTTATCTCAACCAATATTCCTCGAAAGCTTGAATAAATAATTGAAAACTGAAATTGTGTAAATCAAAATCAGAGATAATAAAAAGTGCTAAAAAGTCATTCAGGGGACAAAAGTAAAAAATGGATAAAAACTTCTATAAATGATGCCCTTATAATGCAATCAAAATAATGCAGCACTGTGCAGATTAATCAATAAGCTGCTACACACTTAAGTGTCGTGATTCCAGACACAAACACACTTAAGAAGGAATAAAATAAAAAATTGGTTCCTTTGGTGTCCAGCCTGGCAGGACACCAAAGGAAAAAACTGGAAGTAACAACATTGCTGATTCCGTTCTGACCCCAGACTCAAATCGTTTGTGAGAAGTGGAGCCTCTCTGCCCGCATAAAACTCACCTACGGCCATCTCGTAAACAGTAATTATTCATTTTAACTGTATATTGTAATTAAATATTTTGTTTTTATGTACTCTTGATATACTGCATTATTATTCTGTACCTGTGAATTTTTTTTACATGTCATACATTATCTTCTTTCTTTGTCTTACAAGGGCTATATTAGCAGGTTTTCCTGCAGTTTGCGCTCCACTTATTATTTTTTATGAAATTGTGTAAATGTTTGAATTTTTTTGTGATTCTCATTGTATGTTTCACACAAATAATGCCTATTCTTTAAGGTGTGACTTGTTGGGAATTCAACCTGAATTTCAAATTTTGGACTAAAACAGTTAAACAGAAAATTTTAACTGACTTCCTATCTGCCTAATAAGGTCTAAAATGTGGAATTTTGTTCAGAATTCACTATGTTACCTACTATTCATACTATAGTGAATAACTGAATGTTAATCTATTTCTTAATAAATACATCTTGTTAGATGAGATAATGGGGCGAAGAATGGTTTAGCTAATATAATACCTCCCGGAAAAGTAGCATTTGCCTTGTAGTTGAATTATTTTACATTGAATCGCATCTACTTTAACTTGGTTAGAAAACTGGTATTTTCTGATCACATTCCAAGTCACGTTGGAAGAAGTTGTAGAATATTTATTTTTAGCAATAAATGTCTTGTCTTTTCTTGTATATCAAAAAATGTTCAATATAACATACATTGAACCAAAGAACAATAAGTTAAATAATTAAAGGAACACAAATGTATTCCTTACCCTACAATGTAAAAGTCCTTATCTAGCACTGGCCCAGGAAGCACCTCTAGTAGCCATCTGAAGAGTGGCAAGTAGAGGTGTCCATAGGCTGTAATGTAAACACTGCATTTTGTCTGAAAATACAATGTTTACTGTAAAAAGCCTGAAGGGACTGATTATACACAATAAGCTGTAGTTGTTCTGGTGACTATAGTGTCACTTTAACATGTTTTACTGATTTGGGATTTATTTTACTTTGTAGCTTCTTTGTGTCTTATCCTTACTGTCTTGAAGGGAAGTGGTGTCTAGTATGTAATGGTACCATCCTTCAAGAATGAGAATACATTAATACAGACCTGTAATTATTTGACTGTTGTATGTGTTGAAATGCAAAAATGACAAGTGTTAACATACTAACATACTGTTGACTTGTTTCAATGTACAGTATAATAAGATAAGTTACGAGATACATTTATTTTATTCGTATGTATATAACGTTTAATGGGTCTCTCTGCATCATATTTAGACTATATTATTTTCTTTAGATTTCTTTTAGTTGTTACATAAATCCTTATATGGTTCTTTTTGTGTATATTTATCATTATATAAATAACTGCTCTTAATTGCACTTTAAAGAAAAGAAAACTGCAGAGCTCGTAGAAATTAGTTCTGTTTTTGGATCTCTGCTTGAAAAATGCTTACAAGGTAACTCTTACATTACACTGCCGCAGTGGTGGCTCACTAGTCAGATCCGATTCTGTTATACGAGTAATGTTAGGTATCCCAAGAAAAAAACGTCCATTGCCGTGTGTGGGATATATATTTAATATGTTCAACTTAAATTTTCTATAATAGTTATTGTTTATTCCTTCTGATTTTTTATTTTATTTAGTAGATCCTAAGACATCCTAAAACTATCTATCTGAGCCACAGTGAAAAAATGTATCAAATACAATACAGATGCTAAGATTGCTTAATGCGTTTCACACCTAAAAGTTTGCTTTCTCGTTCCTCAAATAGGTTTCCATTTATTAAAGCTCCAGTCTTCAACTAGCATAGAAGCAAATTTCTTCGACTGGGTTTCACTCAGCACCTCTGCATTTCTTCGGAGGGATAGTTGATCCCACCCATCACTAATAGTGTACACAAAAAAATTATCAAAATAGAGAGCTATATTTGACCCTACTGTATGTGACAATATGTCAGATCTTCTATGAAATACTGAATAATGGATGATGCATAATCTCTAAAATATTTTATCTCAACCAATATTCCTGTAAAGGATAAATAAATAATTTAAAAACTGAAATAGTGTAAACTTCTGAATATATTTGTGGTTCTCGTGCTAGGTTTCACACAAATCATGGTTATTCATTAAGGTGTGAATTGTTGGGAATTCAAACTGAATTTCAAATGCTGAACCAAACAATGTTTAACTAGTATGTATTTGTGAGGTGTGAAGAATTTAATTAAATGCAGAAATCCATAACTCTTTATCCCGCAACTTGATGCCTCCATCTTGTGTCTTGTTGTCAGCCATTGTTATAAGCTCTGTCCCTCGCACCGGGCAGTCAGCACAGAGAAAGCATATAGAGAAGAGGAGAAATGAAACAATATTTTTATTTCTATTTTTTATTTGCACTATTTGTCACAGGTTTGCCTTCTCTGAACTGGGTTGTGATGTCATTTGTTAAATCTTTAATATAAAAGAAAACAGTGCATCTCACGGAAAAGGTTAACACAAATTATAGGTGATTTTCGATATTTTATTTTAGACAAGGGACAGTTACCCTTTAAACTATCCTAAAAAATGTCTCCGGTGTAATCTTTTCCATAAATAGAGAACATTGGTTGAAGACACCCATCTTTGTAATACAGATCAGTTGTGTTTTGTCAATGTTGTCTAGCGTGTTATCCTAGAAAGATACCAAGATTTCTCTAGTCATTAAAACACAGTGGTCTCTTAAGTATCAGATCTGAAGTGTAAAAATAGCTACACAATCAGCCTGCCCCTTCTTAAGAGACAGAGGGTAGAGGATACAAATGAGAAGACCAACAATATTGTTAGATGTGGCTGCTGTGCTCTGTATACAGCAACCAAGCAAACATGACCTTTAATCATTCTTGGGGAAAGGTGTCTGTAAAGTGATAAAATATCCTCTAAAAACAGGATGGCAGCATCACGTGAGGAGAAGAACATTGACTTGACATGATTAATGACTTAGGCAGCACTTAATCATACGTTCTCTTTGGTGAAGGTTAAAGAGATAAAAGAATCCAATTTGAAAGGACTTCATTTCATACCTTGAAGGACTGGGAAGGTAGATGTGGGTTTGCACCACTGTGGTAAAGTGGGAATTATATACAGTTGTAATCAAAATGATTCAACACCCATTAAAAAACAGATGTATTGTCAAAATGCACAGACTCTCAGCTGTTTGCAATAAACAAATCAAATAAAAGCATTTGAAATAGCTCACCACAGCAAATGCTTCAACTGGTTTCCCTAAAATCAACTGAAAATGGAACTTATAATGACTTCTCCAACCCACTGAACTTATTCAACCCACTGAATAGAATCCCTCACAACAGCACAAATGTGCAAAAGCAGGTTTTGTCTCAAGCACACTGATGCTACTAATCATGGAATGTATTAGTTGCACCAGGTTTGCTTGAGCTGGAACACTTAAAATACCTGAGCTGGCTAGAGGTTTGTTGAGTGTCACGTTTGACTGCATGTTAGAAATATGGCTAAGTCAAAGAATGGTCCACAAAGGTGTGCAAAGATGATCGCCCTTCACAAACAAGGAGCAGGATGCAAAAACATAGCAAGGTCACTGAATGTTGGCCTAACTTATTCGCTTAAGTTGGAATAATTATGAATTCAGAATTGATTTAAAGAGACTCAAATCTTAGGCCAAATTCACCCAATTGGAAGAATTTTCCAACTGAGCTATATTTTTAGTTTGTCTATTTTATTTATTAATTTATCTATTTTAATAAATTCTTTATTTAGTGTGAGAAAAGGAGTAGTACAGCATTTTTTTGTTATATGCCTGCATATTTCTACATTTAACATTTGAAAAACATTTTTTTAAACAGAGTTGTAAACGGAAAGCAGGACAGTATATAAAGATATACAATTTGACTATTTTAGCCTAAAATTTGACTTTCACTTAGAAATCACTTTAATTAATCCTTGATATCTTAGCACACTGTGGCATTAAACGTGTAAGTATGCGTTTGGACCCCCAAAGCCTTTACACTGATATTAGAATACACTGTATATGTACACTATTAGAACGTATTTGTCAATTTTTTCCCCTCAGTGTGGGTGAATTCTTTGAGAACATATTTCTTTCTATACCATGTAGGTTTGTGATTATGTGGAATTATGCATTTAGTTAGAGATCTAAGCATTGCAATGATTGAGCTCAGAGTGTCACCTAAATACAAGTCTGGCCCCTCTGGTGACGATTGGATAGTGCAGACATTGCATCATATAAATTATAAGCTGAGACAGTTGTGGCTACATTGTCATAATTTACACATTATCCATGCAACTTTAGACGAGGCACCAGGCATGGGTGCTGAGGAGATCCCTAATTTTTACTAGAGGAGAGTACCCAAAGCGTTAATGGGTTGTTTCCCGGCCCGAACAAGGACCTCCCCTGCTCCCCATTAGAACGTTTGCACCAATCAATCAGAAAGTTTGTACTCGCAACATAGGTTTGAAACCGCAAGTGAAGTAATTCATGAGTGCTCTCCTGGGTGTCTACCATTCGTACCGATGAACGGTGGCCAGGGGGAGCATTCATACT
The DNA here is from genome assembly GCA_933207985.1 of Pelobates cultripes. Taxonomy (NCBI): domain Eukaryota; kingdom Metazoa; phylum Chordata; class Amphibia; order Anura; family Pelobatidae; genus Pelobates; species Pelobates cultripes. The sequence goes on from OW240913.1 coordinate 352,881,724, forward strand.
CCGAAAGGAGACACTTCCCCTGTCTGGGTTCCACACCGGGACCTCGCGAACGGAGGTTAGTCGAAAGAGGAGCCGTTGTGCAGGTCCCTGAGATTGGTGTGTAAGCTTTTGGGGAAAGAGGCACTGGCTGGTTTGGCAAGCTTTTCTGTGCCCGAGGGACAAAGAGACTGTCTCTTTTCCTGCGGGTGGGCTTTCCTGTGCCTGGGAGAAAAAGGGACGGTCCCTTTTTCCACACCTTGATTCCCAGACACAGAGGCTCCTGGGAAGAAGACCTCTGGCGGTTGGTGTGGGAAACCCTGTAGATTTAGTGGCAGGCTTTGGGGACAAAGGGAATGGAGTCCCTTCCCGCGCTAGGACCTCAAGGAGGGGGAGGATCCTGGGATGTGACCCTGTGTGGTTCTGTGGTAGACCTTTTGCATTGGGTTATGCATAAAAGCCGTGTGTGGCCAATAAAATTGTGTTGTACCTCCAGGACTGTGTGTCGTCCAGTTACTGGGGGGGAATGGGTCCTCCTCATACTCTAGGTGACTCCTGAATGGCCGAAGGAAGGGAATTAGCGAAGGTAACCGGTCGGGTTACCTGTGGTCCGCTACACTCATATCACCATAACTAGTATATTAAGCTGTAGTAGTTATGGTATTTTGTCATCGCACTTATGACAAATCATGGCTTGAACTATCTTGCTTTGCATGTAATGCGTCTATCTCATATATTAGTTCCCCCTTTTACGTTGCATTACTGAAATAAATGTTTTTCACGATATTCTAATTTTTTGAGTATCACCTTATTTCTAATTATATTTATTTTGCTGTTTTGATTTTTTTCTGCATTAGTTTTACTTTTTTTTTTTCTACTTTATGCACAAAATATCATATGATTATCTTTTGGCCGACACTTCGCCCTTTATTTCACCTTTAATAGGCGGTGTGATGGATTTTTATTAATTTATTCTGACATTGTTCTATTAAATTATAACTGTATAGAAGTAACGTGATCAATTTCCAATGAACTAGCAGATTTTTCTATATATTTTCATCTTACCATTATTATTGGCACAGAAGTGACCCAGTTATGAATTAGTGCATAAAAAAGATGTGACAAATCAGTTTATGAATATTAATGCGTTTTTTTCAATTATATAAGTATGGCACGGTTATTAGACATATGATCTGATTTTCATACTTTGGCATGCGTTTTCTTTCTTGGTAATTTAGGAAAATTAACAATTGTGATAAGCTTGCTTCGTTGATTTATGATTTGCTTCTATTACGTATTAGTCTGGTTTAACTGCAAAAATATCCAGTCTCTCTGAGCCAGCACTTGTCACTTCGTATCATGCGCATGTCAATCATGAAATATCTTAAGGAGTGAAAAGTTTAACGCCGGATACAAATACAAAGTTTGCGCATCAGTTGTTCTGCATCTTCGTAAGCCATGTTTGCAAGTCGCACTAAAAATAGGCACTTTTTTTTCTTTTCCCTCCAGCTTCTGCTGTGTCATTTTTTTGGTCCAAAGCGGTCATCAAAGTCTTGTCATTCTTACATTATCATGTAAACATAATGGTTTACTGGAAAGTTTTATATAATGATTTATTGAGAGTTCGTGTTTGGAATGCATGGTTCTATTTGCTACTAGTATATAAATATAAATATTTATACCTTTCTTATTCCTTTGGAAAACTAACGACTGAAAGCAAAGTGGATACAATATCAGAACAATTCAGCTTGTCACGGCCTAAGGTCCAGAAAATAAGGGGGGCGATTATTTTGCCTGGATGGTAGCTACATCTTTAGTGTAACCGAACGCCAGATACATATTATATGACAACTGAAAAAGAAAATGCACACATAAACTAAACAGAAAACTGCCAAAGAAACCGCAAAGTCTGTCTTACATGATACAGAGAACACCCACCCAAATATATTATAAATAAAATATAAACAAGATAAGTGTTTTGCAGTGACATGCGGAGACATGCGGAGAATATATCCATTTTACAAATGTGTTTATTCTGATACATCCTCTCACTATAGAAGATCAGAGAATATCAAAAAACATATGAGAAAACATAGACATGTACAAACTAACCTCATAAATGTATGACACTCCAAAGTCCTTCCATTAAATTTGAGACCCTTGGCTGGATGGAGGCACATCCTTTCCACAGTAATCACTACAGTACTAATAAACAATTTCTTGAAATGATTATCATGCAGACCAACCAACCAATACCAACAAGGTACCTTCCATTCATTCCACCAATCCTTGCCTTTTTTCTTTCTATACCCACTTTTTTCTTTAGAGGGGGGCATCATCGCGGGCACCTGTCTTCTCACCCTGTTACATCCCTTACAAAGCAGATTCTCTACCTTCCTCCCCTCCTTATCTCCCTTTCCACCCACCACCTTTAAACTCACAATCCTCTTACTGCTCTACATCAAACCTCACGCGCAGAACTATACTACATATGCAGAACACCCTGAAGAGAATTAACAGCTTAACTTAACCAATTATGTATCACACAACTAGGACCCACAAATAATTTTAACCACAGCTAGTGGTACTAAATGTCACTAATACAGTTGCAATCCAAATTATTCAATCACCATTGAAATTCAGGTTAATTGTGAACATTTACAGACTTTCAGCTGTTTGCAAACAACAAATCGAACAAAAGCAATTGAAAAAGCTCAACACAGTAAATGATTCAAGTGGTTTCCCCAACTTCAACTGAAAATGCAACTTATAATGACTTCTCTAGTCTCAAAATTATTCAACCCCATTCATGGCGAGCATCTTTAGTACTTAGTAGAGCACTATTTTGCTGTTGTGACCTGTTGCAAATGAGATGCATAGCCAGACGCTTCTAGCAGCATTTCTAAGAAATTTTAGCTCATTGCTCATGAGCAATGGCCTCCAGTTATTATTATTATTATTAGTAGTAGTAGTAGTAGTAGTAGTAGTATTTATATAGTTATATAATTCTACAGCACTTTCCAATATTATGAAATTAGGGGGAAATTTTCATGCCTAAACCAAAACTATATTTGGAGAACACTGTAGCCACATGAGTTTTGTAAACTAAACTAAGTTGTTGGAGTTGTTTTACAGGAGCACAATGTTTTGTTTTTTACTTACAGAGAATTAGGCTTGTGCTTTGTAGGAAAGAACTCAAACGATGTATGGTTCTTTCTGTGTTTGCTGTTGTATTGACTGAAGTTTTTACTTGTTTACGATTGAAGGAAGACCTTAGAGTTGAGACCACGGTGACTACGTTCATGTGATATCACCTTCTAAGGGTTGGTAGAGGAGCAATGCTCTCTGAGAAACATGTCTTCTATTGTCCACAGGGGAGGTTAAAAGATATATAAAACCTATTCTACCCGCAAATTTATCAGTAAATACCCTTATTATGGTAGTCACGTTAAATACTATCATGCATACATTTAATATGACTTTTTAAATTGGGGTAATAAAAACAGCTTGTCTGCAGCACTTGCAAGCCCTCCCCTTCTTACCCAACCAAGACTTTCTGTGGCTGTCCAATCACAGACTTCCCAATGCTACATGGAAAGTCTTTGCAAGGCAGGTGCTCTGGGCAATTGCTTCCTCTTGAGTTTATCTCCACTGAGCAAAACAACCAGGAAGTAACAGGGCAGGTTGTTTGATTGACAGCCAGGGGGTGTAACAAGGTTAATTTATAAAAGTGTAAATTTCTATTGAAATCTGCACTTTTCGTAAAATAAAAATATAGGACACACTTTTCACACGTAAAGCATTTCAGAAAGCTAAATGCATTAGGTGTGTGGAGTGTCTCTTTAACAATCAACAATTACCTCAACCTCTATTCTGGCACCTCTACTAGCATACCAAACCCTATTCTATCTATACTTCGCTCATCTCTTAACAATACTTCACAAATCCCTGATATGAAATCAGAGTGTCATAAATACATGTCTACATTTCTCCCTGCTCCTTGTCTATACTTTCATCTTAATTAATGCTCCATTTCTATATCTGGTGCCCTCTCAGTTATCACCTCTGTACCAAAGAGCCATGCTTTCTTTATTCACTGTCTTAACAGCCTTTTGGAGAACAGTTGTATCAGTTAGGGTATGCAAGATTATATCTCTAGCACTTATAGGTGATAGAGATATGTATTTGGCCCTCGATATATTATTTGCTAATTTGACACAAGGTGTCGTTGTTCTATGTGTGTGAGTTAATTCTCCACGTCTGTGTATTGTGGCAAGTTGTATCCCAGTTTCTACCTGTTTAATTACAGCTTCATTATGGTTTTTTAGGATTCAGCCGTTGTTTTGGCAGTCTCCCAAAGCTTGTAAATTTGGGCCTTCTGTCATTTCTTTAGAAGTGTTTCATTTATTTTATTGGTTGACTTGCAATTACGGTAAGCTGGTTAGCTTCTGGTGTATAAAGCATGTATAGATCACATTGTTGAGCTATACATTGTAACTCATGATATGTCAAAACGCATTTTGATCAGAAGGCTTGGCTGTTTATTCGTACTAGGAATATTGGAGAACAGGTAGGCACTGCTTTTCCATCATTTTGGCTGTAAGATCATTACGGGTGATGTAGTTAACGATATCTGGAGTGCCAAAGGTTTCCTACCCCTGCTTTAAATGTACCCAGGGGAGTCTTGAAAGTTGCAAGTGTAGAATAAAATATGTGTCTGTGTATTGTAATGGGTCCACCTAAAATGTGTGATGTCACCAGAGGAGATTGTACTTTCTAAAATATGACATAAAAGTTGTTCAAACTCAGTCGATAAACCTCCTAGTGTGGTGTTCTAGGTCAATAAAATTTGTATTATTTCATTTTTATAAAATTAATTTACAGCATGTAGAAGTTTTTTAAAGATTATTTTCATTTTCTGTTATTTTATTGTGATAATTACAGATTTAAATTCTTGATTTTTGCAAACATTTAATGTGTGATTACCACATTAGTAACACAATATAAAGATAGTGATGGTTTTTTATTCTAATTAGAAATGATTAGACTTTGTGCATGCACACAAAATAAATACCAAGCATTATATTAGCATAAAATTCCTCGATTTATAGTCGGCTTCAACGTATAAAGGTCATGTTCCATAGAGAACATCAGTCTAAATGTCATGTGGCCAACATTTCTTAATCTTAATATTAAAGGCACTGGTCCTGATTTATGTGTGTCATCAAAAAGTGTCGCAAATAGATGGAAGTTGTTTTTTTATTAAAAAATCGGAAATTGTCCCCAAATTAATTTCATATCAATTTGAAGCCAAAGTTCTCTGCAAAACAATATATAAATTCTGACATTGATCAAGTAGTAAAACATATTTTACATGTTTTAGTTGAGGAAAGGATTCTAGATTCTAGAAATATAGTATAAAAAAATGGCAAAATAAAAAATACATTAAATAAATGAACTGGTAAAAAAAGCCCAGTGGGGGGATTCAGTAATAAGTATGGGAAATCAGCCTTCTATCATCCCAAGTCTGGAGACATTTGTGAGTTGTTTTCACTAAAGATGGTTTTATTTCATTATTTACTGCCATAGGAATAAGATTGACAGGAAGATATGATAGGAAAATAGCGATATTATACGAATAGGCAAGTTGGGAATAGAGAGGGAGGGGCGCCGAGGGAATTGGGTTCGGTTGAATGTTTAATGGACAGAATATAGCAGATTTTCATATCGTAATAATTTCTAGGATTAATTTTTTGTGTTTTTGTCAATGTGAGACTGTTATTTATATGCACACCTGCCCAATTTGATAATTGTGTGATATGTAATTGTAATAACATTTTCAATAAAGAAATATAATTTTTTTTTAAAAAGATGGTTTTATTTGTATCTTTTTAATACATGAAATATAAAGTTTAAAGGGATACTGTAAGCACCAAAACAATGTTTGCTTATATAGTGTATATATTGTGCCCGTGCAGTCTCACTGTTCAATTCTCTGCCATTTAGGAGTTAAATCACTTTTGTTTCTGTTTATGCAGCTCTAGCCACACTTCCCCTGGCTATGATTGACAGAGCCTGCATGAAAAAATGGTTTCATCCTCAATCAGATCTTACAGCACAGTGTGTTTACAAATTCTTATTTCCTGTTCCATTAACAGAACTTTAAGCACACACAGGGCAGACAATTAACAGAGAAGGAGATAATAAATTGTAAATTAAACAGACAGTGTAATAAAAAAACGTTTAAATATTAGATCTCTCTTTACAGGAAGTTTGTGGGAAGGCTATGTGACTCTCAGTCAAGGGAGCTATGGCTAGGGCTGCATAAACTAAGAGATTTAATTCTTAAATGGCCGAGAATTGAGCAGTGAGACAACAGGGGCATGATCTATACACCAAAACCACTTTGCTACGCTTAAGTTATTTTGGTGCTTGGACTGATCCTTTAAAGAATATCATATCCATTAATTATAATCATATGCAATCAAGATGTGTACTTTTTGTCATAAAAAATATCATTCCCAAGAAGACTTCAGATAATGACTTATTTCCTTAAAGGTGGTGTGACGAAGTGCCCTTTGCCACTTGTTCCTGGAGAGGCCTACTTGCCAGCCTCCTCCCCTGTGACTATGACTCTTTCATGTATCTGGCTTTAAAGCCCCTAGTCTACCTTCAGACAGACTATTTATGTAGGCTGCTTTATTTATCTTATGTTTTAGTCACCCTGTACCCATTATAGGTGCAGGGTGTGTGTAATGTAATTGTTTATAGTGTGTGTGTATGTACTGTGTAATGTATTGCCTGATCTCTTGTATTGCTGAGGTTTGCTACCAACTAGGTGGGTTTGGCTATGGAGCTTGTCTAGTGCCCTCTGTTGGTAGCAACAGCAATATGCACTACCTGAATTGCAAGACTGGTTCATTTGCATATTCGGGTAGATTTGCATATTGCTAATTCTGCAGGCAGGTGAGATATTTACTGTTAAATATTGTCTCCCCCCACCCCTTTAAAAATGTGCCATTGTGTTGTGATAAGTCACTGTGTGTTTCTTGATATGGTTTGACTGTTTGTGATTTTATTGAGGTTTCACAACAATGTTATTGTGGTGACTGTATTGGCTGGTCCCAAGGGAATAAAGGTTTTGATAGTTCTTCTTGATCCCTCTAAACGTAGCCTTGTCTTGTTATTGGAGGGAGCTGTTATAATCACACTGGGGATTGCTATGCTCTGCATGCTCCCCTGAGCTTGAATCACTTAGCTCTTTTAAGAGCTGTTCCTGTTACGCTCTCCTGGAGGACAGAAGCTGATCCAGGGTGGAAGGAAGACGGCGAGACTCCAGTTAAGCTATGGCGGTTGTGGAGTCTGCGGTGGTTGTGGTGTCTGCTGCAGTGTTTGGAGTCCTCAGGGAGCGCTAGGAGCATCCATCAACGGAGGGTACTCGGTCGGAGTACAGGGAGCTCCGTTACAGGTGGAATCCTAAATTTCAGTATTGCTGGGAATTCTGAAATTGATGGACGTACTGTCTAGGACGTGGAGACCACTGACACTCCTGCGTTCCTATGTCTCTGTGTCTCAACGTCTCCTCCTACATACAGTATCCATTTCTGTATGTATATATATAAACTGTCTGTAGTACACAAATACACTATAATTGCAATGCAATTAATACAGAATCTGTGTTGGCATTTCCAGTGGCCAGTTAAGGTTATCGAGACATGAAACCACTCAGTTAAACATTATAATAGAAAACACTTAGAGTAGAAAATAGACTGAATGATTTAAATATATTTTCATTATTTTTATTGTGCATTTTTATGACATCATGCCTATTCAAAATTCATTTAAAAGAGAATTTATTTTTAAATTCACTGTAGCCCTCTACATTTCAAGCCAACTTAATTAAATTTACTAGAATTTATTGAAAAACAATGTCATCAGAAATGGTCATTTTTCATTCGCAGGGTTCTGCTGAAAAACACAAGCCGCTATATAATATCTGTTCACCTAAACAGGTGCAACCCTGTAGAATGTCGAATTTTCTGTAAATGACGTTGTATTTACTCAATGGTAAAGTAAATGTACATATTAATTTTTAATTGTGACAGTATTTTAAACTTAAAATCAAAGGAAAGATTATGTGCTATTTATACTGTACTATATTAATAATTTATAGGCAATGGTAATAGCTTTATGGTACACAAAGCCGTCATAACAATCTGTTTTAATCCTTTAAAACGGCCAGTGGTACTTATTTACCAGATAGGTGATGCTTGTTGTGATACAGTGCTAAATGTGTAATTCTATTCTATATACACCAGGAGGGACTGTCCCTTCTAAATAGGGACGTTTGGGAGGTATGATACTAGTTCCTATACAGGTCAGCCTTCACTACAAAAGTAGCGTCAGGGGGACCGAAAAATAGCAAAGAAAGGAGATTTGTTTTCTTTTATAAGTTTACTAATATGGAATAAAATCTTGCGCGCATATTTCAAATTGCTCACATTTTACATACAGCTAAATATAGTGACTGGGCTATACCCTATATGAAAAACATTAGACATCACACCCCAAGTATTGTGATATATCTGTACAACGAAAAGCATGGGTAGGCTGGAATTATAAGCCAAAGTATATTATGTGAGAAAACAGCAGCAAAGGTTGGAAGGCCAGCTGGAGTTAGAATCTAGGTCACATAGATCATCTGCTATGTCTGAGAAGGTCAGAATAATGGGAAGTTAAAGATGGTGTTTCTGATTGAGACTCCTGGGGGTATTACTCCGTCTACTTCCTTAACAAGACTCCTGGGTTTGTCCTTTCAGAGCTGGTCAGGCATGATTTGGCATGGATCAGTAGCAGGGACACAATCAGCAATAAACTGGCAGGATATGGAAGGATTCTCAGCAAGCAATGAGTCTGCAAAGTAACCATGACACGGTACCTTAGAGTAGTAGTTTAAGTATCAAACGTGTTAAACTATCCTAATACGGACTGGGCTAAAATTACAAATAGGTTCTGAAACAAGAGAGCACTGGACTAAGACAAAGCAGAGACAGGGACGATGCTCAATCTAGTAGACAGGAACACTGGAAAGGACAAAATCAGATTCAGGGACTGATACAGGTTAACACGCCAAAGGGCCGTAAAACCACAAAGAGGCACTTTTCTGAAGGTGGCAGTAGTTTATATAGGCTTAGACCCTTGCATTACATTTGCATTATTGCTATGCATGCGTAAAGAGCAAATTAGGATGCCAACACCAAAGCCTTTAAAAAGCTGCAAAGGTCATCAGAATGATGCAAGCGCAACCTTATAAAAGTGATGCTGTGTCGAAATTGCCTCAACTGTTGTTGGATTGTCGTATTTGTGTCAATATGGGAGTGATGACCGGCTGACTGTGGCTGAATTGCTGCTTGCTGCGTCGGTTTTAGTGAGTGTACTTGGTTTTCGACGCAAGTGTCTAGGAGGATGGTGCTCTCTTTACGCAGTGCGTCTAAGTCAGAAGGAGGCTTTACATAGCCTGGATCAAAACCTGACCGTATGTATCAAGACAAAAACTGGAATAAGTGCTGAGTTTGAAGGCCTGTAAAAACCTAAGCATTATTTATTCTGAGTGTTCTAAATGTATCACTTCATCATACCTGCATTGAATGAATGTGGTCAAATATATGTTGTGCTCGAAGTGCTATTTATTTATGATTTGTAAGTGAATAGGTGTTTTTTGTGTCTATAAATCAGACACAATTGCTCATACGCTGCCTGTTTTTGAAGGGAATGGTTGCACTCATATATTACTATGGTATTTGTCAGAACCCACGTATTATAGTTTAATATTAGTAATACATTTTTAACTATTTCGTTTTTTTCAATTCATTGAAAATACTATCTTTCATTTTCTCTAGTTAATTGAAAACTACAAAATGGTTCTTAGCTTCAATGGCATAATTGGAGTGAGTTTGAAATACAGTCAGTGTATACAAAGTCGTATTTAAAAAAAAAATAAACTTTTAGTATGTCATTGCTATCATGGGTACATTTATGTTTAATAAAAATGGATTCCACTAGTATAGCTTGCCCATTGGTGGTTTTTGACTAAAAGCTAATTGATTGATTGATATTGGTCTAAAATCTTCACCTTAATAAACTATGCCATTATCGCCGTGGAAATTACTCGGAAACTGGGGAGATGATCAGCATCAATAACCTTGTAATAGCAGGGTGAAGTTGGGCCAAAAGTAGAGATTAGGGTAATTTTCTTGTCTGCGTCCGACTGCACCACATATCTAATTAAAGTGTCTGCAACTACCTGGACCACATCTCTAAGTTAGTATATATCCATGTACACACTCAATTCAGTGTGAGTTTGACATATTCACAGTATCAACAGCGGGCGTAAGGGCCAGGGAAACAGAAAGTGTAGAATGTAGACGTTCTGTAGAAGATTTCAAACTGTATATTTAGCCATTCTTTTAGTGGCAGAGTGGAAATGCAAGTTTGCTAGGATATTGTGAAGAAATATTAAAATGTTTCATATTTAGGCATGAATAATCTGGGAATGTTCCATGTACATGTCAATATAATACATTATTTCTATTTGCCGTACCGTAGAATTTTAATTAAAATTCTGATTCCTTTGGAACTGGTTATTGGAAAAAGCCCTCAGAGAAACCAGATAGCAATTAATTGAAATTAACGTTATCCATGTCTGCAACAAAAAAAGTTATTATTTTCCCTCTTTATTAATAGTGTAATAAACTGTTCATTTTGGGATTTATGTGAGGAAGCAATCATGTTAGTAGTTACTGGATTACACAGATAATAAAACCAACAGAGAGTAATCAATTTTTGTCTTTGATCTAACAATGAGCTGGAAGCCAGTTATTCTATGCCGTAAGGAAAATTGAAAGTATAATATATGTTGAGCTGATTCCTTGTTTTATACAAATGCTTAGCTCCTGATTAATTGTTGGTTTACTATAGCTTGAACCTACGTTAATAAGCACATAGATGTATGTCGGATAAAATGGTCACATTTCGTGGCCCAATTCAATGGACCACCTCCCAAAATTAGAATGTATGTCATGAAAGCAAAAGGGCATGGAACCATATTGTGGGTGATTGCTCACATTAACTTTTGAACTTTTTGGAGAGTAGTGAGATAACATGATGTTCTAGTGAGCGTTTGTCAAATTAAATCAAGGGTGTTGAACTGCGCTTCCCCCAAGATATGTTTTGAATACAAATATACAGATCTATGCCCGGCTCTAGCTGTTTTTGAGATGTGTTTTATATGTTTCATTTTATTGATTAATAAAAAAAATAAACAGACTTACAGCTGCAGTTCTCTTAACAGTCATTCCCAGCACCCGTTTTACCAATTTTGTCATTGGCCTGCCACCAACAAAAACCCCGCTCAGGTTCGGGCTCAATACTTGACCAATTTGGCATCCATGTATGTGCTATCCAATCATGGCAGGCTAGTATTTGTATAACATAGCAATGATTACATGAAACAAGTTAATTGACATCGGTAATCTGCAGTCACTATTATATCCAAACATCAAGAGAACAGGCTTCTGCCTTCAAAGGCTACAAAACTAAAGGGTTTTGCAGTATCTCTGGTTTAATCTACAGATCATGTGACTACTAAAGTGCTTAAAATATTATCCAACAAGTCACATGGAACAGTCATTTAGCTGATTGGTCCATATAAACAGTGCCTGCATGTGTGAGTTTAGCTAAATCCTTCCCTTTCATTCTTTTTTAATCTTTTCCATGCTGTGTAGTAGGCTGAGAAACAAGAGCTACAAAATTTCAGATGGCTCAAAACTATAAATCCATTTTCTCAATGTTTTTTTTTTTTTTTTGTCTTTTTGGTCATGAGGTTGAGTGTTTAAAAATATTGGCCAAATATAAACAGGTAAAAGCTGATATTAAGAATTTCATGATTTTAAGCAATCGAACACAATTTAATGATTTCGAGCAAATTGAGCACAATTGGACATGAGTCTTCCTTATGGATTAATTCTGTCTAGTTGATTACTTTTGGATTATGAAATAAAATATGATGTAAGAAGTTGGTAACACTAACTGGTTTATTCAGTAGACACCCGCTTTAAATTGAAAATTCAATTGCAAGATTTAGACCAAAATATATGATTTTTAATAATGGTAACGGTAGCAAGACTTTATACATATAACATTATATTATGAGACTTGTGCACAGTGATAAATCTCAGTTCTGTAGAATATTTTTTTTCTGAAGAAAGTAAATTTTTAGGGTCCGCCAAATGTTATAGAATGTGATGGCTGATAAGAACCGTCACATTCTACAACATTTGGCTGAGCCAAAAATGTACCCATTCGGCCCATCTAGTCTGCCCAATTTTCTAAATACTTTCATTAGTCCCTGGCCTTATCTTATAGTTAGGATAGCCTTATGTCTATCCCACGCATGCTTAAACTCCTTCACTGTGTTAACCTCTACCACTTCAGCTGGAAGGCTATTCCATGCATCCACTACCCTCTCAGTAAAGTAATACTTCCTGATATTATTTTTAAACCTTTGGCCCTCTAATTTAAGACTATGCCCTCTTGTTGTGGTAGTTTTTCTTCTTTTAAATATAGTCTCTTCCTTTACTGTGTTAATTCCCTTTATGTATTTAAATGTTTCTATCATATCCCCCCTGTCTTGTTTTACCTCCAAGCTATACATGTTAAGATCCTTTAACCTTTCCTTGTAAGTTTTATCCTGCAATCCATGAACCAGTTTAGTAGCCCTTCTCTGAACTCTCTCTAGTACAGCATACAATACTCCAAGTGAGGTCTCACCAGTGTTCTGTACAATGGCATGAGCACTTCCTTCTTTCTACTGCTAATACCTCTCCCTATACAACCAAGCATTCTGCTAGCATTTCCTGCTGCTCTATTACATTGTCTGCCTACTTAAGTCATCTGAAATAATCACCCCTAAATCCCTTTCCTCATATGTTGAGGTTAGAACTCTATCAAATATTCTGTACTCTGCCCTTGGGTTTTTACGTCCAAGATGCATTATCTTGCACTTATCCACATTAAATGTCAGTTGATTTTGGAAATCGAATCAGAACAAACCAATAAGGTGCGAAAGAGGGCCAGTCAGTGTGCTGTAAAATATATACATAGTATCGTAATATTTATGTGTTTAGCAGTACACTGATAGGAGCATTTTTTTTTTTTACAGATCATGTGTAATCAATAGAGGGTAAAGTATGAGGAACAGTAAATATATAAAAGTACACTATTTTTAAATTCTATGGTTTTACATATAAGGACATAATAACAATCATCTGTTCCTTAGCTGGTCTTAAAATTAGATAAATACAACCTCTGATTAACAATAACACATGACATATTACACCGTGCCATGATTTATTTAACATAAATAAAGCCAAAATGGTATTCACAATATTGACCCCCCATCCACTAATCATGTTTAGCATTTTGTGGTTTGTTTAGTCCATAGTTCGGTACATTTAAACTCGGAATCCAGTTACTTTGACCAAACACCCGAAAGGAACCACGTTGGGCCGAATTACAGTTCGGTGTGAAAAGAATCTCCTAATCTATTGAATATTTAATACTCAAATCCATTCATGACCATAACTTGCCAGAATATCTAATCCCTTGCCATGAAAGGCTTACAAATTAATATTACATCTATTTATATAATAATAATAACAACCGTAAATAAAATATGGAAAAAAAGACAAAGTTCATAAGCTATAGCTCAAATATTGTTTATATATTGTTATATATATGATCTTGATAAAGACCCGAATGGGTTGAAAGGTCACTTTGTAGCACAGTTGATTTTTTGAAGACAATATAAAGCACAATTTGACTGACATGAAGACCTGTCAGTGCTCAGTAAACTTGCTTATTGCGGGATTGCAACCAGGCCGTTGTCAACTTTATTTTTTTGCTGGTGGAGTGCCAAGTATTATTTACATTATATATAAATAATATTATTATTACTTATATGTATATTATCACAGACAGTCTAGCAGAAGGAAAGGTAGTTTATTTAGTTTAAATTATGGGATTTGAAGCACTGTTGGGACTCTATCTTTAACCTCCTGTTTAGCAGATGATGGTAGAGCAGACATGTATTCATGTGTTTTAACATGATATTATATATCTGATGTACGTAGCTTCAATCATCATTTTTGAGGACACCAGGATAATGGGATTTGTAGTCTAACTGCCTTATTAACCAAGGATGTCTAAGTCAGGGGAGCTTCGCATATGATTTTTTTTTTCTGCTCCTTTGTCCGGACATGTTTACTTTTTCTGCAGGTGTCTACAAATTTTGGAGCCATTTTATTTCCTGTTCAAATATTTACAAAATAATCCTTTTTATGGTGTTTGTGTAAAGATACAGATTCTGCATGAGGATTTAATTAGTGTACATGATACACACCTGTACATGAAAACAGCAAAATTATTAACTCCTTCTACATCAGTATCTAACCCATTCTTTGCCATTGTTTTCCAACCTTACCTTGCCTTTGCGTTTTCATTGGATGGCATTGTGATGAAGTGCCCTTCGCCACTTGGTCCTGGAGAGGCTTGCTTGCCAGCCTCCTCCCCTGCGACTATGGCCCCTGGGAGATTGTACCCTTTTAAACCAGCATTTGGGCTTATGAACTTTATTGGACTGTGTACGGCCCTTTAAGAACCATCTGTGGGCACATTGTGACTTTGGTGAACAATGCACCTTTAAGACTATGGCCCCTGGAAGATATTGCCTGTTAAAGACTTTTTTAGTAGGTTGGATTTTAACCCCTTAAGGACCAAACTTCTGGAATAAAAGGGAATCATGACATGTCACATATGTCATGTGTCCTTAAGGGGTTAAAAGACTCTTGCTGCTATTTTTAAATTCTATTGGAGCAGTTCTGCAGCTTTATTTTTTGGCACTTCGGATACAGTCATTTTTCTGTGTAAACTAGACCGACTGCACAGCCCAAATCTATGGAACTGTTTTGGGCAGGAAAATGTGCTTGCGGTCGGTCATAAAGGACTTCCGGCTAACTTTTTAAGTACTGAACGGATTTAGCTGAATTTTGGTTATGTTTATATTTAAAGTATGCTGGTTCTGAAAATGTGTGTTTTGTGAAGATGTATATTTTTAAAGTTACAGTGTATGTGTAAAAAGTATATTTTTCCTGGGGAGGATTTTCTGGGAGTGAATGGGTGTGGTTTTATTATATGTTACGTGCTTTATTGGTTATTTTACAAACCCCTGTGGGCGGTACTGTATCTGTAAAACCTGCATAAAAGAAGGCCCTTTGGTGCCAAGTAAACAGATCTTCTTGACCCTCAACATGTAGTCTTGTCTCGTGATTGGAGGGGACAGCTATACTCACACTGGGGATTGCTATGCTCTGCATACTCCCCTGAGCTTTAATCACTTAGCTCTTTTAAGAGCTTGTTCCTGATACGCTCTCCTGGAGGAGAGGTCTTTCCCACATGGTCCTGGAGGACAGAAGCTGATCCAGGGTGGAAGGAAGACGACGAGACTCCAGTTAAGCTACAGCAGTTGTGGTGTTTGCGGTGGTTGTGGTGTCCGGTACGATGCTTGTGGTCCTCGGCGCAAGCTAGGAAGCATCCATCAATGGAAGGTACTCGGTCGGAGTACAGGGAGTTCCGTCACAGACACAATTCGCCGTTGTCACATATCCCCCCACTCATTCACTCCTTACAAGCCAAGGGATCAGATCATATCTATGCATACCTCCTGTGATGAACGCCTTGGGCTCCTGGAGGAATGTGGATGCTAGCCTCCTGCCCACTGACTATGGGTCATATACAAAGACCCTGTTTGGGAATTAAATCTCCCGAACCGCCATTAGTGGCTAGCCCTGGGTGTCCCTGGTTCAGCACTTTCCAGAGCTAGAAAAATAACCAACTTGACCGGACATCCCCAAGCCAACCTAGGCAGGTATGCCATCCCATGGAACTGGGGGGGAGCTATGTGACAAAAACCCTATTTTGCCTTCCCAGGAACCATTCTCTCCCTCAGTTATGGAATCCATTTAAACTTGGTTTTTATGTTACCAAAGTTGACCAACCGCTAACCCTAATTTTATGGAACTTTTTTGGGCATAGGGCCATGTGCATGGTCAATCAAATAATTGACTTCCATGTAAATCTCGAACCCTTGAAGCGATCTAGGTGATTTTTTGATTTGTTGGTCACCCAGATCAGGGCTCTCAAGCGATGTAACTTTTGTGGGATTTTCATGTGTTTTGAAGGTACTTTTGGGGTGTTTGTAAATTGTATGGTTTTCTGTGCCTGTAGATAATTGAGTTTGTACAGTACCTGACTCACTTATCTCCCAGGCACAGGGGAGGGTTTACCTTGTTTTGTGTGGGAGTGTCATGGGCGTGTTTTCTGTGTCCTTGTACTGCATAAAAGCAGGCCATTGAGCCTGGATTAAACGGATCATCTTACCCCTTCATGAAGTCTAGGCTCATGTTTGGTGGATTGGGAGCCATATTCACACTTTTAACCACTACTGCGTTTGGAACTTGGGAGATTTTTCACGGATGTACTCAGCTGGAGTACTGGGATCTGTTACACCTCCTAAGCATCTCCGTTCATGGGCCCAAATCGCTCAGTCCCTCTTTTCTAGGAGCTCCATATTGTCTGTGTGTCTGAGTGTAACAGAGCTCAACAGCAATAATACACACAATAATGTTTCTTTAAACTACAATATATGCATTTATAAATCAGTATGTGTAAGTAAGCTAAATTTTTGATGTTGAAATGCATGTCTGTGTAAGGAGTTATGAATTTTAATTATTGACACGGGCATTGTGAGACACTGCGTTTTCTTAAATGTCAATAATATCCTCTAATCAGGATCAGGAAAAGAGAAATCCATATTATTCACACGTTTGTTTTTGTTCTTTATTGTGAGGAAACACGAATGGGTAATGTAATGGTTATTTACTGTTCAGTGCACATCTGTAGAGACGTCTAAATTTGTATGTGTTATGTTTGATACATTACAGATCCGAGGATCCTTAAACACTGTAAATCCCCTAATCCCAAAACACACAACAAGCCACAATGGCCGACGACGCTGATATGCGCAATGAGTTGGAGGAAATGCAGAGGCGTGCAGACCAACTGGCTGATGAGGTGAGATAAATATGCCTGGATATTATATAATTATACAGTATAATACATAATGTTACAGATGGATGAAAAGATAGATAGATGAAGTTTCACATTATCTTTGTATCCTGTTATAATTATTACTTTAGTTAGAGTGGTTCTCTTGGATTCTTCATTGGGGTATCATGTAAACCACCATTATGTACATAATCTCTGTGTGGTTATGCCCTTTCTATGTCATTCTGGTGCCTAACCTAAATTTAAAAAGCCAATTAAATTAGCTGTTGTCAGACAGTATGATGAGGTTACCAGGTATAGCTGTTGTCAGACAGTATGATGAGGTTACCAGGTTTGGCTGTTATCGGACAGTATGATGAGGTTACCAGGTTTAGCTGCTGTCAGACAGTATGATGAGGTTACCAGGTTTGGCTGTTGTCAGACAGTATGATGCGGTTACCAGGTTTAGCTGTTGTCAGACAGTATGATGAGGTTACCGGGTTTACCTGCTGTCAGACAGCATGATGAGGTTACCAGGTTTAGCTGTTGTCAGACAGCATGATGAGGTTACCAGGTTTACCTGTTGTCAGACAGCATGATGAGGTTACCAGGTTTAGCTGTTGTCAGACAGCATGATGAGGTTACCAGGTATAGCTGTTGTCAGACAGTATGATGAGGTTACCAGGTTTAGCCGTTGTCAGACAATATGATGAGGTTACCAGGTTTAGCTGTTGTCAGACAGGATGATGAGGTTACCAGGTTTAGCTGTTGTCAGACAGTATGATGAGGTTACCAGGTTTAGCTGTTGTCTGACAGTATGATGAGGTTACCAGGTTTAGCTGTTGTCAGACAGTATGATAAGTTTACCAGGTTTACCTGTTGTCAGACAGTATGATGAGGTTACCAGGTTTAGCTGTTGTCAGACAGTATGATGAGGTTACCAGGTTTAGCTGTTGTCAGACAGTATGATGAGGTTACCAGGTTTAGCTGTTGTCAAACAGTATGATGAGGTTACCAGGTTTAGCTGCTGTCAGACAGTATGATGAGGTTACCAGGTTTAGCTGTTGTCAAACAGTATGATGAGGTTACCAGGTTTAGCTATTGTCAGACAGTATGTTGAGGTTACCAGGTTAAGTTGTCCGACAGGATGATAGTGTTACAAGGTTTAGCTGTTGTCTGACCGGATGATTAGGTTACCGGGTTTACCTGTTGTCAAACAGTTTGGTGAGGTTACCAGGTTTAGCTGTTGTCAGACAGTATGATGAAGTCACTAGTTTTCAGACAGTATGATGAGGTTACCAAGTTTAGCTGTTATCAGACAGTATGATGAGGTTACCAGGTTTAGCTATTGTCCGACAGTATGATGAGGTTACCAGGTTTAGCTATTGTCCGACAGTATGATGAGGTTACCAGGTTTAGCTGTTGTCAGACAGTATGATGAGGTTACCAGGTTTAGCTGTTGTCAGACAGTATGATGAGGTTACCAGGTTTAGCTGTTGTCAGACAGTATGATGAGGTTACCGGGTTTAGCTGTTGTCAGACAGTATGATGAGGTTACCAGGTTTAGCTGTTGTCAGACAGTATGATGAGGTTACCAGGTTTAGCTGTTGTCAGACAGTATGATGAGGTTACCAGGTTTAGCTGTTGTCAGACAGTATGATGAGGTTACCAGGTTTAGCTGTTGTCAGACAGTATGATGAGGTTACCAGGTTTAGCTGTTGTCAGACAGTATGATGAGGTTACCAGGTTTAGCTGTTGTCAGACAGTATGATGAGGTTACCAGGTTTAGCTGTTGTCAGACAGTATGATGAGGTTACCAGGTTTAGCTGTTGTCAGACAGTATGATGAGGTTACCAGGTTTAGCTGTTGTCAGACAGTATGATGAGGTTACCAGGTTTAGCTGTTGTCAGACAGTATGATGAGGTTACCAGGTTTAGCTGTTGTCAGACAGTATGATGAGGTTACCAGGTTTAGCTGTTGTCAGACAGTATGATGAGGTTACCAGGTTTAGCTGCTGTCAGACAGTATGATGAGGTTACCAGGTTTAGCTGCTGTCAGACAGTATGATGAGGTTACCAGGTTTAGCTGTTGTCAGACAGTATGATGAGGTTACCAGGTTTAGCTGTTGTCAGACAGTATGATGAGGTTACCAGGTTTAGCTGTGTCAGACAGTATGATGAGGTTACCAGGTTTAGCTGCTGTCAGACAGTATGATGAGGTTACCAGGTTTAGCTGTTGTCAGACAGTATGATGAGGTTACCAGGTTTAGCTGTTGTCAGACAGTATGATGAGGTTACCAGGTTTAGCTGTTGTCAGACAGTATGATGAGGTTACCAGGTTTAGCTGTTGTCAGACAGTATGATGAGGTTACCAGGTTTAGCTGTTGTCAGACAGTATGATGAGGTTACCAGGTTTAGCTGTTGTCAGACAGTATGATGAGGTTACCAGGTTTAGCTGTTGTCAGACAGTATGATGAGGTTACCAGGTTTAGCTGCTGTCAGACAGTATGATGAGGTTACCAGGTTTAGCTGTTGTCAGACAGTATGATGAGGTTACCAGGTTAAGCTGCTGTCAGACAGTATGATGAGGTTACCAGGTTTAGCTGTTGTCAGACAGTATGATGAGGTTACCAGGTTTGGCTGTTGTCAGACAGTATGATGAGGTTACCAGGTTTAGCTGTTGTCAAACAGTATGATGAGGTTACCAGGTTAAGCTGTTGTCAGACAGTATGATGAGGTTACCAGGTTTAGCTATTGTCCGACAGTATGATGAGGTTACCGGGTTTACCTGTTGTCAAACAGGATGATGAGGTTACCACATTTAGCTATTGTCAGACAGTATGTTGAGGTTACCAGGTTTAGCTGTTGTCGGACAGTATGATGAGGTTACCAGGTTTACCTGTTGTCAGACAGTATGATGAGGTTACCAGGTTTAGCTGTTGTCAGACATTATGATGAGGTTACCAGGTTTAGCTTTTGTCAGACCAGTGGCGGATCCAGAGCCTGATCTCAGGAGGGGCACTTGAAGATTATTTAAATAAATAATCCAGACACAATAACCACTACAGCTCAGTGTAGTGGTTATGGTGCCAATAGTGCCGGGACCCCCTCCCAGAGTAAGTAGTCAAACCGTTTAAGAACAGTTTGACAACTTATCTGTGGTCTGCTGGGAAATGGGGCTGTCATACAGCATAGGAGCAGTGGTGTGTGTGAGTGGTGCAATGTGTGAGGTGTGCAGTGTGTGTGTGTGTGTGTGTGAGGAGGACAGTGTGTGAGCAGTGTGTGTGTGAAGGTTGCAGTGTGTGAGTGAGGATGGCAGTGTATGTCAGGGGTGCAGTGTTTGTTAGGGGGGCAGTGTATGTGTGGGTCAGTATGTGTGTGTGACAGTTGCAGTGTATGTGTGTATGGGGGGCAGTGTATTTGTAGGGCAATGTGTGTATGGGGGGCAGTATGTGTGTATGGGGGCAGTGTATGTGTAGGGCAATGTGTGTATGGGGGCAGTGTATTTGTAGGGCAATGTGTGTATGGGGGGCAGTGTGTGTGTATGGGGGCAGTGTGTGTGTGTGGGGGCAGTGTGTGTGTGTGGGGGGGCAGTGTGTGTGTGGGGGCAGTGTATGGGTGTGGGGGGCAGTGTATGTGTGTCTGGGGCAGTGTGTGTATATGGGGGCAGTGTATGTATGGGGGGCAGTGTGTGTATGGTGGGCAGTGTGTGTATGGGGGCAGTGTATGTGTATGGGGGACAATGTATGTGTGTACGGGGAGCAGTGTGTGTATGGAGGGGCAATGTGTGTGTGTAGGGTGTGAGTGTGTGTGATAAGGCTAGGGGGGACTTTTTTATAATATGCTTTTTTCAAAATGTATTTAATTAAAATAAATGTACTTTATGTCCCCCCTCCCTTCTTACCTTTACTGGAAGAAGGGGGGACATTTCTCCATCCCTTGTGGTCCGGTGGGGAATCCCTGGAAGGAGCTGCAGGCTGAGCTCCCAGGTCCTCTCTCACTCCCTCCCCCCGCCGGCTGCCAGCACAGTGCCTGCGGACCGGGGAGGGAGATGTCTGATCTCCCTCTCCGGTCCATAAAAGCACATTGCAGGGCTAGCGCCTGCATATGCTGGCAGGGGAGAGGGAGACCGTTGGTTTTCTCGGGGGAGGGGGCAATTGCCCCGTTGTCCCCCCCAGGATCCGCCACAGTATGATGAGGTTACCAGGTTTAGCTGTTGTCAGACAGTATGATGAGGTTACCAAGTTTAGCTGTTGTCCGACAGAATGATGAGGTTACCAGGTTTAGCTGTTGTCAGACAGTATGATGAGGTTATCAAGTTTAGCTGTTGTCCGACAGGATGATGAGGTTACCAGGTTTAGCTGTTGTCAGACAGTATGATGAGGTTACCAGGTTTGGCTGTTGTCAGACAGTATGATGAGGTTACCAGGTTTAGCTGTTGTCAGACAGTATGATGAGGTTACCAGGTTTAGCTGCTGTCAGACAGGATGATGAGGTTACCAGGTTTAGCTGTTGTCAGACAGTATGATGAGGTTACCAGGTTTAGCTGTTGTCCGACAGGATGATGAGGTTACCAGGTTTAGCTGTTGTCAGACAGTATGATGAGGTTACCAGGTTTAGCTGTTGTCAGACAGTATGATGAGGTTACCAGGTTTAGCTGCTGTCAGACAGTATGATGAGGTTACCAGGTTTAGCTGTTGTCAGACAGTATGATGAGGTTACCAGGTTAAGCTGCTGTCAGACAGGATGATGAGGTTACCAGGTTTAGCTGTTGTCAGACAGTATGATGAGGTTACCAGGTTTAGCTGTTGTCGAACCCAGGATATTAGGAATTTACCAGAGTTTAGCTGTTGCATCCGAAAGACGGTAGCGATGAGGTTACCAGAGTTTTAGCTGCTGTCAGACAGTATGATGAGGTTACCAGGTTTAGCTGTTGTCAGACAGTATGATGAGGTTACCAGGTTAAGCTGCTGTCAGACAGTATGATGAGGTTACCAGGTTTAGCTGTTGTCAGACAGTATGATGAGGTTACCAGGTTTAGCTGTTGTTAGGCAGTATGTTGAGGTTACCAGGTTTAGCTGTTGTCAGACAGTATGTTGAGGTTACCAGGTTTAGCTGTTGTCAGACAGTATGATGAGGTTACCAGGTTTAGCTGCTGTCAGACAGTATGATGAGGTTACCAGGTTTAGCTGTTGTCAGACAGTATGATGAGGTTACCAGGTTTAGCTGTTGTCAGACAGTATGATGAGGTTACCAGGTTTAGCTGCTGTCAGACAGTATGATGAGGTTACCAGGTTTAGCTGTTGTCAGACAGTATGATGAGGTTACCAGGTTAAGCTGCTGTCAGACAGGATGATGAGGTTACCAGGTTTAGCTGTTGTCAGACAGTATGATGAGGTTACCAGGTTTAGCTGTTGTCAGGCAGTATGATGAGGTTACCAGGTTTAGCTGTTGTCAGACAGTATGATGAGGTTACCAGGTTTAGCTGCTGTCAGACAGTATGATGAGGTTACCAGGTTTAGCTGTTGTCAGACAGTATGATGAGGTTACCAGGTTTAGCTGTTGTCAGACAGTATGATGAGGTTACCAGGCCCTTAGCTGTTGTCAGACAGTATGATAGGATTGCAGGAACACAGCTGCTGTCAGACAGTATGATAGAGGTTACCAGGTTGCTTTATTTGTCCAGACAGTATAGTAGAGGTTACCAGGTTTGCTGTTGTCGAACAGTATGATAGGAATTTTCCAGGTTAAGCTGTTGTCAGACAGTATAGTAAGGTTACCAGAGTTTAGCTGTTGTTGTCAGACAGTATGATAAGTTACCAGGTTTGCTTTGCTGTCGAACAGTATGATGAGGTTACCAGGTTTAGCTGTTGTCGGACAGTATGATGAGGTTACCAGGTTTACCTGTTGTCAGACAGAATGATGAGGTTACCAGGTTTAGCTGTTGTCAGACAGTATGATGAGGTTACCAGGTTTAGCTGTTGTCAGACAGTATGATGAGGTTACCAGGTTTAGCTGCTGTCAGACAGTATGATGAGGTTACCAGGTTTAGCTGTTGTCAGACAGTATGATGAGGTTACCAGGTTTAGCTGTTGTCAGACAGTATGATGAGGTTACCAGGTTTAGCTGTTGTCAGACAGTATGATGAGGTTACCAGGTTTAGCTGTTGTCGGACAGTATGATGAGGTTACCAGGTTTACCTGTTGTCAGACAGAATGATGAGGTTACCAGGTTTAGCTGTTGTCAGACAGTATGATGAGGTTACCAGGTTTAGCTGTTGTCAGACAGTATGATGAGGTTACCAGGTTTAGCTGCTGTCAGACAGTATGATGAGGTTACCAGGTTTAGCTGCTGTCAGACAGTATGATGAGGTTACCAGGTTTAGCTGTTGTCAGACAGTATGATGAGGTTACCAGGTTTAGCTGTTGTCAGACAGTATGATGAGGTTACCAGGTTTAGCTGTTGTCAGACAGTATGATGAGGTTACCAGGTTTAGCTGCTGTCAGACAGTATGATGAGGTTACCAGGTTTAGCTGCTGTCAGACAGTATGATGAGGTTACCAGGTTTAGCTGTTGTCAGACAGTATGATGAGGTTACCAGGTTTAGCTGTTGTCAGACAGGATGATGAGGTTACCAGGTTTAGCTGTTGTCAGACAGTATGATGAGGTTACCAGGTTTAGCTGTTGTCGGACAGTATGATGAGGTTACCAGGTTTACCTGTTGTCAGACAGAATGATGAGGTTACCAGGTTTAGCTGTTGTCAGACAGTATGATGAGGTTACCAGGTTTAGCTGTTGTCAGACAGTATGATGAGGTTACCAGGTTTAGCTGCTGTCAGACAGGATGATGAGGTTACCAGGTTTAGCTGTTGTCAGACAGTATGATGAGGTTACCAGGTTTAGCTGTTGTCAGACAGTATGATGAGGTTACCAGGTTTAGCTGTTGTCAAACAGTATGATGAGGTTACCAGGTTTAGCTATTGTCAGACAGTATGTTGAGGTTACCAGGTTAAGTTGTCCGACAGGATGATAGTGTTACAAGGTTTAGCTGTTGTCTGACCGGATGATTAGGTTACCGGGTTTACCTGTTGTCAAACAGTTTGGTGAGGTTACCAGGTTTAGCTGTTGTCAGACAGTATGATGAAGTCACTAGTTTTCAGACAGTATGATGAGGTTACCAAGTTTAGCTGTTATCAGACAGTATGATGAGGTTACCAGGTTTAGCTATTGTCCGACAGTATGATGAGGTTACCAGGTTTAGCTATTGTCCGACAGTATGATGAGGTTACCAGGTTTAGCTGTTGTCAGACAGTATGATGAGGTTACCAGGTTTAGCTGTTGTCAGACAGTATGATGAGGTTACCAGGTTTAGCTGTTGTCAGACAGTATGATGAGGTTACCAGGTTTAGCTGTTGTCAGACAGACAGTATGATGAGGTTACCAGGTTTAGCTGTTGTCAGACAGTATGATGAGGTTACCAGGTTTAGCTGTTGTCAGACAGTATGATGAGGTTACCAGGTTTAGCTGCTGTCAGACAGTATGATGAGGTTACCAGGTTTAGCTGTTGTCAGACAGTATGATGAGGTTACCAGGTTTAGCTGTTGTCAGACAGTATGATGAGGTTACCAGGTTTAGCTGTTGTCAGACAGTATGATGAGGTTACCGGGTTTAGCTGTTGTCAGACAGTATGATGAGGTTACCAGGTTTAGCTGTTGTCAGACAGTATGATGAGGTTACCAGGTTTAGCTGTTGTCAGACAGTATGATGAGGTTACCAGGTTTAGCTGCTGTCAGACAGTATGATGAGGTTACCAGGTTAAGCTGCTGTCAGACAGTATGATGAGGTTACCAGGTTTAGCTGTTGTCAGACAGTATGATGAGGTTACCAGGTTAAGCTGCTGTCAGACAGTATGATGAGGTTACCAGGTTTAGCTGTTGTCAGACAGTATGATGAGGTTACCAGGTTTGGCTGTTGTCAGACAGTATGATGAGGTTACCAGGTTTAGCTGTTGTCAAACAGTATGATGAGGTTACCAGGTTAAGCTGTTGTCAGACAGTATGATGAGGTTACCAGGTTTAGCTATTGTCCGACAGTATGATGAGGTTACCGGGTTTACCTGTTGTCAAACAGGATGATGAGGTTACCACATTTAGCTATTGTCAGACAGTATGTTGAGGTTACCAGGTTTAGCTGTTGTCGGACAGTATGATGAGGTTACCAGGTTTACCTGTTGTCAGACAGTATGATGAGGTTACCAGGTTTAGCTGTTGTCAGACATTATGATGAGGTTACCAGGTTTAGCTTTTGTCAGACCAGTGGCGGATCCAGAGCCTGATCTCAGGAGGGGCACTTGAAGATTATTTAAATAAATAATCCAGACACAATAACCACTACAGCTCAGTGTAGTGGTTATGGTGCCAATAGTGCCGGGACCCCCTCCCAGAGTAAGTAGTCAAACCGTTTAAGAACAGTTTGACAACTTATCTGTGGTCTGCTGGGAAATGGGGCTGTCATACAGCATAGGAGCAGTGGTGTGTGTGAGTGGTGCAATGTGTGAGGTGTGCAGTGTGTGTGTGTGTGTGTGTGAGGAGGACAGTGTGTGAGCAGTGTGTGTGTGAAGGTTGCAGTGTGTGAGTGAGGATGGCAGTGTATGTCAGGGGTGCAGTGTTTGTTAGGGGGGCAGTGTATGTGTGGGTCAGTATGTGTGTGTGACAGTTGCAGTGTATGTGTGTATGGGGGGCAGTGTATTTGTAGGGCAATGTGTGTATGGGGGGCAGTATGTGTGTATGGGGGCAGTGTATGTGTAGGGCAATGTGTGTATGGGGGCAGTGTATTTGTAGGGCAATGTGTTGTGGGGGCAGTGTGTGTATGGGGGCAGTGTGTGTGTGTGGGGCAGTGTGTGTGTGGGGGGCAGTGTGTGTGTGGGGGCAGTGTATGGGTGTGGGGGGCAGTGTATGTGTGTCTGGGGCAGTGTGTGTATATGGGGGCAGTGTATGTATGGGGGGCAGTGTGTGTATGGTGGGCAGTGTGTGTATGGGGGCAGTGTATGTGTATGGGGGACAATGTATGTGTGTACGGGGAGCAGTGTGTGTATGGAGGGGCAATGTGTGTGTGTAGGGTGTGAGTGTGTGTGATAAGGCTAGGGGGGACTTTTTTATAATATGCTTTTTTCAAAATGTATTTAATTAAAATAAATGTACTTTATGTCCCCCCTCCCTTCTTACCTTTACTGGAAGAAGGGGGGACATTTCTCCATCCCTTGTGGTCCGGTGGGGAATCCCTGGAAGGAGCTGCAGGCTGAGCTCCCAGGTCCTCTCTCACTCCCTCCCCCCGCCGGCTGCCAGCACAGTGCCTGCGGACCGGGGAGGGAGATGTCTGATCTCCCTCTCCGGTCCATAAAAGCACATTGCAGGGCTAGCGCCTGCATATGCTGGCAGGGGAGAGGGAGACCGTTGGTTTTCTCGGGGGAGGGGGCAATTGCCCCGTTGTCCCCCCCAGGATCCGCCACAGTATGATGAGGTTACCAGGTTTAGCTGTTGTCAGACAGTATGATGAGGTTACCAAGTTTAGCTGTTGTCCGACAGAATGATGAGGTTACCAGGTTTAGCTGTTGTCAGACAGTATGATGAGGTTATCAAGTTTAGCTGTTGTCCGACAGGATGATGAGGTTACCAGGTTTAGCT
This sequence comes from Pelobates cultripes, assembly GCA_933207985.1. NCBI lineage: Eukaryota > Metazoa > Chordata > Amphibia > Anura > Pelobatidae > Pelobates > Pelobates cultripes. The sequence goes on from OW240913.1 coordinate 352,908,542, forward strand.
GTTGTCAGACAGTATGATGAGGTTACCAGGTTTGGCTGTTGTCAGACAGTATGATGAGGTTACCAGGTTTAGCTGTTGTCAGACAGTATGATGAGGTTACCAGGTTTAGCTGCTGTCAGACAGGATGATGAGGTTACCAGGTTTAGCTGTTGTCAGACAGTATGATGAGGTTACCAGGTTTAGCTGTTGTCCGACAGGATGATGAGGTTACCAGGTTTAGCTGTTGTCAGACAGTATGATGAGGTTACCAGGTTTAGCTGTTGTCAGACAGTATGATGAGGTTACCAGGTTTAGCTGCTGTCAGACAGTATGATGAGGTTACCAGGTTTAGCTGTTGTCAGACAGTATGATGAGGTTACCAGGTTAAGCTGCTGTCAGACAGGATGATGAGGTTACCAGGTTTAGCTGTTGTCAGACAGTATGATGAGGTTACCAGGTTTAGCTGTTGTTAGGCAGTATGTTGAGGTTACCAGGTTTAGCTGTTGTCAGACAGTATGATGAGGTTACCAGGTTTAGCTGTTGTCAGACAGGATGATGAGGTTACCAGGTTTAGCTGTTGTCAGACAGTATGATGAGGTTACCAGGTTTAGCTGTTGTCTGACAGTATGATGAGGTTACCAGGTTTAGCTGTTGTCGAACAGTATGATGAGGTTACAAGGTTAAGCTGCTGTCGAACAAGTGATGAAGATTTACCAGGTTTAGCTGTTGTCGAACAGTATGATAAGGAATTTTCCAGGTTTAGCTGTTGTTAGGCAGCACATGTTGAGGTTACCAGGTTTAGCTGTTGTCAGACAGTATGATGAGGTTACCAGGTTTAGCTGCTGTCAGACAGTATGTTGAGGTTACCAGGTTTAGCTGCTGTCAGACAGTATGATGAGGTTACCAGGTTTAGCTGTTGTCAGACAGTATGATGAGGTTACCAGGTTTAGCTGTTGTCCGACAGGATGATGAGGTTACCAGGTTTAGCTGTTGTCAGACAGTATGATGAGGTTACCAGGTTTAGCTGTTGTCAGACAGTATGATGAGGTTACCAGGTTTACCAGGTTTAGCTGTTGTCAGACAGTATGATGAGGTTACCAGGTTTAGCTGTTGTCAGACAGTATGATGAGGTTACCAGGTTTAGCTGTTGTCAGACAGTATGATGAGGTTACCAGGTTTAGCTGTTGTCAGACAGTATGATGAGGTTACCAGGTTTAGCTGCTGTCAGACAGTATGATGAGGTTACCAGGTTTAGCTGTTGTCGGACAGTATGATGAGGTTACCAGGTTTAGCTGTTGTCAGACAGTATGATGAGGTTACCAGGTTTAGCTGCTGTCAGACAGTATGATGAGGTTACCAGGTTTAGCTGTTGTCGGACAGTATGATGAGGTTACCAGGTTTAGCTGTTGTCAGACAGTATGATGAGGTTACCAGGTTTAGCTGTTGTAAGACTAGTAATGTGGAGTATCAGGGACAGAGATTGAAGAGGTTACATTGTCATAAACAGTGTTCTTCTAATGCTTACACAAGAAACTGAACAGCGTATTGTGGCAAACTGACATCAATAGGGTAAAATGCTATCCATATACACCGATCTATTGAACAGAAATGTTTAATTAAAAAAATCCATAACTGCAAAGTTTGCTTTTCAGTATGAAAATTGCCCTAATTTACTGTTTTCTCAATAAAACTCCCAAGTGCATAAATTTATTCAGAACAGAATTAGGTTAATTTGTTCCTATTGTCTGCTGTATATATCACTGTTGCCATACACCTGTTGCACTTTAGGGCCAACATTAATATTTTACCAATTATTTTTTTTCAGTCATTGGAAAGCACACGCCGAATGCTTCAGTATGTTGAAGGGGTAAGTCAATCTTTATATTACATTTTAGTAAAATTCTAATGAATGTCTTTCATTTTATAAACAAATGCCACAAAGATGGACTTTCAAAGTCTCCTGTTCTTAATATCAATTGAATAATAAACTAATTATAGTAGAAGAGGAAGATATGTTTTATCAAAATATTTACTAAACATGTTTATTTATAAGAAGAACAGTAAGTGAGTAGAGCCAGATTAGATACACAATAGAAGTGGGGGGTAACCCCTAATAGAAAATGAAAAATACAAGAAGAGGAATGTATCTAATACATGATGCGAGATATATGCATCAAGAGAAGGGGTTCAAAATAGCCAACAAAAGGCCTACTATATAGGCCAGACAGAACCATAAAAATGAAAGAACAAAAAATAATAAAGATTTATTGAACACTACAAAAATGTAACCCAAATATGTGCTACCCTATAAACACCTAAAAGTTAAAATATAAATATAAATACAGGTCGTATGAAAATAATAAAAACAAAATATAATTGTAGATCAAAATATAAGAAACTATTACTATCGGTAGTAGCTAGTAATAAGTCAGGTTAGAAGAGCATTTTTGTAGTGTTCAATAAATCTTTATTATTTTTTGTTCTTTCATTTTTGTGGTTCTGTCTGGCCTATATAGTAGGCCTTTTGTTGGCTATTTTGAACCCCTTCTCTTGATGCATATATCTCGCATCATGTATTAGATACATTCCTCTTCTTGTATTTTTCATGTTTATTTATAATATTATTTTTCTCTGCTGAGAGATTTCCCTTTCTATGATGTCATCTGTCGCTGTTCTTGCTACGCGCTGATCCTCGCTAATCTGCATTAATCTGCCTTGCTGTGGTGCTCATTGCTTATTCTGTATGGATTCTCAGTAGTGATTGTCACAGATGTGTGCTTTGCACCACACTAGCTATGAGAAAAATCACAGTTTTAAGTAAAAACAGCGACAATGATATTAAAAAATAAACAAATCACCAGAACTATCTCTGCTCTGGAATTACATTTTGGAATAAAACAGTGAAAATTTGCCTCGAACTCCAGTTAAGGTTTTTATTTTTTATGAGATTCACTTTTTTTCTTTAAAATGTATAGTAAAACATTTGCAAATAAATCATAACCCAGTCCTGAGAAGACAAAGCATAATATATGATGGGTCCCAGATAATGTTTTTTCATATCACACTACATTCTAACTATTTATAGATATATACTCCATAGTACGCTTGTATGTGTATATTATTGCCTTATGAAATATTATATGTTAAAATGAACCTGGCATGACAAGTTCATTTTAACTATTCATTTAAACTCAAACAAATAATTTTTGATAATATTTACAATCTATTCAATCTAATATTTACAATTTAAATTTTCAAAAAAAGTTAAAAATAACTAAAATGTAGTAGTACCTTAATGTAATCCTAAAACATGTGACTGCCAACAGTTACAGATTTGGAGTCTGTAGGAACAAACTAAAATATGTCTACTGAATGCCTAACTAGAGAACTCAAACGCTCTCAACTTTTCACTAAGAAGTATCCCTGCAGGTCTAAAAAAAACTCCTAAGTACCCCTGCCTCAAGAAAGTAATTTCTATTGATTTAAATTCCAAATGAAATATGTAGACACTGATATTTAAGCTAAACCATATTGGAGAACAGGCCTGATTAAAGGTAGTAAAGAATATTTTTAAAATAAATATGACCTAATGTGAATATTGTGCATGTAAGGAGCAGTGTGTGAACTATTAATCTAAAGTATAAAGGTCACACAATAAAAAATATAATACACACATAGTTACACACAGAGGACACTGACACATAGTTACACACAATACACTGACACACACACATTATCACACAGAGGACAGTGACACATAGTTACACACAGTACACTGACACACACACACATTTACACATAGAGGACACTGACACACACATTTACACCCAGAGGACTGACGAATACATTTGCACACACTGGCAACTGACATACACAGTTACGCACAGAGGACACTGATACACACACTTACACACAGAGGACAATGACACACATACTCACTGACAGACATACTCTCTCTGTTTTGACACACACTCACAGACACACATACTGACACATGCACATTTACTGACAGACACACTGACAAACTCTGACATACTCACTGACACACACTCATTGATTTGACACACACTGACTGACAGACACACACACACACACACACACACACATTTCCTTACACACTCACAAATGTATTCTTTTTTTAAAGTTATTTTTTATTTAAAGGCCCACTCCGCAGTCCACGCCCATAAAGCACTTCAGCTTTATCCCATAATTTGGCACTTTTATAAGTAATTAATTAATCATCCCCTGGCTGTCAATCAAATCTGCCTGCTTCTGTTAACTCCACTTAGCCAACGGAAATGGCAGGCACATTCTACTTGAGCGAGCATGCCCCCTGCATACCTCAGATCAAACCTCAGACCAACGTCCACAGACCACATATCAGCACTGTGGAGGTTCACGCATGCACAGATAGAGATAATTCAGAGATAATTCAGACTTAAGGTCTCTTCCGGGGAAGGAACAGGAGGACTTGTAAAGGCTGCATTTCATAAGAACTACAGCTTTTGCAAATTGTTTTAAGATATACCCCCAGTGACTACATGCATGTAAATCCACATATGATGCCAAACTAGCAATGACTGGATATTGTGTTAATAATAGTTAAAATATCATAACATATGCTAATGGATTAACTATAAATTAGAATTTTATTGTACTGCTTAGGTAGGCAGTCTCTTTGCACATTTAACCCTTCCAAGTGCCACCGATAGCATAGAACAGCACCCCATGTACCAGTCTGGGAGATCACTGCATTATCTATTATAATAAATACACTAAAAGCACGAACGTGAAAATAAAGAAATCAAGCCAGAAGAGAGGAACATTAACCAAGGAAGGATAATAGCGCTAGTTCATACCTGGCGATCGCAGTGTGTGTTATACAAACTACAGACCAACCAGATAAAATGAAAATCATAGATCAAGATTTCGTTATATCACATTCTCATCAACTTCTGTTCAGCAAATGCAACCAGAGTCCTCCCCACTCCCCACAAAAAAGGAATTGGGGGAACTAGCCAAGCAACCTGCCCTTAAGGACCAAACTTCTGGAATAAAAGGGAATCATGACATGTCACACATGTCACAAGGAATCCATGTCATTTCCGGTGTAGAAGATCCCTACACCGGAACTGATTTGCAAAGTATCGACTAACTATGAGGAATTACGGAACTCAGACAGAAGCAGAGTCTCTCGGCCAGATGAGGGATGCCTCCATCTTGACGTGACTGCAAGTGCTTTCTGCCATACTGCTTGTCCTAACTTGGTGCTGCTTGGCACAGTCAGAACACATGTAGGAGGCAGAGGAGGAGTTGCAGGAGCTGTGCATCTTCAGATCTCAAAATTAAATACTAATATGCTAAATAACAGCTAATGAACACTGTGCCTATGCATTCCCCTCCACTAGAGCCCTGCGCATAACAGTCTGGAGACCCTAGGCTGCCTATATTGGACTTGGATGGAATAAGAGTGAGATCCTAATTGAAATGAATTAATAAACGTGAAGCATTCCAGAATCTGGTAATTTGGAGACCAAATCTCAATATTATTGTGCCTTATCAATACCTAGGAAGATACAGGGGACCTTTACATGTAGAAGTCCAATCTGAATAGATTGAAGGATGGCATTCTCTTCCCAATATATTAGCCAGACATTTATTGCTGTCACTATGTTAGTTCATCCAGTAATATGTAATAAACCGTCCTGATTACTGAACAATTATAAGACAGACAGCCAATCCAATTTACCCTGGACAACATATTTTTCTAAACAAATAACAGCTGACGCAAAATTGTATTAGATGAAAAATCTATTGCGGTTTTTATATAAACTTAAGTTCTGCAATTCCTTATCTGTTGCATTATCTCAAAGCATTAATATTTATGGATCCATTTTGTAGCAATAAAGACGCTAATTTTATTTCTGAATAATAATCTGTCACGTTGCGGAGCCAAAGTCATGTTGTTGCTTTCACGGTTTCACCTGTAGGCACATTCAAAGCATTATGTAACACAGACTCTTAGCCAGGCTTTCCATGTGACAGAGTTCAGCATTTAGAAAACCATCAATTATAGAAAGTAATGCACTTTGAAGCTACACAGCAAGTAAAAAATAAGCAAGCTCTTAACATGTGCACCTCAGTATTTCAAGGCTAGAAAAGCCTTTCATTGTAACCCCAATACACCGTTTCAGTTCTAGAGAAATGCTTTTGATCTAAGAAATCTTATAATCTATCTGGTTTTTTAGTCTTACAAATCTATCAATCATTTTATGAATTTCTTTTCATTAGCATGATTTGAAGGACTATTTTATCCTCTAAACTTGATTTTTTTCTAAAGTAGGTGAGTTTCGAGAGAGACTGACAAGACCATTTTCTGCAAACCTTACTCTTGACTGAGTTTGCCTACAGACCTTGCAGTGACAACTGTGCAGAGCTAGTGTCCATTCTGCCACATTATGTCAATATATGATTGTGCAGTTAATCTAGAAGGGAATTACTTGTGAATGAAATGTGCCAAAATGAAACTCCTTATGTTTATTGTTGTATATTTCCCGTTAGATGTTGCATAAATATCATTTGTATATTTTTCGTACAAATTGGCCAGTTACTGCATTTTTTGCCAAGGCTCTATTTTTCCCCATGTGCGTGTGAACATCTCAATATAAATGGAAGATGAATGTCTTAAATCCTAATCAGCGAGAGGATCACTAATTACCACAAAATAAGAAAATCAGTTGAAGAAGTAACTGAGCCACTCAAGTTCTGGCTGAACCAAAAAGCTTGCAGAGATACATATCATCGTACCGATACTTTCTTTATTTGAAGAGTCTATCCACCAGGAATCTGCCAGAACACGCACAAGACCAATAAAACTCTATTCAGTAATAAATGTAATGGAAGATAGTTTGATTAAATAAAAATTCCAATGGCAAGTGAAGAGGTTCAAAGAACATATCAAACTGCTGAAAGTATTAAATGAACGTAGAATATGAGCAGCAAAGGGTTCGTTGTCAGCAGATACACTGCAGGATACAATGATCACATTTCTCTAACTAGAAAAAATAACTGCATTGCTAACTACAGGTCACTATCGCTAATAAACCAAATTATGGCATATGGCAGCAAGTATTAAAGAACATCCAGAGAATTGCGACGTAGTACAACTACAGTGTTATCAACATTAAAAACGATATTCAGTTTAGCCCTATCTATGCCAGACGCCCTCCAATTAAAAAATGTTAGCATACTTTATTCTACGGTGAATCCCCTCTCGCTATGCTCTGTTCCTGCCCTAGCAGAATTGGTGCATGTGCCACCATTCCTGCGAATATGCCAATATGTGCAGCGAGTGTCCAGTAGAATGCTTCTCATAGGGACGCATCAGTGAGTGATGACATTTTTTATTTACATGCCAGTGCAATTGGAAATAAATGTCACTCTCACAAGATAATAACATATTTGGTATTGTTTGTATCTGGTAACATTTAAATAAATATCTTTTGAAATTAATTAGAATGCAAGCACAGTTTTTCCCCTAACATATTTTGCCATGGGCCCTTTATTTCATTACAATTTATTTATTATATGTATTTTTTTAAGTCTATGATATTCTTATTAAGTTTATTTTCTTGCTGTCGCAGTTATTTTTCAGTACTATTTTAACATTATACAATTAAGCAACCATCAATTTTTCAGCCAACCGTTTTATATCGTTTTAACATGCTTTTTATTAGTGACCTTCTTATATGCCACAGAAACGTTTAGATATTTCCTGCTTTTGGAAATAAATAACAGCTAATAGATTTTTAAAGATCAATCCATCATTTTAATGGTTATAAATTTAATTTAGGATTGGAACATTTTAATTGCTGCTATATTTCTTATAGCATAACCTTCCCTTGCTGAATTGTTTAATATGAAACTAACCATTGCCTGAGGTTTTCTATTTAAATCAACTGAGTTAATACTAGTCAAATGTCAAATATTGTGTTAAATTTCAGTTTCATGTGTTTAGAGACCACATCAGGATTAAAAACCTCCTCTATTTAGGATTAAACTTAAGTCTAGCCTTAGGTAGCAAATAACCTCTATTGTTATGTCCACTAAGCGATGAGAGAAAGATTGTGAACCCATCAGATTTATCGGTGGTTGTGCATTATTTTGACCTAAAATAGCAACCGATCTTCATATAAGTGCATACTTTGTCCTTGATTTAATAAGGTCTCCAAATGATTCAATGCTGTTTGAAATACTCTCCAAATGATTTATCTACAAACGTCACAATTAAAGTCTATGATAGCTTTTATAGATACGTAATTTGGAAAAAATTTCTAACAGAATTTAATTATTTTGAACGCTTATTAAGGAGAACTTGTCATGACAGATCTAGAATTGCAGTTTTCAAATGTTTTTGTTTAAAAGTTTTATGTTGACTGTGTAAATAAAACATATCTGCTCTCTCTGTACATTCTCAGATTGCCTGCTTGCAAAGCTCCTGCAATAAATCATTCTGGCTGTTTCTCTCTTCTCTTCAAGCTGCTAGTGCTGCTCTCACACAGAGACTCCTCTTTGCAGGCATTTCTTTTTCTTAGATTGTACACAAGCAAAAGGGCGTCACAGAGAACCCCCTTATAACAGATATGCAAAGCACATGCTTCTTAGCTCTGTGCTGATCGGCAACTAAACTGAATTGACTGAGAGGAGGTGGGAGGGACTATTTTTAACCTCCACTTTTAGAGACATTTAGACGTTTGATAGCAATTCTCCTAGCACAATCTATGGGTGAAATTTGGTTCTGTATCATTTAAGATTAAGTTGTATTTGTCATGTAGAGAAAGCATGGGAACCTTTTTAACCCCTTAAGGACCAAACTTCTGGAATAAAAGGGAATCATGACATGTCACACATGTCATGTGTCCGTAAGGGGTTAATGACCTGAATCTTCTCTAGTTAAATATCTGGTTGTAGATAAAACCAAATTGTCCCATCTTTACTGGGTATGGAAAAATATCAGTTGATTTTATTAATTTGTTTTTGGAGATCTTTATGAACATTCCAAGTGTTTCTCAATTTTTTTATTATATTAGCTTGAAGCCGTTTACATGTATTGTATGACCTAGAAAAAAAAAGAAGAAAAGGGACTCAGCTCTCTTTCTTCTGATGGAGTTATAGGCCTCAAATCTTTAAACTATATTAGTATTTGAGGAATTCAATATTTTAAATTTATATGCAAGTCTTCCTAATATAATGGAGTCAGAGATAACTCTCCTTAATTCTACTTTTGCTTATGAGACAATGCCATTGGAGATTTTTGTCACATTAATTTTTTTTAGATATCCATAACTGTTTTTGTTTTTTTTTTTGCTTTTTTGTTTGTGTGTGGTTTTTTATTCAGTTACAATATTTTTATACTTCAAATTGAATTGAAGCACGTGGTAAAGGTTATATTTAGGTTGAAGAGGCATGTTCACACACGTCTTAAGCCAAGCTAGTGTGGACGTTGAAGGATCTGCTCCTACTATGTAAAATATAACTGTGACTGCAGGTTCAAACAACTAATACTTGGGTGATATATAAGCACTAACAAACAAATCTGGCAACCATGCACAAGAGCTAATGACTGTCCATAATCACTTTCCTTACATGTCTTTACTGAACATCTGGCCTGAACAAATTTACACCCAGCATGTCAGCAGGCACAAACAGTACAAGGTTCATCCACATCCCAAAATACATTATTACAGAGATGTGCACAGGAAGAACTTTAAGTTCTTTGGATCTTCAGTCATTCTTGTAGTTTTTCTTTGGGTGGGGGTTAGTTCTATCGACCGTCAGTCGCCTAGTCATTCGATTCAATCGAAATTCGTTACATTTTGAATTTAATTACCAAATGTTGGCTGACCACTAATCTCTATGGCCCGCTGGCAGCACTAGCAGTTTTATACCTCTACCACGTCCCGGCTCGCTATGCCATTGGTGGGGACATGTCTGCTGAACATTGAGCAGCTGGTGGCTACTTGCTGTAATGACCAAATTAATTTTATCTGTGAGACATTTTGGCTATTCTGTCATTCTTTTAATGGTGACCTTGTATTATTTTTTGGCTAAATGACCAAACATCTAAATTATCAGTAAATGTGTCATTCTTAAAAATACAAATACAGATGTCTAATAATAAAAGCATTTGTGTTATGGCACAGAGAGAAAGTGGAGTTCAGGTGGAAATAAATGCTATATGATGATATATAACTGCAAAACCCAGAATGGCGTTCAGGAGAGTGGAGTAACTTATGGAGAATCGATACATTAGATGGATGGACATAGACACACAGACAGATAGATAGATAGAGTCTTTAAAGAACAAGTACTCTCTAGATAAGTGTTTAGGTGATAAGGGTTTCCTACAGGTATAATAGTGTACCTGTTAAGTTTGACTGTTTATTTTCCCATGCAGCCTGTATTTAGCTGTCTGTGTATACTGTGTATACTGTAGATGTGCCCATTTATGAATGATTTTAATTCTCACAAAACAATCTTGAAAGAGGTTTGCTGAGGCTGACTCTAATAAGCATCTCTGTAAAATGTCACAGTTACTTTTCCATCTTTGACCCAACATTTCAACTAGTCTCGTTTAATGAAAACTCATCGCTATGTTAGGGATAAAATAAAATCTGCCGTTCTGGATTTGTTTCACAGGCCAAACATATTGCTCTTTGCATAAGGAGTAAAGATCTGATTTAGAATTTTATTGTTTTTCTCTAATACGTCACATCAGGATTGTTCACCAATACACTACCCGATAGTAATTCTGTATCTGCCATGTCATAGTTTCTAGCCAATTACTGCCTTTTGCAGAGATAGAAGACATTACCCTCAATTATGCCTACTGTTATAATGAACCTTACTACTATAACTATGATCTATAGGGGTCAGTAATCATGTGGTAAATATCTGCAGGTTTAATCAAGTACCAGTGTGACATCTTTATGGAACTCCTGGCAACAAACGATTTATTTTATGTAACATTATCCATAACTTTCCACAATTCACAACCCATAACTTCAACTCGAATCCAATAACTGCTGGCAAGAGATGTGGGGCCACTTCCCATTGTCAGACTGCATGACAGGGGGGAAATATTAGTTATATACAAATAAGCAAATTGACATTTATAACATAACTAACTCACTGGGCAGCCAGTTACCAAGCGTATGGGGTAATTTATGTCTATGTAGAATTGAGTAATGTTAGCACCTAAATCTACCTTCAACCTCTCGCACCTGTGTTCTGATTCACGGGATGCCTATGTTGGGACCTATGGGTTAATTTATCCAAAGTGTAACCTTCTCTGAATTCTCATAATAAAGGCAATGTCCAATGTTTTTATCAATAACCTAGGACATATTTTTGTTCTAACTGAAACTAGTAATCTCTAATTTATAATTAGTAAGCATCTGCATTCCAGTTGTTTTGCAAAATCAGGCAGCTGGTATATCGATCGATATCTTCTCACCTTCCAAGGACTTTTTGATAATGTTGAAGGACAAGAGATCACAAGAAGAAATAGTCTTCATCAAACTGCATTAATTAACAGAAGTCCAATTACCAGCCTTCAAAATAATGATATTTTTCTTTGCATTTTATTTTTAATCTTTCCTTTCTGATAATGGCTGAAGATTTGCCCTTGTATTGACTTACTGCTTACCGCATACACAAAGCACGGACACTTAGAACTGAAAGTGTGGATTACATCAAAGTATTTATAAACATCCATTATGAGGGTTCAAATTCAATCAATACATGGAGTGCTCTTACATGAAATCCATCACAAATGTTTATAGGATGAAACGTATTAACCGCCATTATTTACCAAACGCCAGGGTTAGTCTATACTGGAAATACGTATCTTCTCTTGCTCTGTAATTAGATTAACGACACTCAATTGCAGTGGTATTAGGAACACTAGGCCTCATCGTGACGCAGAAACTTACAAAAGGCAAAACAATGGCCCACCGTTTGTTGTTCAGCTACATCATTAATTTTCCTCAGTCAGTCTGTGGCTGGCTGAGAGTAATTCATTACAGGAGATCAGTCCTCAAAAGGGTCATGGGTTGACTTTACTATTGATATCTTTTTCTTGCACAAGACATTTTGTATGTAACTGCTCTTAAAGGTATTCGTGCACATAATTAAATGTTAGCTACTACGCACATGCTGTTACCCCCTTATGCATGGGTTCAGATGGTACAAAGTTATTTGTTATAGGGGGGCTTGTGCCAATCCAGGGTAAGAAGAGGATATTTTACTCTAGAAATTCTAATATTCACCTTAACCAAGTTAAATTGATTCTGTGAGTTTTTTTGAAAAAAATGTTGCATTTAACTATGATGTATTTTTCTGTCCAATAATCCCTTTATACCTTAATTTACATTCTTTTTCTTTTTATTGTCCAATTAGATTTGATTACACTGTCACTGATCACTATTTCTTTCTGTCTTGTTTCCTGCCCTGCTATCATTTCGGGAATATAGAGTAAAGATGCTGGGATCAGAACTCTGGTTATGTTGGATGAACAAGGAGGTACGTTTAATTCAAATGGAATCTTGCAGCCGTGTTATATGTTACTGTATGTTAGTGGGGGGAAAACAAAAACATTATATATATATATTCTGTTTGCCCCCAGCATTTCATACATCAAAACGAAGTGAATTAAATAAACTGATTAGGGGGTTTAATGGTTCATGGTGAATTTGTTGTGGTCAAAGGAAAACATACTTGATGTACATTGTCTCATGATCAGTAGAAACAAACACTATTTACTGTCAGTCATTGATATATGTTCTGAAATTGCTATTTTCTTGTGACTTAATGGGATTCTCACACCTTCTAGGCAGTATATTGTAACAGTACACGTTGGCAAACCTTGATTGCCAGCAACTTGAGGCATCAAAAAGCTTCTAATTTCTTTATTTACAGTTCTATCTAAGCCACATCTTGTTGGGATACTTTGAAGGCACCTAGAATGCCTTAAATTGCTGAATCTCTCAGCTGCCATTTAACATTATTGGGATTTTTACATCTGCTTTCATCTAATTATTTGATGTTTAGAAGGAGTGGGGGTCCCTTTAAGACAATGTTAGTTTCATTTTTATTATTCATATTCCTAGCAGTTGCTGTTTCTGTGAGGTTTAGTCACTAACATTGTGATAATGTGGACAAATGACAAATGAATGGCTTTACTCCAAATTAGTCACATTTGACCCTGTCTGTATATTTGAAGAAGATACGTTTTTGGCATTATTTGTAAAATGTTCTGTTCCCTTGTCCATTGTCCACAAACACCAGTTTAATAAATAGCCTCCCCTAGGGGGGGGGGGGAGGGGATATGGAGAATTATGCTGACAATGCATTCTTTTACCAATCTGTATTCACAAACAACAGCTCTAATTCCCACGGCATAATAAAGATCGTTTTATCCATATAAATAAAATAAATCCATAAGCCTACTTGGCAATGAGGACATAGACATTTATGGAAGTGTCACTAAAAGTGAAAGTTTTAAAACGAGAACCATCACCATGAAACGCGTCTAATTCCACAGATTGCATCAATATCCCAGGCGATTGCTCACCTTTTAGACTCTGACACCATTTTCTTTTATCGGAACATAAATAAATCTCCTTTATAAAATCATATTCTGCTATATTTTGGAAACATGTTTTACAATTATTTTTTTTATATTAATTCCCTTAACTGGTAAGTTTGAACAATATCCTCTCTATATACTACCTTTGCAGGTTTTTAATTGAAGGTATTGGTGAATGTCAAGCACAAATCAAACAAAATATAGTCACTATTTGGGAAATATCCTCACGGATGACATTGTATTAAAGTACCTACTGTAATTATGTTAAAACACGTTGCACTAAAGTTAACATTACCTACACCTCCAGGATGCCTAGAGTCTCCCTTTAAGCAAGTGCTTTGTGGTTCTAGAGAACCTTTGGCTAGCTACTGTTACCTGTGTAATGACCTATGACATTGCTACAACTACCTCCCTAGATTGTTCATGGCCCCTCATGTGCCTTCCCTGCTAACTTCAATTCTCCCACAGTTTTGACTGTGGTATCTTATGTGCCCCCACCCCATACATTGTTCCTAGATTTGCCCCTGTTGATGAAATAATTTGTTTAGACTCTGGTTTAGGTTTACCCAATCCACCATGATTTCTGGGATAAATATCACCTATCCTGCCTATAGATAGCCCATGAAAAGTGCTCCCCAGCAGTTTGTAGCATTCATGTGCTACAGCAGGAAAATCAGATAACTAAGGCATTCCATTTGGGATCACACCTTGGTTGAACTCAACAATAGACTGGAATTATTGATGCAGCATATGAATGCTACATATCACAGCTGAGGGCTATTCGTGTGCTGCCCATCAGTATATAGAAGTGATATATGTCTAGGAAAACCTGGTGAATATGAAACGCTACTCCTGGTATACTACTGGGTTTTTTATTCTTTCCCCAAACTGCTGTAACAGACTGGAACGCCCTTAATCTAAAAAATACTCATTTTGGGGCTGATTTGTTGTAAAATTTGAAATTCTGTGGTCAATTTTCAACAATACTCAGAAGAAAAACCCAGTATCTATTTCCCATTTGTGACATCAGTTTGCAAAACATTCACATTGATCCACTAAACAGCCAGTTATAGTGATTTGATTTTTTTTATTAAAGTCACATTCTCCTTTCAGATTCCTCACCTGTTTATTTCATTCAACTCAACATTTTAACTTCGATTATGCAGGTTATCAGGTTATCAAAATCAAGTGATTAGTGAATACAAAGATTGTAAATCCAAAAAAGAAAACAAACTTTTTTTTTTTTTATAAATCAGGAATTTTGGAGCACTGCACATTGCAAATTGAATGACAAAATAGCCACGCCAGAAAAAAAACTGGGGTTTCTTCACTAAACTCTGAATTGCAGTGAATTAAAGCCTATATGGCAAAAACTACATTATAAAAGTCAAACTGTGAGTCGAACTGATTTTGAAGATTATTTCAGATCAGCTATTCTTAACATTTTTTAAACTGGATTTTAGTTCCCTACAATTCAGTGTTTAGAGAATAGATCCCAGCTGGTTGGAAAATTTTAATGATTCTTCAATTTTGACCTAAACTCTGCTGGCCGATTTCCAATGATTCCCAGTTTTGCAAATTATCCTATTAGTGAAGTAAACATTAAAATTATAAACTGTAAATACTGCTATATTTACATCTATGCTTTGGTTTTCAATTAATTGTTTAGTGAATATACCCCTAAAAACCCTTTTAAATTAGTTCAAAGAGACCACAGCTTTTTTTTGGATTAACATCTGAAACCCCTTTTCCAATTCTCCGGAATTCATGATATAGTCAATGTTCTCAAAACGGTAAAAAAATCCTGCAAAATGTTCCTGAATGTTGGTGTTTCCTATAATCTTTAATTTCTCTATATCTTTAGCACTGGTTTGGATTCTAAACACATTTTATTTCAGGCTCAAAACTTTGTTGTGTATTCACGGGAGTGTTCCACGTTCCCATCTGTTTTTATGTAATTTGTTCCTTGTCCTGACAATATTACTGTAACACAACATTCCACACACAAACACACAATACCACAATCATACAACTAAAACAATTCTCTAATTACTCAGAGATTGTGTTTACCTACGAATACATTCTGTGATAAATGTATTTTATTCCCTTTTTTTTTTATAAACGTGTAGCTTTTAAATTTATTTCAGTGTAAATGGACAAAAGGGTATTTTTTGATAAATCAAGACAAGCATAGACATAGTGGCAGTATAAATATCAAAGATTTTCATTATTAAAATCAGGACTTAAAGTGATATTTAAGCACTATAACTACTAATGCACACTGTAGTGGTTATGGTGCCAGAAGTCCCCTGGCTCCATCCCATGGTAAACTGTCAAACCATTTAGGAATTGTTTGGCACTTATCTGGCTCTCTCGAATTAACTGGCGTGTTGTGATACGCTAAGGCACAAATTCATACTTCTGCATTAACGTACCAAATGTGAACAATATTCATTGGTTGAGGTCAGCTGACACTCTAAGCCAGCGAATAATGTTCAAGGTTTGTGTATTTTGAATCTCACCCAAAATATATAGTTAGAGTGCTATTCCTTATTAAAATGAGAGCAAGTTATTTTCTGTGAGGACTGTGTACTTTAATTTAAAAAAATATAAAAATTTCCAACAATGATAGTTCGCTTTAAAAACAAACGTTGGCGCATTTATAATTTATGAGTTGGCATTGCTGCCTCTGTTCTGTTACATAATGACTTATGTTGAACATCGCTTCTGGACATTTGTTAACACTTTAAGTGCCTAAACGGGCTAAGCTGATATTTACCCATCAAGAAATCCCTAATTGGGACGCCCATAGACCCGTTTTCTCATATGCATTCAAGCACTGACTTTCCTCCCCTAATGGTGCCACTCCTATAAACTAAAGCAAATAGGCCCGTTTAGAGCCTTTTCTAACTATGCCACAAAATTGACTGATATGTCACGTAATTAAAGTGCTATTTCCATTCCTTGTTAATTTAATGCTAAACATTTCTCTCTTGAATCATCGTTAATTGCCAGCAAGTCCTTTAAATAGCGGCTTCAGCACACGATGGGCGCGGCTCTGTTGCTAAGTTTGATTACATTACATAATAAAATAGAATCTGTAATAACACATCGTTATGATCTAGATCACACCAGTGAATTATCCCTTATGTTCCTGATTCTACACAGGATATTTAACATTATGCTAAGTAACACTTTGGCAGCTTAACTCCGTAAGGACACATGACGGAAACATTCCGTCATGATTCCCTTTTATTTGTGAAGTTGTGTCTTGAAGGGGTTAAAAAAAATACCCAACTTAAAGTCTTTGAGTAAATGAAACATTAAAAACAGCAACATAACATGGTATTAGAGAATGTTCAGTTAGTTTATGGAAACAGAGGTGTTGGAGGTTGAGTGCTAGTTTTACCATAAATATTGAATAAAACGTGCAAGGTGCAAGAAAAGGTAAATTTGACACCCCAGATTTCCCATAATGCTTAGCCAGTAATTTGAAAACCGTGCCAGGCACTGCACAATAAATCACTGGAGGATGAAATCGTCTGAAATGGGGGGATATTCCGTAAAATCGTACAATTTTGTATTAAGCCAGTAAGTCAAAGTGAGAACTATTTTTGCATTTGATACATAAATTATCTAAGAAAACACCTGGTTATCCATTAAAATTGTACCAACTGAAGTAAGTAATAATCGGGTGTTTTATACTTATAGCAATATTCCAATGTAGAAGATTGACTGAGAGGCAATGTTCCGTTTTAATAATCTGTGCAACTTCATTGTACCAAAGATAGAACCATTGGTGTCATGCAACCTTGATGGCACCTTGACCAAGTGACAGCAGTGCCCTACTAGTGGCAGTACACAGATAGGACAAGGCTTATATTAGAATATTTGATATTTTTTTCATATACTGCCCCTCTTTTCACTGGCTGCCCATCATAGCAAGGGTGGCTGGAATAGAGACACCCCAACTGCATGTTCTGTGCAGTGCATAACCTCTAGTTCGTTCATAACAAAGAAGGCATGATACATTATTTAAATATGGGAATAAAATAAGAAAGGAAAACGCGGTAAGCTGTAAAGGGCTTTCTAAGCAACGTAACCACTGCTCTGTATAGTGATAATACTGCCCACAGTCTCTGGGAGATGTCTCCACTGTGGGGTGGATAAGCCCTGACATTAAACTTGGGGCATCGCCTGACACTCTAGATTGTATAACCACTACAGCGTTTCATAACACCATCTGTAACTGCCACTGCCTTTGTTAAATAATAAATAATGAACAAGAGGTTACTAATAGAAAGGAAACTATATAGATACAATTCCTGTAACTCTTAATAAGACATCTTCATTCATTATGGATACATCACTTATTGATGTGTCTGTTGTAAAATACCACAATGTTACCAGAGATTTGGCAAGGTTTATATTCAACACAAACTCTCCATCAGCTGTCTTCTGTTGACACCGTGAGGCCCCCGGAGCACTGAAAATATGAATTATTGATGATTTCAAAATACAAAAAACTTTTTCCTATGAGAAAAGGGCTGACCTTATCCAACCCAAAGCCTGATTAACTAACTCTATTGCGAACACAGCTAAAATACATATTTGGCCAACGATGAAAGATACATACACAGCACTTGCAATTTCTAAGGTGAAAGATTTGACCTTGTTAAAGAGATATAGACATTTAAATTTGCATGTTCCGTAGGTGGCCAAATTAAATGGCTGTAAATTATTGTTTTAAGGCCTGGCCTTAAACAGAAATTAATTATTTACATTTTTTTTGTAATATTCAAACGTCATTTGTGGTCATAAACCCCAGTCTAATTTCAGTAAATAGCCACGTGACCCATTATTAGACTAACAATCATGAAAGCTCAGACAGACTGGGCTATCACATTCTTTAATTAACATTGCGCACAATCACGAATAGACTTGTGCACAAATGCCTTCCATTCGTTCGTGGGTTACCTAACAAATCAATTTGTTCGTCCATAGATTAGCAGATGTTTGATTCGTTCAACACAGCTGAAAGGAATATGCGCACAAGTCTAAAGACAAATGTGTGTGCCATTAATTCAATATCTCCGCTACAAGAACAGGGATGCACTACATTTTCTGCAAGTAGCATTTTCTGACATAATTGCTCTTGTTCTTCCAGTTTTGATTGGAAGGCACCTAAACAGTGCTGTTACAGAAAGACAAAATGTTTCAACATACAGTGGACAGTCGGTCTGAGAGAGTGGTGGTTTAATAGCAGTCATGAAATGACTAACTTATTTTTAATAACCATGATTTTAAAATGACATGTTATGCACATAGGTATCCCCTTACCGCAGGCCATTTAATTAAAGTATAAATAAAATAAAAAAACAGTTTTTTTATTAGAAGCATTCATTTTAGCATACGGTGATTTTATTTTATTTTTGGTTTGTTTCTATTTGGGCTTGTGTAGCTTTCATTTGCTCTGTGACAACAAGGAAACATGAAGCTATTAAATCTGTGATTGTATCACCATGTCTTCTCAATTCCCATATATCCTTCAGCAAACTACTACAGCCATTTATCAAATCGCCCTCAGTATTTAGCGTTACTGAACTTTATATGTTTACTTGTCAACTTCAAAATGATAAATTATACAACACACACTGTGCAATATCCATGATATAAAAATGCCAATTTACAATTGGATAACACATATATTCTATGCATGGTGTACCAGTTAATTAGATATTTACAATGCTCAATGTCACAGAGCACTAGATACAGCTCCAGATCTTTTTATTAAGGAGCCAAAAGAGCAACATTTATATAGAAAGAGGTAAGATTGCACACAAGACAAAAAAATCCAAAGCATAAAAGTTGGAGAGAAGGGAGTTAAAGAACCACTATAGGCACCCAGACCACTTCAGCTTAATGAAGTGGTCTGGGTGCCAGGTTCAGCTAGGTTTAACCCTTTCTTCTGTAAACATAGCAGTTTCAGAGAATCTGCTATGTTTATAAATGGGTTAATCCAGCCTCTAGTGGCTGTCTCATTGACAGCTGCTAGAGGCGCTTGCGTGCTTCTCACTGGGATTTTCTTCTGTAAACATAGCAGTTTCAGAGAATCTGCTATTTTTATAATAGGGTTAATCCAGCCTCTAGTGCCTCTGAGATGTATACACACACACACACACAGATACACTGACACATCCTGATACACAGACACACACTGAGAAACATACAAATACACAGGCAAGGACATAGAGATACATACACACACACACTAACACACATACAAATACACACACACACTGACACATGCAGACACACACAATGACATACATGCAGATGCACAGATACATACAGTGACACACATACAGATGCACAGACACATACTTACCCAGGGGCTTACACTGAGACACAGCTACACAGACAGGTAACACACTTACAAACACATATACCACATTCACACAGTTAAGACATACACAAACACAACACAAACACAGATAACACATGCACACACCCAGATAACACATACACAAGCATACACCCAAAGAGCACATTACATATTTTTGGCCACCCCCCTGCTTCCATACCTTTTTTGACAGCCTCTAGAGGCGCTTGCGTGCTTCTCACTGTGATTTTCACAGTGAGAAGACGCCAGCGACCATAGGAAAGCATTGAGAATGCTTTCCTATGGACTGGCTGAATGCGCGCGCGGCTCTTGCCACACATGTGCATTCAGCCGGTGATGGAAGAAGAGGGAGGAGAGGAGGAGAAGAGCTCCCCGCCCGGTGCTGGAGAAAGCGTTACGTTTAACCCCTTCCACCCCCTAGAGCCCGGCGGGAGGGGGGCCCTGAGGGTGGGGGCACCCTCAGGGCACTATAGTGCCAGGAAAACGAGTATGTTTTCCTGGCACTATAGTGGTCCTTTAAGAGTCAATGACAGGATATATATATTTTTCTTACACAATGAGTTGTAGATGCATAGATTAACCTTCCAGCAGAAGTTGTAAAGACTGTTACACTACTGAAATTCAAGGCAAAAATTTATTTTTTGATTGAAATGAGCAGACATAATTGACTAGTTTCACATGTAAAATTAATGGGGTTTATCGATTATATAATATATAACAAAAAGACTGGTATGGTAAAGTACCAGCTCCCTACATTAAGTGCTACTTACTCTTTGTAGAAAGACTAAATCTACACAACAAGTAAAAGTAGAGATCTTAGACATCTACATATGCACCCTATATATACATTTCCAGCCTCCTTCAACTCCTCCCAAATCCTCTACATACATGCCCTCCTACAAAACTTTCAAATACTTCTCCCACCTTCACTTTCTTTCTATCCTTCTGCTCCTAGCAGCTGGTAATGTCTCTCCAAACCCCGGTCCCATCTCGGCAAACCCACCATGTACTAACTCAAGGATCCACACCAATCTCATACCCATCTCATGTTACTCCTCCTCTAAATCCTGCTTCAATACTGCCCTCTAGAATGCACACTCTATTTGCAATATTACAAAATCCACTGCTGTCCACAACCTCTTCATCTCTCGTTCCCTAGATTTAATAGCCTTAGCAGAAACATGGCTCTCCCCATCTGTCACTGCTACCCCTGCATCTTTGTCCTTTGGTGGTCTTCAACTTACCCACAACCCAAGACACTCTGAATGTAAAGGTGGTGGTGTAGGGTTTCTCTTCTCACCTCACTGCTCCTTCAAACCTCTACCCACCCCCCATTACCTCTCTTACCCATCATTTGAAATTCATTTGATTTTCCTCTTCAAACCCTTCACTGCTAACATTGCCGTTATTTATCGCCCCCCTGGTTCCCCTCTCCTCTTCCTTGACCACTTTGCTGCCTGGTTACCCTACTTCCTCTCTTCTAATATTCCATCCCTAATTCTCGGGGACGTCAATATTCCCATTAACCCACCTTTGACCTCCGCAGCCTATTAACTACTTTCAATTACTTCCTCCCTCGGGCTATTGCAGTAAGTTAATTCTCCCACCCACGTAGCTGGCAATACCCTCGACTTCATTTTCACTTCTACACGTACAGTATCTAATATCTGCAACACTCCATTTCCTCTCTCTGATCACAACCTCTTATCGTTTGCTCTCGAGTATCCCCTCACCCAACAACCTCAGCCTAACCCCCCTCAAATCAGGAGGAACCTTAATTCTATTGACGTCCAGCAGCTGTCAGCTGATATTGATTCACAACTGCTATCCATCCCTTCTGTGGCGAAACCAACCTCGCCACTGTAAACTGGAGAAGCCTGGTTGCTCGCCTGCTCCCTTTAGACTATGGCCCTGCAGTTCAGACCTGTTATTTTCCCTGCTGAATGGTTTATTCATGCCTTTCTGCCAGGGTGTTCGGTAGATTCAATCTACCGAACAAACTACCGAACGATGGACCACCTGGGAACTGGAGTGTGCCGTCAATTGACAGCCCAGAAGCTACGGTTAACCGCAGCTTAATTGATGAACGCTGGGAGGCCTTTGTTCGGTTGCCGAACACGTGGCAGCGGCCATTTTACCTCCCGAACGGCCAGCGGTGTTCAGCGCCTATACTATGGAACTGAAAACGGACACTTAATTGCGCGAACACCGCTAAGCCACCAGCCTCCTTCCTTCCCATTCGAGAGCGGAACCGAATGACTGTTCATTCGGTAGTTTAACCGGATGAACAGCATCACCCAGATAGCTAAGCCATGGAGCCTGTTCATGTAACGAAAAGACTATGAAGGACTTTGGCTCCATGGCGATTGAACTGTATGTATGTGATCTGAGCGCCATTCGGTAATAATGTGCGCTCAGATCTGAGCTGTCTGGGGATATGTAGAACGTATATGTTTTATGTACTGTAGGTAATTTTATGTCTTTTACTGTTTGTTTTCTGCCATGTGGTTAATGGAGTTTTGCCTCTGTCTTTGGAGATAATTGGATTACTTCCCAATTATCTCCAGGGCAGAGAGGAGGGATTGTGATGCATTGTGGGATGGTTGAAATGTGTAAGTCTGTGATTGGTCCTTTTACCCTTTGTGTCCCAGTCTCCCATTTGGTCCCCTAGGGGAGTGTCCACCAGGTGGGAGACCTGCATAAAAGCCGGGCAGTTAGCCCCAGTAAATCAGTTCCTGCTTAACCCTCAAAGTGAAGTGTCGTCTCATTATTGGGGAGGATTTACTGTATGCTGTTAGAGACTGATTGCCAGGAGTGTAAGCCGCTTGGGGGCTTTTCCTGTTCGTCTGCTAGCAGCTATTCGTGTGTCTCCAGTTCGGGAGTTTGGAGTGCTACTTGGTATGCAGTTCGGGAGTTTCGAGTATTCCCTTAGTTGCAGTTCGGGAGTTGGTGAATTCGTGGGTTTGCAGTTCGGGAGATTGGTGCTTGCAGTAGCTGCCTGTGCAGCTGAAAAAGGGGAATATCGCCTAAACGGTTTTTAACCTCTTGTGGGCAAAACGGTCCGTTACACCTTCCCTCTCCTGTCCCTCACTGGCCATGTCCACATATAACACTACCCTCACCTCTGCCTTGAACTCTGCAGCCCCGCTCCAAACATGCACCTCAAAGGAGAACACGCCCCCAACCGTGGCATACTAATCAACACGCTACCTGCCAAGCTACTCCCGTTGTGCTGAACGCTCCTGGAGGAAGTCTCGCACCCAGTCAACCTTATCCATTATAGATTCATACTGTGTTCAGACAACGCAGCCCTTGCCCTCGCCAAACAGTCATTCTTTTCCTCTCTCATTAGTTCATGCTCCCGAAATCCCAGGCGTCTCTTTGACACCTTTAACTCTCTTCTTCGCCCTGCTGTGGCCACCCCTCAAACTAACCTTACAGCCGATAGTTTTGCATGCTACTTTACCGACAAGATTGAACAGCTAAGGAAATAATTTTCCCCACCTTGCTGTTCCCTTTCCTAACCACAAGTAGATCATTCCTTTCCTACCCCTCAGACTTTCTCCATGGCTACTGAACAAGAGGTGGCTGCGCTTCTCCTTTCCTCTCACCCCACCACTTGCCTGCTCGATCCTGTCCCATCTCACCTTATCAGATATCTATCCCCTTGTCTTGTGCCTTCCTTAAAACACATCTTCAACTGCTCTCTCTCTTCTGGCATTGTCCCTGCTGACCTTAAACATGCCACTGTAGTACTTATCCTGAAAAAAACATCCCTTGACCTGTTCTCCCCCTCTAACTATCATCCCATATCCCCGCTCCCTTTTTCCTCAAAGCTTCTGGAAAGACATGTCTTTACCCATATGTCTCACTTGTTCAATTCCAACTCTCTCCTTGACCCTCTTCAATTTGGCTTTTGCCCTCTCCACTCTACTGAGATTGCTCTTATCAAATGACCTAATCGCAGCTAAATCCAAAGGCCACTACTCCATACTAATTCTTCTTGATCACTCTGCTACCTTTGACACCATTGATCATGTTCTCCTTCTTCAAACTCTTCAATCAATTGGTCTCTGTGACTCTGCCCTCTCGTGGTTTTCCTCTTATCTCTTACTAACGCTCATTCAGTGTCTTCTTTTCTAATGATTCCTCCTCCCCTCGTCCTGTCTCGGTTGGAGTCCCCCAAGCCTCTGTCCTTGGTCCCCTTCTATTTTCTCTTTATACTGCCTCTCTTGGCAAGCGTATTACCTCTTTTGGATTCCACTACCACCTGTACGCTGATGACACCCAGATATATCTCTCCTCCTCGGACCTCTCCCGTGCCATCCTGCAACGTGTCACTGCTTGCCTTTCTTCCATCTCCAACTGGATGTCCTCTCGCTTTCTGGAACTCAATCTCTCTAAAACTGAGCTCCTTGTCTTTCCTCCTCCTAATACTGATCCTCCTCTTTCGCTCTCCCTTCAAGCTAGTGGTATCCACATAAGTCCATCCTTGCAAGCACGCTGTCTTGGCGTTATACTTGATTCTGGCATCACATTTGAGCCTCACATCCAGTATGTTGCGAAATCCTGTAGATGCCATCTTAAAAACATAGCCCGCATCTGCCCCTTTCTTACACAAGATGCTACCAAGGGGCTTGTCCATGCTAGTAATTTCCCGCATGGATTATTGTAACCCTCTCCTAATTAGTTTTCCCAAAAGCTGTATTGCCCCGCTACAGTCTGTAATGAATGCTGCCGCCAGACTGATTTTCCTCTCTAGTCGGTCCTCTCACACCTCACCCCTCTGTCAGTCCTTACATTGGCTTCCTGTATGATATATGAGTCAAAACAAAGTGCTAATCCATACCTATAAAGCACTGAACAATTATAGCCACTCATATCTCTTCACAGATCCATAGGTATGCCACTTCTCGGTCTCTCCGCTCTGCCCATGACCTTCTCCTGTCCGTTGCTCGCACTCGTACGGCCAATTCGCTCTTGCAGTACTTCTCGCGGACGGCTGCCTTCCTATGGAATAGCCTGCCTACTGCCATCAAACTCTCTTTCTTGTAATTGTCCTATTTATAGTTAAATCCACCCTCTCATAATATTGTAAAGTGCTGCGGAATCTGTTGGTGCTGTATAAATGGCAATAATAATAATAATAGACCTAAAGTCAATAAAGTCAATAAACCCAAAGACTCGTCAGTGGACTTGGCAGGTGTCGGATGCTATGCAGTTGGCACGTAACTATAAATGATTCTCATGCCAACAATGACTACATTGTGGGGAGGCGTATAACTGCTTAGCACATGAAGACACTGTGGGGAGAGAAGAGAATGGAAAAGCACAGTACGACATATATTTGCTAGTAATTCAACTTGCACAAATTATAGACTAAATTGTATTTTCTGCGTGAATCAGATGCCATGCACTTATCTGTGAGTTACAGGAGCATTATTTAAATAACTGAAACATGATTCTGCACATAATGGAAAGGTCATTCCTGTACGTGGCTCACGAAGAAATAAAATAACTGAATTTCCTCTGTCGGTGGGGGATCGTTAGTGCTTCTAATTGATTCTGTTATGCTGCTGTGACGCAGCAATCACCATCCACAACAACAATCACATATTTTCATTAGAAATAATAAACTTAGAGGATACATGTAATCTCTAAAGGTTGCTTGTACATTTTGGCCCCAGTTGAGTGGATGATAAGCCTTATGTAGTTTGATAGTTTTAAAAAAAGACTCATATTAGTTAGAGGAACAGTGATACCCTGTATAGCATGAGCCTGAATTACCACTTATTTTGTTTCTTTTTTTTTGTTTTGATTAGCTTTTTTGCTCACTGTCGAGCAGCTAACAGAGAATTAATACGACTCCATGTTTGAAAATGGATTAAATAGATAAATAAATATAATACAACCCTCTTACTGCAGCTTTACAGAGCTTGCAAAACTTTGTTATACATCTGTTGTCATACATGTTTTCAGAATTAACAGGTTTGGCATTATACACAGAATCACAGATTGTGTAATTACTATTGATATATTGACAAAGGCGTTAATCCTCTGAGTGTCCAAAGTGCCAAATCTATTTGTTCCCTCTCCTTCATGGTATTGAAAGGTTTGCTCCATTACGCGATCCTACAAATAACACAATAGCAAAACAGCACTTGAATAAAAGCTACTCTAGATTTTATCATTGATTCATTATTTGTCTAGTCTTGTGGGAAAATGGAAGCCTGCGGCTATAAAATATAATGTATAAAGCACTGCAAACCAACTCAAGCACACATGTTAGAATTTGACTCTGTAGAATAAAACCTGTAGCAACACAAACTCGGACAGCAATGATGAGAGTGTTAGGCTAACCCGGCCCAGCACTCCCAGCTTATCATTGGCGAGCAAGGTCGAACCAATAATTAGGATTTGAAAGTTCACATAATCGAAGACTCAGCAGAGAACCCTATTTTAGTCAAACTGCTCATAAAAGTATTTGACATAAAACCTGGTAGTGGGATCCAAAATGTAATCATGACCCTATCAATTAGTCATTGTGGGCACGAGGCACCCTTCCTGGTCATTAAGCCATACAACAAGACACAGGGTATCTTGGTGGCTTCCTAGAGCAGGAAGCTGGTGTCTCAGTTCAAAAGGGTCTTTTTAGCTACTCAGCTCTAATGTAGTTTAGAAAGATCTTCGGTGCCGGTTAGTCCTTATATCTATTCATAAACTATACATCACATCCAATATAGCTTCATTGTCCCCTTGTGAAGTGGAATTAGTCATTTACTGCAAATTCTGTCCTTTTGATATTTTTAATTGGGATATTAATTCCCTCGTGTTTAATCTTCCACAACCAATTTGATGTAATAAATCATGAAAGAATCATTGTGCTTACATCTCTAAGGGGACACTATTTAAAATGAAGATTACTGTAGCCATTTCCCTTTGCAAATCATATGAGCTTCATTATTTAGTAATTCTCCCTGTTGGTCTTTGTATTATTTTGTTGGAGAATTTTCCTATCTGTGCTCCATTCCCATTTGCAGTTTAATTTCATCGATGCACAAACTATTAATACTGATCGAAGAAACAAAGTTGCAGTTACATTTTAAAGAGAGACACTGATACAGGGTCACTGTTTCCAGACCACTTTATTGAGAAGAGGTTGTGTGGGCGACATGAAATTAGAATAAATGATTGAGATGAAGTGGTCTGTTGACCATAGTGTCCCTTTAATTCTCTTATTCAACTTCCATTTATTCCAGTGTCAGTGATTAAGTGAGAATTGTAAGGCAGGAGGCTAAAAATCCCCACTAATATCTTCAATTTAGATCCTTGAGCTAGTTATATGGAATTTTCATTATAATACAATATGCTCCAATTTCCAGATGTAGAGCATATGTAGCTTTACATATGTGATGTCTAAACCCTCACATTCACCTGCAGAACACTACCATTCTCATGATGCTCAGCCGGGCATTGTTACTTTCCGCGTTTAGAGTCTAGTACTGTACAATGGCTTTTCTTTGAAATTATTTTGTCAGGATGACTAATATGTTTTTAACACAGTCTGCGCTTAGATGCTGCTGTTTCCCAGGGGATTCAATTTATTCTGAAATCACATGAAGAAGAGAGAAAATGTATTGTGCGCCTTTTCTCAGTCTGGGGAAAATGGCTGTTCAGTTTGCTGCCTCCGTTTACAAAATTGTGCATGTTTGTGTTTTGACGTATAGATGGATAGAGAGATTACGGATGGACAGACAGATAAAAATGACATGGTATGCTCATTATGCCAATAGGCAGAACATGTTTTTAAATCCTCTATGGGCGTGACTGACGCTATGCAGTGCGGTCGACCCATACATGTCCCAGCCCACCTGAGATTAGTGGGAATTAAATTTCCAGGTACCAGCTGCCATTAGCACTTGGCTCCGTTAATTAATTCCCTCTCAATGCAGAAGCATTGTACAGCATGTATCAGGGAGAAATTATTCTTGGAAATTATTGGGGTTCTGGAGACACTCATAGAGTACTCAACTATAGGTGACTCGTGTTTATTATAATGTCTCCAGAAAACATTGATGGTGTTTTTATTCCTTAATACACGCGTTACCATAATGCATCCAAAATATCTAAATTAGCCATGACTTGTTTTATAATATTTACAGAAAATTCTTGGATAAATCGCACTTAACAGTAGCTTTAACGCTTTTCTTACACGTTTTCCTTAATTTTCTCTTTCCACTCCCTATATAGTTATATAGTTACATAGGCGAAAAAGAGACGTGTCCATCAATTTCAGCCTTACTCACATCTGTTTATGCTGCTGATCCAAAAGAAGGCAAAAAAAACACCCAACAAACTAGGAAAAATTTATTTCTTGATCTCAGAATGGCAGTCACATTTATCCTTGGATCTTACATCTATTGTAGTTATCCTATCTTTTATTAGTCATTTCCCTTTTGCCTTTTCCTTTTTTTTTTTTTTTTAACAACCCAAATAAAAATAGGTGTCACTGATGTTAGAAATTAGTTGAGACAATCCAAAACTGGGCAGGGTTATACACCAGCCTGGAGAAGAGGACAGTAACCCAGTTAGCGTCCAGACCCAAGTTGCCAGGACTGACAATGACAGGTGCTTGCACTGAATATTCACAATGCTGAGTACTCGTGAGTGCAGTTTTTGAGAATGCGTGTGGTGTCAGGGTTAATTAACACTATTTTATACTGAATAATATGTCAAAGTCAAACTTCTAATCAAATAATAAAATGTGGTTACTCCTTATAATGAGGTGAATTTTGTCAAAGGTGGAACCTAAAATGAAAAACGAGAAACAGGGACACAATTTACTGTAACAGGAAAATATATGCTATGATACAACTTATTTACTGTTGGGAGTTAGTGTACACTCACATTTGATGGAGACTGAAACTGAATGGCTCTAATACATGAGAGTTTAGTACTTTCTACAGGTAGTGCCCCACCTTTTCTCCAAGTAATGACCTACAAATGACCTGCATAAAAGGGGAGTATAAAATGGAAAACCCCAATAGGGCCATATTCTCTGATGTAACACACTTAGATACAGTATATGGTTTACAAAGTTGTCACTCACCTTTTAGGGAGCCATGTCTTAGCTTACTTTCTCCAGGTATACAAGTATGAAGTGCCGATTTCAGGTAGCACACGATCCTTATGTTACTTCTGTTACTTCAATACTTCTATACTGTTCCACTAAGTGCCTTTATCACAAAAATTCTTATCTTCAAATTTTCATAATCTTCCAAATCAAATACAATTTTTTCAGATTTTCTATTCATATTTAACTTAAAAATAAATATCAGCAACATTCTTGTTGCCCTGTAGTTTGATTAGTACTATATTAAATTGTTATATGCCCATATAACTCCAAATGAACAGTGATGCTAATTCTAACTTAATAAACATCATGGTTGATTTAAGTCTGAGAAGCAGCCATTGCAGTGATTTTATTATTGCTGATATATATCATTCATAACCTGGGCACTCATGTCTGTTTGTAAGACATGCATCACTAGTGATATGTCTATGATTGGAAAAGACAAAGTCAGGCTATGCTAGCAATTATTCAGCCATTACCAGTACTGACTATGTTTGTCTGGTCAAATTTGTTAATTAAATAGGAAGTTTCCCTTTCAATGTAGATTTTCCTTAAAATCATCATAATTATCTTACGGACAATTTGCCAGGCCGTGGCACTCAGGAGATTCTGCCCTAAGCAACAATCCATTTTGCCGCCCCCTCATGAATGCAACTATATTCCCTCAGAGGTTTATTCACTAAACTCTGAATTGCAGTGAGTATACATTTAGGAAAGGAGACGCACTGGGTAGACATTAAGTGAAAGCAGACACACACACACGCCGCCTAATACATACATCAATACACTCATACTGCCCAATACATACATCCATACATTCATACTGCCCAATACATAAATCCATACATTCATACTGCCCAATACATACATCAATACACTCATACTGCCCAATACATACATCAATACACTCATACTGCCCAATACATACATCCATACATTCATACTGCCCAATACATACATCCATACATTCATACTGCCTAAAACATACATCAATGCATTTGGTGGGATTTAATTTATAATAATGGTGAGACTTAATTTATGTGGGGGGGTTTTCCGGTTTAAAATGGAATTAGATTAATATATTATAATTATAATTTAAAGTATAAGAATCTCTTCACATGGTCACACACACACTAGCACACACACACTCTCAGTGGCGTACACACATGGTGTCACTTACACACACTCGCTAACATACTCTCACTAACACATACACTCTTGCTGATATACACGTTATCATTTATACACTCACACTCTCACTGACATACCTACAGTGTCACTTACACACACACATGCACACGCTCTCACTGACCTACACAGTCACTTACACAGTCTCACTGATATACAAACACAGTGTCACTTACACAGTCTCCCTAACACATACAGTCTCACTAAAACACACACACACACACACACTGAAATACAGTGTCACTTACACACTATCCCTAACACACACTCACTGACATACGCAGTGTCACTAACACACACACTGTCACTCAAACACAAACTCACACCACTTTACATAAAGTCACACTTTATTCACACATTTAACACACACACACACACACACCAATGTACAACCATTTACACGATAGCCAGTCTCCCTTAGCCCCCAGATATGACATACCTGTCCTACTGCTGTGAATGGAGGAGAAGGGGTCCAGCCACCAGCCTGCTGGGGGAGCAGGGGAGCTGTGCACTGTGTGCACCAGCTGCTTCCTGTTCCCCTCAGAGAGTTTCCGTTGTTCACAGTCAAGGGGCAGCCGGGATACCAAGTCACATCCCGACTTTATCTGCCTGCAGGAAGCAGTGTGCTCTGCTCAGGTGCTGGGGTTACAATAAACCCCACTCCCTGAGCAGGTAATTGGCTGCAGAGGGAGCCCAGCAGGTGAACGGTTGCGCTGGGGGTTGATAAGGAGCCGCTCGCCCAGCACACCAGCCCCAGATAGCAGCAGGGCAGCCCACAAGGAAACCTCTCGGTGGGCGACCCCAACAGGTTGGCGCCCCAGACCAATGCCTTATTTACCTAATGGTAGCGCCGGCCCTGTTAACAATGTAATAAAATACGCTGGATCATTTTAAAATGAATACTTATACTCATAACATTTACTTATGTAGGTGATTTAAGGTTTACTCGTGGAAATTACAAATAATTTGCAGCACTTAGAATTTTCTCCGTTATTTTTGTTTTATCATTAATTATATTATGTTCATATTTCATTTTTACAATCTTACACAAATAGCAAAGAATATATAGGAGTATATGAAACCATGTGTTTCTGAAACTAGTGATTATATCATTTTTGGGGGGTTAACGTGACAGTTGTCCAACATGAGATTTTAGAGGCATAAAAAAGAGAAAATTGTTTTAGTTAACAATTTCTCTCTGTCCACTGAGTTTTAGCCCGCTGTGTAAACAAACTAAAAATGCTGGGTAACAATGGAAAAAAATTAAATAAAATTATTTTTATCTAAGGTGCACAAAGACCATGTCAACTTTAAGCAAGCTCAGTCAACACGCACACGAACATCAGAGTGAATATAACAAATATTAAAACATTTACAGGCACTGCAAAAAAAAAAAATTACGCAGAAATTAGCTAGTCCAGTTCTACTTCAATGAGGAAATTAACTATCATCTATAGAGAGTACTGACACAATTACCAAAAAATATTTGACTTTTTTTTTTTACTTTATGTATACTTGCTTGAAGCTGTCTTTCAAAACGGCTCGGCAAGAATCGTGGCTTACAGTGCCATCACAGAATGCTGTGCAAACTGCTGAAAGTGTGCTTTGCACTAATTGATGCATTTCTTAGTTTACCAGACAGGTATAAGCTAGACCCTTTAATGATAATAAGTAACAATGTGGGTATTAACACAATTATTTGGATCGTACAAAGTATTAGTGTGACTGTCTGCCTGTGTGTGTGTGTGACTGTCTGTGTGTTTGACTGTCTGCCTCTGTGTGTGTGTGACTGTGTGTGTGACTGTCTAACTGTGTGTGTGTGTGTGTGTATGTGACTGTCTGCCTGTGGCTGCTCACTGTTTTAAAAAAAAAAAAGGGTCCCCCCTCCTGAGCCCCCACCCGCGATGCGCGAGTGGGGGCTTTTAAACTATTTCCCCCCACCGGCCCCCACCCCTGAGTGGCGGATGGGGGCCCTAAATAAAAATTGGGGGGGGGGGCTAATGTCCTCCCCTCTGGCCCCCACTCCTGAGTGGTGGGTGGGGGCCCTAAATACAAATTGGGGGGGACCTAATGTCCTATTCCTGGCCCCTACCCCTGAGCGGTGGGTGGGGGCCCTAAATACAAATTGGGGGGGACCTAATGTCCCCCCATGGTCACTACCCCTGAGCGGCGGATGGGGCCCTAAGTACAAATTGGGGGGGGACCTAATGTCCTCCCCCTGGCCCCCACCACCTGAGCTGTGGGTGGGGGCCCTAAATACAAATTGGGGGGACCTAATGTCCTCCCCTGGCCCCCACCCCTGAACCCCTACCTACCCCCCTCACCCTAAAAATAATGAGGGGGGGACCTTTAACTAAGTATCTGTAAAAATAAAAATAAACTTACCATTTGATGTTTACTTTCTTCTAATATCTTCTTTTTTCACCCCCAAAAAAAGGCCAAATAAAAATCCATAATACCCGACACAATTAAAGAAAAGAAAAAACCCTGAGCGCAAAAAAATAAAAAATATATAACCTGATTGGTTACTTAATCCACCAATCAGAGTGTTATGAGTCAAATTACACAGCGTGGGAAAATTCCAAAGAACTCAGGGGTGGGGGCCAGGGGGGAGGACATTAGGTTTTCCCACCCCCCCCTTATTCTTGTTTAGGACCCCCACCCACTGATCAGGGGTGGGGGTCATGTAGAGGACATTAGGTCCTACCCCCAATTTTTATTTAGGGCCCCCACCCACCACTTTTTTTTAACAGTGAGCAGCCACAGGTGGCTCACTGTTTAATAGACATGCCCCTACTCGCGATATAGCGAGTAAGGGCATAATTTACTAATACTAAGTAATCTTTACTTAGTATTAGTAAATTTGGCCTTTTAGTAGATAGCTCCCTAATACCATGGGAATTAGGTAGTTATCTACTTATTCATTCCTGTCATTACATGACTGGCTAAGTAACTTACATTTTATATGAATGTGTGTTACTTGATTGTTGTAAGTGTTGCAAACGCTTACAGCTAAATCCTGGCTATGTTTGTATACTTTTTATTTAAAATTGTATACAGTGTAACATTCTTCTTCTTTCACTGGGTAAGTATATTAGTACTTAGGCAATACTGTGCTTCGGAACTTCTGAACTTCGACACTTTGACACCTCTGAACTTCGGCACTTCAACACTTCGGCACTACTACACATCGAAAATTCGGTAATTTCGGGACTTTCTGCAATTCAGCTATTTGGACATTCAGAAGCACCCGAATGTCCGAATTACCTGAAATTCTGCCGAATTTTATTTTGGACCGAAATGAATTGCATGTGTCTAATCACAGGTAAACTTTAAAAAAAAGCTACTAGACAAGTTTGAGGAAAGTATACTAAAAACCAAAACTACTTAGATAGCAGAGCCGTACCAATGGAATATTTCAAAAGCAAAGCATTATGAAGCAGTCACACTGAATCACAATCTCAACATTTTGCTATTACGGATTTTGTTTTCACTTATTTCATTTTGCAGTAACTTTAACAATAACACCAATTATCCACCAAAATGGCCAATTTTAACTGTTATTTTTAAACTTTGTGCTCCCATCTCACATTTGGATTAATGCAGAGTTCCCCTGCCCTCTTTAGTTTTTGACTTGACAATAGCCAGTACCTTTTGTGTTTATCTAGGCCAACACAGACATCATGTGCGCTTCTCATCAAAACAAAAAATCGTAATGAGAACCAAAAATATATTTGGCAAAGATCAATGCTACTAATCCTACACAGCAGTGTTAGTTACCAAAATATGGCCTAGATTCAAAGCCCATTTTAGAAAGCTTGAAAATGGTTAGGCAAGGAAATGTAACTGGATCTTGTATTGGACAAACATTGAGGCTATATGTGGAGGTGAAAGTATATTAATAAATAAATAAAATTAAAGCATGAAGGCTGGAGGTCAAAGTTCTTTAAATAAAAACAGCCCAAGGAAATGGTGCCTCTCTGTTTCTGTTATCAATCTGACCTTGCCAAATTCAGCTTACAAGTCCAGGATAACGGGAGTTAATGTGATTTTATGTCCAAGTTAGTAACTGTCACATTTTATTAATTTTAATATTATTTTGGTGCCATCTTCGATGCTTTGTAAACTGATCCCTTTAATTACTCCAAAGGATTATTCCTCATGATAAACTATTATGCTTTGAATTTATTTGTGTACATTGATAATTACTATAACTAATTTATTTTTTTAATTATTATTAACTCAACATATTGAAGAATATTATTTTTAACTTCTGTGAAAAGAAGGAAATGTAATTAACATTTATGACCTATGAGACTAACACACAAATGCTCTAATTTTGTGGATGTTGTGAAGTCTTTGTGAATAAGATATTTGTTGCATTTTTACGGACGGTAATCAATGTCTCCCACCTCATTGCACCACGTTAGGAAAAATAGCATAATCTTATCATCATTTCACTTTTTTGGGTTTTTGATTTTTGCCATATTTTGTAAACCTTTTTTCTTATTAAAAACACATCTCACATCAGTGACTACCCATCATCAATGCATTCTTCTGTGCAATGCATTGAGGTATCGATACATTCTTACATAGTCCTATTTCATATTTTGTTCAAGACAAATAAATTCATTCCACACTGACATCCCTTTGTCCTGACCAGAACAACTTGACCGTGTTGAAGAAGGCATGAATCATATCAACCAAGACATGAAGGAGGCCGAGAAAAATTTAAAAGATTTAGGGAAATGCTGTGGCCTTTTCATATGTCCTTGTAACAAGTAGGTACTGGGTACCGACTCTGCTGTCTAGTGTCCGGTTTTTGTCACAGTGATGTCTGATGTTTCCTGTCTTTCTTCTTTGTCCTTTTCCATTTGCTTCATTCTGTGGGGATATAATGCTTGTATTTAATCAGAACAACTGGAGCGCATCGAGGAGGGAATGGAACAAATCAATAAGGATATGAAAGAAGCAGAAAAGAATTTGACGGACCTAGGAAAATTCTGTGGTCTATGTGTCTGCCCATGTAACAAGTAGGTCTTGCCTGCCTGCCTAAAGTTTTTGAGCACCCGAGGCTGAAATGAAAGCCTTGCAGAAATCGTCCCTGCGAGAAACATAGGCAGGAGATGAGCATGTGGCATGCAGAGAGATCGATTCTGGTTATAAATCACCCATCTCATAGAATAGTCAACACCGTGCAAATTCTACATATTAAAATCAGGCATACTGCAGTTTAGTTCGCACTGCATCTCCCCCTCTCAACAACAAACAAACTTCAACATTTCTTTTAATGTGTACAATAAAATTCACAAATTTGAACCAGAGTTTAAAATAGGCTATGCTTTAATAGCTACCTTATACAGGTTAAATAAAATAAAATTCAAAAATATATATAATAATGAACTCTCGTGATCTCTCATTTATGTAAGTGCACTGACAGAAATGTTGAAATATAGTAGTTTTGCATGAAGAAATAGTACCCCCTATGGTCCCTAAAAACTCATAGAATTTATTCTTCAGTTCCTAAAATGTTTTCTTAGGTCTTCCTTAGTAGTGAAAATATACTAGAACCAATTTTATGCATTTAACAGGCAATGAATAGACTATGTTGTAACGCACAAGAATTATTTCACAAAAATAATCTATATTTTACCCAGAGGTAAACTAGGTTTGCATTTGCTTAAAAAGGTGGGGGTTTTTTTGCAAATTTGTCCTTGTAAAAAAAAATATATATTTTTTAATCCTCTCTGCTCTTTTAAAAAATGTTTTATATTAATTAGAATTGTTGCCATTGGCTACACCAACTGGCAAAATATTATTGATGGGAATCTGTCTGCTTGTTACTAAACGCGTTACACATTAGGCTATTTACCCTGATAATATAGAATCAGAAAAAAAAATTTCTGCATGGAATGGGGATTTATACAGTGATATAACTAACAGGTCATGTGCAGCATCGTGGGTAGAAGCTTATATTGTGCCTTCTGTTCAAGAGCAAGTCCACCACCCAACTCAAACAAATTAATTCTAGTTTTATCTAGCGGTGTAAAAAAAATGCCCAGTATAGTGACCGTCACATTTTTATCTAGAAAAGCCACAGATCCTCGTTGTTAAACATTACTGAAGCAGCCAAACAGAATATTATTATTCATTGATTATTTCCTGGACTTGCTGTCATCGAAGGTAGATGGATAACTCACGATTAACGAAACATCCTTGGAATTCTTTACAAGTACCGAATTACTGTGTTACTGAATTCCAATGCTCCTGAATCCCAGGGGTGCCTCGACCTAGCCTCCAGCCTTCAAGTGAAGGAAGCTATTATGAAATCTGATCTAAGCAAAGGCTGCTAGGCGTTGCATAAGAGAACTTAAATATTAACTAGGGAAATCACATGTTGGCTCAGATTAATAAAACAACATCCCATTTAATGCTGCACATTCTTACATCTGCCACTGCAGGCATGCCTAGATTTTAATCATATTTGCTGTGGCAATTCAGTCAAAAATGGCTTTATAATGGCTCCATTAAATGGCTGGAGAGAGAGGCCTTCATTGCATTCATGGGCATCGTAGAAGATCCACTTTTGACTGGCTTGGAATCTCTGTAACAGCTATTAACGATGGTGCATTAAATAGTGAGTCAGTGGAGCAGTTGTGCTTAGTGAAAGTGCTTCACCCACTTTTCATGCCAGCAGCTTGTGCATGAACAAGGTGAATGGGATAACATTGTATCAATGCTAGATTTGCTTGTATTATTTGCTCCTGCGCTCATCCCACGTTGGCAATTTTTTACTTTTTTTGTCTTTGTTGACAAAGGTTTGTACATCAACTCTCGATGTATAGTTTACTGTTTTCAAGTACCGATATATTATCACTACAAATTGAAAAAATAAATTTACTCTGGCTGCTATTAACGTTACCTACACTCGCTTTGAAAAAAATAAATATATATAATTGCATTTATACATGCGCTATGCAATATGAACCATACTAAATCGTTGCATAGCGCCAACATTATGTAGCTAAATTAATTGATCACAATTCTAGGAGCATATTCATGTGATGTGATGTACACACTAATAGTGGCAGTTTTGTTCTATGTATGTCTGCCAATGTGTTTCTTTCGTTTGTGTCCTTTATGTGATTCAAATGACTGAATGTTTTCAATTTTTTTTAAAACAATTTAAAAAAACAACTACATGTGTTTATTCCACTGTGATAAAGTCATCAGTTATCTCAATGTTTCATAGCTGATATTGGCAGCACTATATAACTAGAGTGGGTCCATGATATATCGGTATAAAATGACACCCCCTGTCAAAAGCTCGGCTCTTCCCGTGACTACCATGAAAAGGTGGTTTGTCACTGATAATCTCTGTGTTTTGTGTTACTCACTATATTTTTTTCATAGGCTTAAATCCAGTGATGCTTACAAAAAAGCCTGGGGAAACAACCAAGATGGAGTGGTAGCAAGTCAGCCTGCCCGTGTTGTGGATGAACGTGAGCAAATGGCCATTAGTGGTGGCTTTGTCCGTAGGTGAGTTATGACCCATACACTTTGAATGTTCTTCTACCATACCAGTTCTATACACAGCAAGAACATGGTGCACAAGTATAAACCTGTCTCCATGTGCTACAAGATAATGACCATAGATCTGCCCTTTTCTGAATTGCATATAGCACGCAGTTGGGAATCTGATTTACGCACTGACATTTCATCAACACAAGCAAAAATACTCACAGTACATAAGTGCATGATACGATCTGCATCATTAATGGTACAACACAGGAAAACAATATATAGAAACCACTATATAGAAAATAAATTTAAAAAACTACGTTACATGGTTTCTCTGAGATTACACAAAATATACCCCACCGTATCTTCCATTCTTTTGAGATGCGGTTAAGACAAAGGCTGCATGATTAATATTTGGTGGAACTGTTCTCTGATTGAACCATTTTGGGAAGCTATCCATCACAAGGTTACTGAGGTGACCGGTCTTACATTATCTTTTATGCCTTTAACATAGTTTGAATCGGAATACCCCAAAACATCTCTAAAATGTATTCTACACCTACTATTAACAGTGTAGCAACATAGAACATAAAACATTCAGAACATATATGAGGCCAAGTACACCATATACACACCAATAAAAACATTTTATAAGACATGGTCTTCTTGGAGCGCATGGAGAACAGGTTAAAATGCTGGTAGTGGCTTAAAAGAGATTGCCGATGGGTGAGACAGAGGGATAGGAGAGAGAATTATGGAGGTTTGGTACATAGAATTCTGATTACCCTTGATATATATAAGAGTAAAAATTCTGAGTTTGACCTTATAGGATAAGAATCAACCTTGAAAAATGAATAATTTTAATATCAACATTTTAAGACAAGGACCCACAATTAAATTGTCTTTTTACGGAAAGTCATAGATTCTAAAATCATAAAGTTATTAAAGAACGCCTTTTGTACCTCTGGAATTACCCTTTGGGTATACGCTGCTAAGCACAAAGGTGACAGTGTTGCCTCTCTAATTATTTGTATGACACTTTAGTAGCATTGTTTATAATGATACACCGCCTGTATACTTCATGCTGGCACAATGCCGTTGCTCTGTAATTACAACGTAATGATATTGTACGTCTAAATTAATTGTGTCTATTTAAAGAATCGGATATTATGCAGTGAAAGCCTATGGGCAGTTGTATGAAATCTATCTACCATCTTCAGTCATGGACTGAATCACTGGGATGGGGAAGGTCAAAGACGGAAACCCCCTGGAGCTGATGTATGTGTCATGCTAAAATATTTGTTCTTGATACTTAGTAAAAAAAAAACTATTGTAGTAAGCATAGTATTCGTGAGATTTTCTCTTCTTCTCATTTTTAGAGTGGGAGGAGAGTCTTGTTTTTTTTTTATTGAATGTCTTTTCATTAACTTTTTTTTTTACTAAAAAAGTTCAATGTTTTATGTATCAGCATTCTTGGAACTTCCATACAAATGTCCTCAGTGTTTGATATTTACTAAGAGATGGTGTGACATTCAATATTTCCTGCAGGTTTTATATTTAGGGATCAGAGTTAGTTCTAAAATTTTTTTTTCATGACTTTGTGTAAGGCTGAAAAACATGAATACTAATGTGGAATAAATAAACAAGAGGAAGAGACAGCGCCAATCAGCCTTTTATATTTTGCTTTTACTAATGTGGCATAGCCTATAGAATTTACAGCTCTGCAAGTTTGCATTGAACTCCAAAATAAACAACACTTTAAAAAAATTGAAAGTATTGCAAATAGAAACATAAGCCCATAGTGGTGGGTGCAGCTTGTTCTACGCTTGACCTTGCTCCACGTTTGTTCATTCTCTTGTTGCCTCAACTACAGCTGCAATGCAGTGTTAATATTTTACATTAAACAGGCAGATGTTTCAAGATGTCCACCTCATCTTTGTGGCCAGCCTAAGGCACACCTGTGCAATAATCATGCTGTCTAATCAGCATCCTGAAATGCCACACCTCTGAGGTGGATGGATTATCTCGGCAAAGGAGAAGTGCTCACCAACACAGATTTAGACAGATTTGTGAACAATATTTGAGAGAAATAGGCCATTTGTGTATGTAGAAAAAGTCTTAGATCTTTGAGTTCAGCTCATGAAAAATGGGGGCAAAACCAAAAGTGTTGCATTTATAATTTTGTTCAGTATAGTATGCCATTAAAGTCATTTAATTTCTTTTTTGTTGTTTTTTTTTATGCCAGTGTTAATATTTATAAATTATTATTTAAGGAAGTCCTGCGAAAATTCAAATTGTGTATTTCTTATATGCAAGGATTGGCATTTTGTCATGTGAACATTTTTTCATTCACATGGCATGTATTGTTTGGGAAAGAGACCCATTAAAACTCCCATAAACTTTTTTTCTGAACATTTCCAACAATCACAGCTTTTGCAATATTTTTCTTTTAGGGTAACAAATGATGCTCGTGAGAATGAAATGGATGAGAATCTTGAACAAGTCAGTGGCATTATTGGAAACCTACGTCATATGGCTCTGGATATGGGCAATGAGATTGACACACAGAACCGCCAGATTGACAGGATCATGGAGAAGGTAAGCTGAAATGGCTATCAAAAGTTGTATTAACCCTGAAAATACACACTAAAATATATCATATATATAATCAGATGAAAAATCTAGACAAAAATGAATTTGTATTGTCAACTAAAAATTTAAGTATAGGGAAAGAGTTGTCTATTTATTTTACATGGGGTTGCTGGTAATTGCCAGGGCCACTTTTTTTTGCCACAAAAGCTTAGAAGGTAAGTTAAAGGAGAACGCTAAGCACCATAACCACTACAACACCCTATAGTAATTAGGGTGCCAAGAGTATTCTGTGTCCCTGTGTAAGTAGTCATGCTATTTTAGAATGAATTGACAGCACACAAGGTATGAGAAAAATCCCAAACTTTAGACCATCTTGGTATTAGAAAGCCATTACATTTATAAATGCATTAAATCGTTTACTGCTTCTATTTTAACCTGCAAATGCATAACGGGGTTGAGAGGCATTGCTTTAAAAAAACACTGTGGTGTAAAAATAGGTTTTTAATTTCTAGATTCAAGTGGTAGTTGGGCCAGTTACATGTCAGGGCCCCCTTTTTTCTGGAAAAATTAAAATGTAAAACAACCCTTTATTTATTTGTAATCCAGGGCCGAGATAGCCTATTCTTTTCTTGACCCCAGGTGGTGACAGTTAATCATTATGAACCTCAAAGCAAAATGAGACAACTCTATTAGTGGAGTCGAGGCAAAATCGTCCAGAAAGGGAATTTGCTATTCTTAATATGCCAACTGCAGCCTGTAAAAGGAATGGAAACCCATCAAGCCAATTCACAAGCCAGGCTGCAGATGTCATAGTGGAACCACTCTGCGGTCGAAACTTTGCTGTTGTGGTTCTCAATAAAGTGCTTATCTTGAACCAAGGAGGGAATGGACCCCTATTATTTTACTAATGTTAGGAAATCTGGTGTTTAATTCTGGCTCAGCAAGCACCCTGGCTCAGATTTGTGGGAGTGAGTGCAGTTCCACATATACTATTCATAGTGGAACCAATGACTCGAGCACATGAGCCTTTTCTCATAAATTATGTATTACACTTTGGAATTTTTTGAGAAATACAACCTGATTTTGATACATTTGTTATCAATTAATACAAATATTTACTTGGGTATTACCTTAAAAGACCCACACGAGAGTGTCTTGATCTGTTTCAAAGAGTTAACCGAAATTGAAAACACTGTTAGATATGAGATATTAATAAAAGGATTGTTCACATATATGGTTTATGTGTTTGTTAATATTTATCATGGACCATCATCTTACATTTCCATCTCTTCTCCAGGCTGACTCCAACAAAGCCCGGATTGACGAGGCTAATCAACGTGCAACAAAGATGCTCGGCAGTGGTTAGAAGAACCAACAAAGTATCTCTACTGCCCAAAACTGTCCCATCAGACAGTACTTTCATGCTTTTATCATGGTATTTCCATAATAGGTTTGCACACAAGCACATGTCAGCTCCCATTGCAAATGTTGTCCTGTGTAGTATGTCAGCTTTCCAGAAGAAAAATCTACTTGTAATTATAATTTTTTTTCCTAGATATCTTCCGTTCCAAAGGTTGTATATAGTGATATATCTCACTATGACATTTTTTTCCTTCCTTTTTTTTATGATGTTTGCTGAATGACAACAATGTAAGGAATGTTAAACGTGCTGTTGTCTTTGAACTATACAGTATTGTTCTCGTAAAACTGTGACATTCCACAGAGCTACTGCCGGATTATTATTTTTTTGATGTCATAAATGATACTAATACCGTTGAACTTGGCTGTCTTTGGTTTTCCATTGCTTTCCATGTGTTATAATTTCATGATTAGAACGTGAAACTATATAACTATAATAAGCATTGCACCACGAGTGATGTGAATTATGCATTTATGCATGAAAATAAATAGACATTTAGATGCCTTTATAAAGATCTTTTTCATGGCGGTAGCACATCAAATAAAAGCATGCTGAGTATTTAAACACTGTTGGGACTATGTTATACCAGCAAGTTTGCAGTAGTGCCACTTTTCTGTCGATACATCGTTAGATTTATACATGATCATGCTTTATATTGTTTCGAAAAAATAAAATAAAAAATAAGGACAGACTTGGCACATGTTCCCAGCAAAAATGTGCTTTTTTAATTTATTTATTTATTTTTTGAATTTTAATTATTCTTTTTTGCTGGTAATATATAAAATATTAAACAAAAAAAAAAGTTGTAATATAAGAGTTTGGATAATGTTTATGAGGATCCTCTTTTGGAGGAAATGACTTCAATTTTAACCCTTTGAGAGATAGGGGCGGCGTGCAGAGCATTGCTTGTCAACGCATTTCGCGCCCTCCCAGGGGCTCAATGGGTTAAATGGCACAAAAGACGTGTAATTTTTATATTGCTAAGTCCTGTTAACCACTTATTCCCACGTGGTTTATTTTCAGTAATGTTCTCTGTTGCTTACCTAGAGCTATGCACACCAAATCGCTGAGATGTTTAAGTAGATTTAAAACAAATACAATAACTTAAATGAATGAAATCAAGATTAAACTGTGATATCAATATATCATTGCAGCATGTACTATTAAATTCCTTATGTCTCCTGTCAGTTTGTGAAGTGATTGACATTTTGTAGCTAGTTTAAAACAATTAAAATTACAAATCTGATCTTCTCTGGTTTTATTTTGTCAGTTAACTGTTTCCTATTTAATTCACATATAAAACTAAAATAGCTGCTAATTAATAACAATTACTACATGATTTGCATATTGCAATGCGTAATGTGTCTGGGAAAACAGAAAGAATTAGTGGCGGAACATCGGGGGTCGCAAAGGACAACTGGGCCGTCAGTGTTCTCCATGTCACTTGGGGCCCAAGAGCCGGCCAACCACCTTAGGTAGCTCCATGAGGCAGGAGCAAAAGCCGTCTTGCCCTAAGGCAGAGTAGGCCCTGCAGGTGTGGAATCTGCAGACGGTGTGGGAGGGCAGTGAGGGAGGTCGTATCTTCTTACTCTGGACCTAACATCACTAAACATCGCACTTGAGGGCTGTGCAGGTAACACATGGAGATCAGAGCAGCACCAATAGATTCAAGGGAGATGATCCACTCCAGTTCTCCCAAAGGTAAGGACACTGGGTGGGCCTCAAAAAAATAAAAAATTCCCACTATATAAAAAAATAATTTGTGAGGTGTGGGAGAGAATATGTGTGAGAATATTATTATTATTGGTATTGATATAGCGCCAGCTTATTCCGCAGCGCCTTACAATAAAAGGGGAATTTACCAAATGAGACAATAACAAAATGTAACAGGAACAATAGGTAGCTGAGGACCCTAGAGGAGGTGGGGTATAAAAACACAATAGGAAGGGTATTGAGAGAGACAGCAAATCGACATGGTGGGAAAGTAGCAGAACTGTAGGTGAGAGTGGAGTGTGGCCCTATAGAAGAGAGCAAGAGGAAGGTCTGAGAGATAGAAGTTACTCTTGGAGGCCATAAGCATTCCTGAAAAAATGGGTTTTGAGGGACTTCTTAAAGGATTAGAGACATGGGGAGAGT
Source organism: Pelobates cultripes (assembly GCA_933207985.1). Classification (NCBI taxonomy): domain Eukaryota; kingdom Metazoa; phylum Chordata; class Amphibia; order Anura; family Pelobatidae; genus Pelobates; species Pelobates cultripes. Next base: position 352,952,562 of record OW240913.1, read on the forward strand.
CTGACAGTGGTAGGCAGGCTGTTCCAAAGGAAATGAGCTGCCCGTGAGAAGTCTTGAAGGCGTTAATTTGCAGTAAGGGTGCGAGCAGCAGACAGTAGAAGGTCATCAGTAGAGCGGAGGGGCCAAGAGGGTGCATACCTATGAATCAGTGAAGAAATGTAAGAGGGGCTAGAGTTGGTTAAAGCTTTATAGGTAAGGGTTAGTATTTTAAATTGACATCTGTAGAGGACAGGAAGCCAGTGTAGGGATCGACAGAGGGGTGAGGTGTGAGAGGAGCAACAGGAGAGAAAGATCAGCCTGGCAGCAGCATTCACCACAGATAGTAGAGGGTCAGTATGGCTTCTGGGGAGACCAATTAGGAGAGAATTACAGTAATCCATGCGAGAGATTACTAGAGCGTGAACAAGCTCCTTGGCAGCATCTTGCGTAATAAAGGGGCACCAAGACATCGAGCTTGAGAGGATGGGGTGAGATGGGTACCGTCAACCTGCAGGGAGAGTGAAGGAGGAGGATCAGTGTTATGAGGAGGAAAATCAGGGAACTCAGTTTTAGAGAGATTGAGCTTCAGAAAGCAGGAGGACATCCAAGCAAAGATAGAAGAGAGGCAGGGGAGAGGTGAGGGGAGGAGAGATATATCTGGGTGTCGTCAGCGTACAGGTAGTAGCGGAATCCAAATTAATTAATGAGTTTGCTAAGAGAGGCAGTATAGAGAGAGAACAGTATGCATGTACTGCATGTGTGTCAGTGAGCGTTTGTCAGTGTGTGACAGTATTAGTGAGAGTGTTTGTTTGACAGTGAGTGCGTGTGGCTGTCAGTGAGAATGTGTGTGTCTGTCAGTGAGAATATTTGTCTGCCAGAGAGAATGTGAGTGTCTGTCAGTGAAACTGTGTGTTGGTTAAACTGTGTGTGAGAATATGTGTGTGCATAGGTCAGTGACAGTGCGTATGTTTAAAGGGATTAAAATGTTCAATGACAATATAGTTGCACTCAATTCATGTGATTTATAGTAATATTTGTGTGTGTGTATATGCATGCACATACACACTATATACCTATATATATATATACACATTATTAATAAATGTGTATTCTATGAAAGTATATATTTAAAAAATCCTTCTATACACTGTGCTAGCAGAAATGTTGCCAAATATATAGATTTTAATTTAAAGTTTTTAGTTTTTTTAAAAAAAAAACATGGTACCACCCCCACCTGTCAATGAAATTTTTAACATTAGATCTGTGTGTTCGCGGCACACAGGGTCTAACGCTATAAGTTGAGTGATCGGTGGTTTTTTTGCTCCCTGTCACTGTGTTAACCCCCGAGCTGGAATTTCTCATGCTTGCTGGGGGAGCATGGGATGCCCTGATGACAATGTGCTGTCCATGAAACCAGCATGTTAGCGTTAGCACGGGCGATTGCTCTGCTTAGAGAAGCGACCCCAAGCAGGGCCAATCCCTCCACACTTACACACAGCCGTACACATGACCCATGGGGCCCCGGTGCGAAAAGTGATCCGTGGGCTAGCAGCGGGCTGGGCATAACACACATGGCTGATTGGGCACCTGGTGCGCCCAGGGGTTACAGGGGCTGCGACCCCTGCGACGCCCGCGGTAATATGCGCCAGTGCATGCAGATACACACACACTTAAGGACCACCCTAGGCACCCAGACCACTTCAGCTTAATGAAGTGGTCTGGGTGCCAGGTCCAGCTAGGGTTAACCCATTTTTTCATAAACATAGCAGTTTCAGAGAAACTGCTGTGTTTATGAATGGGTTAAGCCTTCCCCTATTTCCTCTAGTGGCTGTCCCATTGACAGCCGCTAGAAGCGCTTGCGTGCTTCTCACTGTGATTTTCACAGTGAGAGCACGCCAGCATCCATAGGAAAGCATTATGAATGCTTTCCTATGTGACCGGCTGAATGCGTGCACAGCTCTTGCCGCGCGTGCGCATACAGCTGACGGGGAGGAGAAGAGGAGGATCGGAGGAGGAGAGCTCTCCGCCCAGTGGTGGAAAAAGGTAAGTTTTACCCCTTTCCAGAGCCGGGCGGGAGGGGGTCCCTGAGGTGGGGGCACCCTCAGGGCACTATAGTGCCAGGAAAACGAGTATGTTTTCCTGGCACTATAGTGGTCCTTTAAAGGACCACTACAGACACCCAGATCACATCAGCTCAATGAAGTTGTCTGGGTGTCAGGTCCCTCTAGTTTTAAGCCTGCAGCTGAAAACATAGCAGTTTCAGAGAAACTGCTATGTTTCACTGAGGGTTAATCCTGCCTCTAGTGGCTGTCTCACGGACAGCCGCTAGAGGAGCACACTGAACGTCCATAGGAAAGCATTGAGTAATGCTTTCCTATGGGCGGTTTGAATGCGTGCGCGGTCGCATTCGGAGCTGAGAGGCTGAGGGATCCTCAGCGCCAAGGGAGTCCGGCGCTGGAGAAAGGTAAGTGCTGAAGACACACACACACACACACTTACAGTCGCATACACACTAGCTAACAGACACACACATTTACTGACAGAGATACAGTCAGCGACAGACATACATACACACTCACTTACAAAACATACACTCTCATTGACAAACACACACTCACTAACAGACATCAAACAGACTCACTAACACACACACACTCAGTAAGACACACACAGTAACACACTCACTGACACTCACTAGCAGACACACACTAACACACTAACACTCACACTAACACTCACTCTAACACTCACTCTAACACTCACACACACACACACTAACACTCACACACACTAACACTCACTACACACACACACTAACACTCACTCTAACACTCACACACACTAACACACACACTAACACTCACACATGATTTTTTTTAATATAATCCCCCCAGCCTCCTTACCTCTTGGAGTGCTGGGGGGGATTATTCCCTGGGGTCCAGTGGGGCTCCTGGGCGGGTGGCCGGTCGGGCAGGCAGGCGGGCGGGCGCGCGAGGGAGCACTCAGTGCTTCCTCTTCAGCTCCCTCGCGCGCCGCGTAGGGATGCCGGCGCCGGAAGATGACGTCATCTTCCGGCTCCGGTGTCATTGCGGTGCACGAGGGAGCTGAAGAGGAAGCACTGAGTGCTCCCTCGCGCGCCCGCCTGCCTGCCCGGCCGGCCACCCGGGGTCAGCAGGGCCAGCCTCAGGGGGGCCCTGGGGTGGTCGGCTCCTGGGCCCCCCAGGGGAAGAGGCTGGCCCTGTGGGTACATACCGGGTCGCAGGGGCGATGTACGCCAGTGCACACAGCTAAACCCCATATACAATTACACTCTGGCATCTCCTAACAACCACACTCAGACAACACATATTGGTTTCCCACAGACTGACTGGCAGTCATTTGATGTTTACATCATATTGATACATTTTACATCATGGTGCCGGTGTTCTATCAGTCTGCTATACCCCGTCAGATTGCTATACCCCCGTCACTTCCGGGGAGGGGAATCAGCTGGATCCTGTGCTGCACATGCGTGCTAGCACTCCTGCTACTCCTCCACAGCAAGGTCCTGGAAGGTAAGTAAAACTAGTTTTAAAATTTCATTATAGTTAGTGCATTCACTCAGCTTAGGACATGGGACATTTAGGGTTAATGTTAGGGTTCAAATTAGGGTTAGGATTAGGGACTTGTTCATATTTAGTGATATTTCACATTAGGGGACTATCACTAAATTGTGAATTCTCACACTTTATTTTAACCCTTACCCCAAGGGTTAGGGTAAGAATAGAGTGTGAGAGAGGTTAGAAGCACTTACCTAACCCTAATTTGTACCCTCACTTAACCCTAAATGTCCCGTGTGCCTAAGCTTAGTGAATGCACTAACTATAATGAAAGTGTAAAACTAGTTTTACTTACCTTCCAGGACCTTGCTGTGGAGGAGTAGCAGGAGTGCTAGCACGCATGTGCAGCACAGGATCCAGCTGATTCCCCTCCCCGGAAGTGACGGGGTATAGCAATCTGACGGAGTATAGCAGACTGGCTCTTTGACTAGCGGTTGTTTTTGGCTGTCCTATGTCAGTAAGGCAACTGCAATATGTTTCCTCTCTACCTGATGATATTCACTGGAGAAGTGACTGATTTGTATAGTTGCATTCACAAAGTAAAAGAGACTGTTAAAGGGCAGCGGAGAAGTGATGTGACATCCCTTCAGCATCTCCGTCTGACTCATGCAATTTGTGACTGCCATGCAAATAAGTATTTGTAAGAGCCAGTGGCCACAGAAACTTGCCACGGATCCTCTAGACAGTTACCACTGACAATGAGGGGGTCCTTACAGAAATTCACAAACTCCTGTAGAACTTGATTAATGCTTAAAATAATTCACAGGTGTCATTTGCAGAGGTTTATTCTTGTAACAAAATTTTTAAAAATGCTATTGGTATTTGAGATACAAATGTTGTTTAGGGTAGCTAATTTCTTGGTTAGATGTCCATATTGGATGTCACCATTGCATTGTCATCTAAATACACACAATATGAACTTTTTATTGACCTGATTAGACTCTACATTCTGTATTCAGCTTTTACTAAAGAGAAGGGAGGAAGATTTGGGGTGTCATTTCTCAAAGCCTAACCAGACTTTGAAGTCTATTTAATATCAGCAAATTGAATAACAGGAGATAACAGGCCAGTTTTTCTCGAACTAGAATAAACTTGATTATTTTAACCTTTGCTTTGCCAAACAGCAAATTAATATTAGCCTTTCTATTAACCATTAATAATAACCATTTATCAGGGGTATTTTGTTTGCTCTTTGTGATGGTGGTCCTTTGCATGCCACCATAGAATGTCATAGTGGGGCACCTGGGAGGGAGATAAATTGCTATTCAAAGTGGGGTATTGTGATCTGGGCAAGAAGAAGAATGGGGTCAGAAAATAATGTGAAGAGAGGAAACTCATGAAAAAGAGAGATAGCGGTAATGGGCAAACAGAGGAAAGGATGGGTAGAATGAGATGGGATAGGAAAATTAATGTTAAGAAGGAATAGAATGTGAAGAGTGATAAAAATGAGGAAGGAGACTAAATAAAAGGAAGGGAAAGGAAATGCGGAGGACAAGGTGACCTCTAATAAGAAGAGGGATTTGGAGATTGAATGTGGAGGGATAGAAGGGTAGAGTAAGGAGAGAAATAGGGATATGGAGAAAGGAGGGTCGACAATGATAAGGGAATATGAAATGAAGAGACGTTATTCAAGTTGGAAGAAATGATGTGGTTATGGAAGATAAAGAAGGTGACAGTAATACAGCTATATATTTTATGAACATGACTTTCATCATCTGGTCCCCAATACCATACAATTTGGACAATACAGATTGTGCATTAAAAATATATGCAAAAATAATAAATAAAATATAGAAAACTAAAATAAAAAAGCTGAAATTTGAATTTCATGTATTTGCCGCAGATCCTCATTCTTTGCAGCTTCTGCAATTTGCTTTTAGCAAACCATGAAGCTGTTAGCTTTCTCCAGTCATAGAACTCACTGGAGAAAACTAACAGCTGTAAGTTACAACTTCCAGACTATTGGGAAGGATGTCTATTAGTCATTACACAGTTACATAGCTGAAAAGAGACTTGCGTCCATCAAGTTCAGCCTTCCTCACATATGTTTTTGCTGTTGATCCAAAAGAAGGCAAAAAAAAACTTAGTCTGAAGTGCTTCCAATTTTGCAACAAACTAGGAAAAAATTCCTTCTTGACCCCAAAATAGCAGTCAGATGTCTCCTTGGATCAAGCAGCGATTACCCCACTAATTAGAAATGATATTTTGTTTTTGCAAGTATTTATCCAATCGCAGTTTAAACATCTGTATGGACTCTGATAAAACCACCTCTTCAGGCTGAGAATTCCATATCCTTATTGTTCTTACTGTAAAAAATCTGTGATGTTAGCTGCACCTGCCACAGCTGTTTTTAAAACTGCCTTTGAGTAATAACCTTCATTGTATCAGCCTACATTTTGCAATTTTGTTTCCAAATCCCTTTGTATAACAGTTTAATGAATTAATACGAAATGACTGTTGTTGGGACAATACTATAATGCAATATGACATAGTAGCAGCCACTAAAACGCCAGGATAATTTCATGTAAAAAGAAAAATAATTTTTTATCCAAATTGAAATTGATAAAAAAGTTTTGGCAAAAGTTAAAATAAGAGAATAAGGCACATAGACATCTCTGATCAGGAACGAGAAGACTAAATGTTTGCAATATTGGAAAGATAATTATTGGCATTTTAGTGATAACGATAACACCAGTGGGTGGAAGAAGGTTGAATATATTAACGGAAAATGTCACTCCTGAACCTACAGTATATGTAAAAACCTGATAAGAATAGTAATAGTAAATGTTGATGTAGGTCATATTTTCTGCCAACAATCTTAAGCAAGTTAACCATCTGAACGTTATTAATCATTGTGTATAACACATTAAATATTTTCACCACCCCCCTAAGTATGTGTTAACAAATGGTGCAGTCATTGTAACAAATTTCCTTTTGATAAAGCTTATGAAAAACACACAGTGGAACAAGTTAATCTACATGATGCGCAAGAAAGAAAGTCTGAGAAGCAGGACTAAACTTTATTGGCGCCCTTAGTATCAGCATTCCGTACATTCTACAGAGTTTAACATTTATTTTTCCCCATAACAGGAACATTCTATTTCAATGTAATTTCCCTAAATGCAAATTATGTATATTTATCATAGTCACTGTATTACAACTGAGATCACAGGTACATCCTTCCGCAATATTAAGTTAGCAATACATGGCTGTACTCAATGAAATATTAAAAAAAATAGGATATACAGATATACGGTATACCATCATTCATCTTGATTTATTTAAATCCCGTTTACATTTAAAATCAAAGGACAGCAGATAGTTGTAGGCCTTATCTAGAGCCTATACATAGCACAAAACACATTTATAAACAAAACTATCAAATAAATAGGTTTTATGACATGCTTTGCTTGTTAAACCTGTCATTTTATAGGATGATGGTATGAATATTATATACTATCGTTTTATTATAAACCTCGTTGAATATCTGTTTGTACTAGCATTTGCTTCCGTTATCTCCACATCTTACATTTATCTTATTATGGCTGCTATGCATTGAACTGCCACTTTATCACTTAATCCCATCAATATCCTGCCTTGGTTTTCAACAAAATAAGGTCAAGAGGAATCCTAGATGGCTGCTGTACATCGTGGCAGCTGTCAGGGTCATATATGACCAGTTCATTCTAGCTATAGACGTCGAATATAACATGGCCAGAAAGCCGAACAATTTGCTTCTGTTCGTCGGAAAAATATCAGGGCATTTAGGAAATAAACAATGACTTTTTTATTATTTACAGATATGAAGTAACATTGATTGCATCAGGCCTAGAACGGTAAGTTTGATAACTAAATTGTTACATGTCATTCAAGTCATAATGCAAAGTGTTCGACTTGCATTCAAGGGGAGCTGTCACTCACCAGTATTTCGATATTATGTTTACTCACCCCTCTAATTAACAATATGTGCTTATGTGGTCTGAAAAAAAAATCACAAATCGTCACTGTTTTGTCCTGGAATTGAGTGCTTTCATCTTAGTTGCTTCTCAGTTGTTATTGCAGTATAAACGCAGTTATTTTATTTTATTGATAATAATAGCAAAAATAATCTCTTCTGTCTCAGAGATTTTAATTAAAAGCAGCAAGGGGAATTATTAGTGTAGGACTCACATAGGAGATCTGTCCTAAATTGGCAAGTGAGCTTACACTTAAATGCACTGATACCATGACCTTCTGTTATTTACATTAAATGGGGATATGAGATAGTGCAGAGGTATTTGTGTTTTGTTCATACATTAAGGCTCACTGTTACGTCCCAAGAGTAGTGGGGGTAGGAAGGCATGACTAATTTCCGTGTTTCTAATGTAACGAGCGCTTACCTTTCCCCGCCGGTCCCGCGCAGCGCCGGGTCCTCCTCCGATACTTCCGGGGGACGGCTCAGCTCTTCTGACGCCGGCCGCTCGGAACACGCCTACATTTATGACGCGGCGCATGCGCACCGACTTCAGAAAGAAAATGCCGCCAAAATTCAAACGTGGCCACGCTCCCGGACTTTGGGGGGCGTGGCTACAAAATTAAAGCCAAAGAACCCACACTATAAAAGGGCTATCATGACACTTGTCAGATGCCCTAGTGTGGTTCTTGTTTAAAGTCCCCTGGTGCTATCTTATCTGTTTGTCCTTCTTGGTATTTGACCCTTGGCTATCTCTCTGACTATTCTGTGTTCTGGTTTCCCGTTACTTGGCTTGGATAATCGTGTGCCCGTCTTCCGTATTCCCTTGACCTCTGGCTATTCCTTTGACTATTCTCTGACGCTAGTCCGCCCATTCTAAGGTCCGGTAATGGTCTTCCTGTGGGTTTCACGCTGTGTGAAGTGGTCACTGTTGTGACATTGGTCACTGTCGTGACATCTAATGCTTTTATGGGGGCATTGTTATATTAAGGGAGAGTAAAAAAATGGACAACAGCTCAAATAGCCTGCCCTTCAGTGGGTCCCTGCTCAGATCACAAGCTGGTTTTAGCTCATCTTGTGCCATTACAAAAAGAACCAGGCCATTTGCATATCAGACTGATCCCACCCAAAAAGAAGGTCCAGAACCAAAATGCAGGGGAAATATACGAGAGATACAGCAACCCCACATGATCGTTTCAGCCTTGTTAGGCCTCGTCAGCGAGGTATAGCCAATATCCCTTGTCTGGATTACACGTTAAATTTAGGAGTGAAAAAACAAGGTGCAAGAGAGTACTGAGAATGGACAACAGCTCATATAGCCTGCCTTTCGGTGGGTCTACACCCAGATCTCAAGCTATTGCTATATTAATATAATAATATTGTAAAGCACTACGGAATCTGTTGGCACTATATAAATGGCAATAATAATAATAATTATAATTATGTAGCAGAATCGAAGTTAGGGGTCTTTGAAAAAGGAAGAAAGACCAAGCCTGTAAAATTCACAATGAACGTGCAACATGTCATGTTTCTGTCAAAAGCATTTTAAGGCACAATTTCACATATAAATCTGTGATGCTTCCCTATAGAATAACAATCAACACACACAAATAACATAAAATATCAATTAAAAAAAGTTAAATCAAATATAAAATGTAAAAGTACAGATTTAGGGATCTTTAAATGTAATGTGACCAATGAATTAAGATACAAAGAGTAAGAGCCAATTTATTGAAAAAAAAAGAGAGCAAAATAGTGTAGCACTAAAATAAAAAAAAAAAAGAAATATAAAATTGGAACATAAAATAATAAGTAACAAGGAGGTTCTAAGGCCCCAGACAACTCTAATACGCAGGGCCGGACTGGGAGAAAAATTCGGCCCGGGCATTTTTTTAACACAGCAGCCCACTAAAAAGGGGGCGGGGCAGAGGAGGTGTGTTTTGTCATCACCAATGACAAACACGCCTCCTCTCAAAGTGAGCATGTTTGTTCAATGCTCTTCCAGGGCAGACCATGCACAGAGCTCTGCTGAAGAGCTCTAGCATGAGAAAAAAGCTCTGTATTTGTTCTGCACAGTGCAAGCAAATTTAATAACATGCTTGCACTGTGTTTCCATGCAACTTGTCTCTGGTGTCTATAAATGGATACCAGGAGATAAAAGGCCAGGAAAGAGTATTGTGCATGTGTTTGGAGCCTGCTTGTGGTATTGCGTGTGTGTAGAGTGAGCTGGTCGTGGTGTGGTATTGTGTAATAAGGTCGGTTTTAGTCGTATTGTGTTTGTGGTGTAATGTGATGCATATGTGGCTATGGGCTGTAGAGGATGTGTGTATTGGGGATATAGCAAGTGTGTGCATACAGGCTATAGTGTGTGTGTGTATAGGTGATGTAGTGTTTGTAGAGAGTGTGTGTTTAGGGGTGTAGTATGTGTTTGCTTACAAGAAATCTAGTGTGTGTATAGGGGATCCAGAGTGTGTATGTTAAAGGACCACTATAGTGCCAGGAAAACATACTCGTTTTCCTGGCACTATAGTGCCCTGAGGGTGCCCCCACCCTCAGGGACCCCCTCCCGCCCGGCTCTGGAAAGGGGTTAAAACTTACCTTTTCCAGCGCCGGGCGGGGAGCTCTCCTCCTCCGATCCGCCCCGTCGGCTGAATGCGCACGCGCGGCAAGAGCTGCGCGCGCATTCAGCCGGTCGCATAGGAAAGCATTTATAATGCTTTCCTATGGACGCTTGCGTGCTCTCACTGTGATTTTCACAGTGAAAAGCACGCAAGCACCTCTAGCGGCTGTCAATGAGACAGCTGCTAGAGGCTTTGGGGGAAGGCTTAACCCATTGATAAACATAGCAGTTTCTCTGAAACTGCTATGTTTATAAAACAATGGGTTAACCCTAGAAGGACCTGGCACCAAGACCACTTCATTAAGCTGAAGTGGTCTGGGTGGCTAATGTGGTCCTTTAAGAGTGTAGTGTGTGTGTGTGTGTGTGTAGATATATATATATATATATATATTTGGAAGTATTGTGTATGTGTGTGGTGCAGTGTGTTGGGGGGGTTCTGTGTGTATGTGAGAGGTGCAGTATGTGTGTGTGAGGGGTGCGGTGTGTGAGAGTGCGGTGTGTGTGAGAGTGCCATGTGTGTGTGATGTGTGTGAGAGTGCCGTGTGTGAGTGATGGGTGTGAGAGTGCCGTGTGTGAGTGATGGGTGTGAGAGTGCTGTGTGTCAGTGATGGATGTGAGAATGCTGTGTGAGATGGGTGTGTGAGATGGGTGTGAGAGTGCTGTGTGTGAGAGAGTGCTGTGTGTGTGAGTGCTGTGAGAGAGTGCTGTGAGTGTGATGGGTGTGAGAGTGCTGTGTGAGAGAGTGCTGTGTGTGTGTTAGAGTGCTCTGTGAGAGTGCTGTGTGAGAGAGAGTGCTGTGTGTGTGTGTGTGAGAGTGCTGTGTGAGAGTGCTGTGTGTGTGTGTGGAGAGTGCCTGTGAGAGAGTGCTGTGTGAGAGAGTGCTGTGTGTGTGTGAGAGTGCCTGTGAGAGTGCTGTGAGTGTGATGGGTGTGAGAGATGGGTGTGAGAGTGCTGTGTGTGTGAGAGTGCTGTGTGTGTGTGAGTGCTGTGAGAGAGTGCTGTGGGAGGTGATGGGTGAGAGTGCTGTGTGAGAGAGTGTGTGTGTTGGTGCCTGCAGAGTGTTGTGTGAGTAGGAGCTGTGTGTGTGTGGGAGAGTGCTGTGCGAGAGTGCTGTGTGTGTGGAGAGTGCTGTGTGGAGAGAGTGCTGTGTGTGTGTGAGAGAGTGCTCTGTGAGAGTGCTGTGAGTGTGATGGGTGTGAGAGTGCTGTGTGAGTGTGAGAGTGCTCTGTGAGAGTGCTGTGAGTGTGATGGGTGTGAGAGTGCTGTGTGAGAGAGTGCTGTGTGTGATGGGTGTGAGAGTGCTGTATAAATGATATTGTGTGTGTGTATGGGGGGGTAAATAAAATAAAAAAAAAAACAGACACTATGTCCCCCCCTCCCTTCTTACCTTTAGCCTGGGAGGGGGGGGGGGTCCGGCACGCTGGGAGGCGGTGTTCCCTGGTGGTCCTCGTGGGTGAGTGAACTCTAGCCTGTGAGGCTAGAGTTCACTCTTGCGAGATCCTGTCATTGCCATGGCAACACGCCGGATCTCGCGAGAGGAACCCGGTGGAGCTGCAAATTAGAGCTCCGCCGGGACCTCTCTCCAGCCTGGCTGGCTCCCTCCCTCTCCCCTCCCCGCCGGCGGCCGCATGTGGGCCGGTGAGGGAGATCTTTGATCTCCCCACCGGCCTGTCGTGGCAAACAGCGTGGCCGGCGCTAGGAGAGTGCCGGTCCTGCAAAGACCGGCAGGGGAGATCCTGGGACCTCCCCTGCCGGCCTCGGCCCATGGCCACCGCGGCCCACCGGGCATTTGCCCGGTGTGCCCGATGGCCAGTCCGGGCCTGCTAATACGTGGATATGATTTGTCTTGCTTTGTCTCCATATATAATTTTGCATAATCCAAGGATAAATCTGGCTGCTATTTTGAAATCAAGAACGATTTTTCCCATTTTGTGGCATAATTGGAGCTGTTACCTTCAGAACATACAGGGAGTGCAGAATTATTAGGCAAATGAGTATTTTGACCACATCATCCTCTTTATGCATGTTGTCTTACTCCAAGCTGTATAGGCTCAAAAGCCTACTACCAATTAAGCATATTAGGTGATGTGCATCTCTGTAATGAGAAGGGGTGTGGTCTAATGACATCAACACCCTATATCAGGTGTGCATAATTATTAGGCAACTTCCTTTCCTTTGGCAAAATGGGTCAAAAGAAGGACTTGACAGGCTCAGAAAAGTCAAAAATAGTGAGATATCTTGCAGAGGGATGCAGCACTCTTAAAATTGCAAAGCTTCTGAAGCGTGATCATCGAACAATCAAGAGTTTCATTCAAAATAGTCAACAGGGTCGCAAGAAGCGTGTGGAAAAACCAAGGCGCAAAATAACTGCCCATGAACTGAGAAAAGTCAAGCGTGCAGCTGCCACGATGCCACTTGCCACCAGTTTGGCCATATTTCAGAGCTGCAACATCACTGGAGTGCCCAAAAGCACAAGGTGTGCAATACTCAGAGACATGGCCAAGGTAAGAAAGGCTGAAAGACGACCACCACTGAACAAGACACACAAGCTGAAACGTCAAGACTGGGCCAAGAAATATCTCAAGACTGATTTTTCTAAGGTTTTATGGACTGATGAAATGAGAGTGAGTCTTGATGGGCTAGATGGATGGGCCCGTGGCTGGATTGGTAAAGGGCAGAGAGCTCCAGTCCGACTCAGACGCCAGCAAGGTGGAGGTGGAGTACTGGTTTGGGCTGGTATCATCAAAGATGAGCTTGTGGGCCTTTTCGGGTTGAGGATGGAGTCAAGCTCAACTCCCAGTCCTACTGCCAGTTCCTGGAAGACACCTTCTTCAAGCAGTGGTACAGAAGAAGTCTGCATCCTTCAAGAACATGATTTTCATGCAGGACAATGCTCCATCACACGCGTCCAAGTACTCCACAGCGTGGCTGGCAAGAAAGGGTATAAAAGAAGGAAATCTAATGACATGGCCTCCTTGTTCACCTGATCTGAACCCCATTGAGAACCTGTGGTCCATCATCAAATGTGAGATTTACAAGGAGGGAAACAGTACACCTCTCTGAACAGTGTCTGGGAGGCTGTGGTTGCTGCTGCACGCAATGTTGATGGTGAACAGATCAAAACACTGACAGAATCCATGGATGGCAGGCTTTTGAGTGTCCTTGCAAAGAAAGGTGGCTATATTGGTCACCGATTTGTTTTTGTTTTGTTTTTGAATGTCAGAAATGTATATTTGTGAATGTTGAGATGTTATATTGGTTTCATTGGTAATAATAAATAATTGAAATGGGTATATATTTGCTTTTTGTTTAGTTGCCTAATAATTATGCACAGTAATAGTCACCTGCACACACAGATATCCCCCTAACATAGCTAAAACTAAAAACAAACTAAAACTACTTCCAAAAATATTCAGCTTTGATATTAATGAGTTTTTTGGGTTCATTGAGAACATGGTTGTTGTTCAATAATAAAATTAATCCTCAAAAATACAACTTGCCTAATAATTCTGCACTCCCTGTAATGGATCGAAGACATCCTTCAGCTCATATATTTACACACTGTCTGGCCAACTAAGCAAATAGGTAAGAGCCTCCTATTGGATAGTTACTGCATGGGTGATTATCTTTCAGCTGCCAACAAGTTATTTAACCCCAGCTAATGCAATGAGTAGCTTCTCATTTCTTAAACAACCATGTCGAAAGACACATCCCATGGTCATGGACATGATTTTAGTCTGTTTGATGAGGATCAAATTATTGGCATGCATCAAGCAGAGAAAACATCTAAGGAGATTGCAGAAACTACTAAAATTGGGTTAAGAACTGTCCAACGCATTATTAAAAACTGGAAGGATAGTGGGGAACCGTCGTCTTCGAGGAAGAACTCAGGGCTATGTCTAATAGTGAAAGTAAGATCATTTCCACATGCTCAATGTGAAGGGAACTCAAGGGATTGGGACTGAACAGCTGTGTAGCCTTAAGAAAACCACTAATGAGGCTAATCGGAAAGAAATGCTTCAATTTGCTAGGGAGCATAAAGATTGGACACTGGAGCAAAGGAAGAAGGTCATGTGCTCTGATGAGTCCAGATTTACCCTGTTCCAGAGTGATGGGCTCATCAGGGTAAGAAGAGAGGCAGATGAAGTGATGCACCAATCATGCCTAGTGCCTACTGTACAAGCTTGTGGGGGCAGTGCTATGATCTGGGGTTACTGCAGTTGGTCAGGTCTAGGTTCAGCAACATTATGTGCCCAAAGAATGAGGTCAGCTGACTACATGAATATACTGAATGACCAGGTTATTCCATCAATGGATTTTTTCTTCCATGATGGCATGGGCATATCCCAAGATGACAATGCCAGAATTCATCGGGCTCAAATTGTGAAAGAGTGGTTCAGGGAGCATGAGATCTAATTTTTACACATGGATTGGCCACCACAGAGTCCAGACCTTAACCCCATTGAGAATCTTTGGGATGTGCTGGAGAAAGCTTTGCGCAGTGGTCTGACTCTCCCATCATCAATACAAGAACTTGGCGAAAAATGCATGCAACACTGGACCGAAATAAATCTTGTGACATTGCAGGATCTTATTGAACCAATACCACAACGAATGGCTGCCATAATCAAAGCTAAAGGCTGTCCAACTAAATATTAGAATATATATATATTAGATACATATATGTTGTTACAGTGAAGTCCATGATAAATTGGTGTGGCTGTGTCACGAGTCCGGAAGCAAAGCATACAGACAGATCACAACCGATAGAATTGCAATACAAGTCTTTAGATTGGCCGGGCTATGCAAAAATAGAGAGTAGTCAGAATAAACGCTGAGGTCAGAGGAGGACAGAGATACGGAAACGCTATCAAAAGACCACAACAGGGCAACAAGGCACGAGAGAGGTAAGCTTAAAAATGCATAAGCTAATTCTGATTGGTTAATTTCCATTTAGAATTAACTACAACCAGGGCCGCCACCAGAAATTTTGGGCCCCCTAACTCAGCTCAGGGTCTGGGCCCCCTGGTGCCCGCCTCCAATCCCGCTCACAGGGTCCGCCTCCAAATCCCGCCCACATGAATACACACAGACACAAAAACACACACTGATACAAAAGGACACAGATACACACACACACAAAGATACATACTAACAGACACACATAATGAAACAGACATACACGCATATAGGCATACATACTGACACACACATACTGAGACATACACACATATACAGACACACAGGCATACATAGTGACAGATAGAAACATACTAACATACAAACAGACACACATGCATGAGGACATACACATACATACACCGACATACATACACAAAGACATACATTCCTTCATACTGGCATACATACATTCATACAGACACTGACATCCATACACAAGTACATACACAGACATACATTTATAACGGCATACATTCATACTGGCATACACCTATATATACAGACATACTGACAGACACATACATACATTCATATATACTGACATCCATACACACATACACACAGACATAGGTTCATAATGACATGCAGACATACATTCATAATGACATACATACATAATGACAGGGGTCCTCAAACTTTTTAAACAAGGGGCCAGTTCACGGTCCCTCACACACTGTTGGGGGCCAGACAATAAACAATATGAACATATTCCTATGCACACTGCGCACACATGCATTAGGACATAAATACACACACACACACATACTGACATACATATATATATATAAACAGACAGACACAGACATATACATACATACTGAAATACATACAGATACATACACACAGACAGACATGCATACATACACATACTGACTTAAACACACAGACATACATACTGACATACATACTGACATAAATACACACAGACACACATACAGACACACACAAAGACACACATACATACTGACAAACATACAGACATTCTGACATACATACAGACATGGTGATAAAACACACAAGTAATATTATGGCGCTGAATTTAAAACTATAATATATACCAATAAGCAGCACTATATATCGTGAAAAAGCTCAATCACCTATGTAAAACAATGAAAAATTAAAGTGCGCTGTGCCTCTAAGACTCAAAACAGTGAAAATAATTTGTGTAATATTGTGCAAATAAAGTGATCAAGTGCATCAATGTGCAACTCACTTCTATTGCAATAATGTAGACTGGAAACTGTGGTGAAGTTAAATCCTTTATTGCTTCTTTTAAAAATATCGCTGCATAAGGCTGGTAAGTCCCACTTATCTGGTCTGACAACACAATAGAGAGCTGCAACCACTGACTCAAAATGTTTAGTAGATCTTCCCCGGTCTAATGTCTGAGAGAGAATCCATTCAGACACCTATCTTACAAGTAGCCGTTTTCCACTGACTTTTCTGGGTGTATACGCCCCCTTTTAAGACTTATATATTGGGACTGTGGTGTGAAAGGAGCTGATCTGAGGAAGCCGAACCCCTCAGCGAAACGCGTCATCACTCTCTGACGTCATTACGCTCAACGGCCGCTAAGCCCTGCCTCCCGGAAGTGTTTGGAATTAGGAAGCTTTTTCGGCATACAAAGACCCTGTACAGCCAGCGCCGAAAGAGAGACTGATCATACCAGCACTTAACATAAGAGGTGACCAGATAAGTGGGACTTACCAGCCATATGCAGTGATATTTTTAAAGAAGCAATAAAGGATTTAACTTCACCACAGTTTCCAGTCTACATTATTGCAATAGAAGCCTTCAAAGTTTAGAGCAGACTCATATTGCTCTACCCTTGTGAGTGTTTTGGTTTACATTTTCTTTATCCCTGTCTATGTACATATTACCCTATGAATGCAGAGTGTGTGTTAGTGTAGTGTATGCAGAGTGTGTGTGTGTTAGTGTAGTGAATGCAGAGTGTGTGTTAGTGTAGTGTATGCAGAGTGTGTGTTAGTGTAGTGAATGCAGTGTGTGTTAGTGTAGTGAATGCAGAGTGTGTGTTAGTGTAAGGAATGCAGAGTGTGTGTTTGTGTAGTGTATGCAGAGTGTGTGCTAGTGTAGTGTATGCAGAGTGTGTGTTAATGTAGTGAATGCAAAGTGTGTGTTAGTGTAATGATTGCAGTGTGTGTGTTAGTGTAGTGAATGCATTGTGTGTGTTAGTGTAGTGAATGCAGAGTGTGTGTTAGTGTAGTAAATGCAGAATGTGTGTTAGTGTAATGATTGCAGTGTGTGTGTTAGTGTAGTGTATGCAGAGTGTGTGTTAGCGTAGTGAATACAGTGTGTGTGTTAGTGTAGTGAATGCAGAGTGTGTGTTAGTGTAATGATTGCAGTGTGTGTGTTAGTGTAGTGTATGCAGAATGTGTGTTAGTGTAATGATTGCAGTGTGTGTTAGTGTAATGAATGCAGAGTGTCTGTTAGTGTAATGCATGCAGAGTGTGTTAATGTAATGATTGCAGTGTGTGTGTTAGTGTAATGATTGCAGAGTGTGTGTTAGTGTAATGAATGCAGTGTGTGTGTTAGTGTAATGAATGCAGAGTGTGTGTTAGTGTAGTGAATGCAGTGTGTGTGTTACTGTAGTGAATGCACAGTGTGTTAGTGTGTAGTGAATGCACAGTGTGTGTTAGTGTAATGAATGCAGAGTGTCTGTTAGTATAATGAATGCAGAGTGTGTGTTAGTGTAATGATTGCAGTGTGTGTGTTAGTGTAGTGTCTGCAGAGTGTGTGTTAGTGTAGTGAATGAAGTGTGTGTGTTAGTGTAATGAATGCAGTGTGTGTGTTAGTGTAGTGAATGCAGTGTGCGTGATAGTGTAATGAATGCAGAGTGAAATACGGCGTGCGTAACCCATGGCAACGCTCTGACGGCTGCGGGTCCCGCGAGAGTTATAGACAGGGAAGAGCTTGTAAGTACACTTGCAGTCCACTGGGCCCCTTCTGCAAGTACAGGGAGCCTGGTACAGGGAGCCTGGGGCCCGCGGCTGCACCTGCACTGCACATATATATAGCAATCAATGCTATATATATGTGCAGAGAGTAATTGTGTGGTCCTGGACTGCCAAAGCAGTCTGGGCCCCCCAGGACCTCCGAGCCTATGACAACCGTCATGGTTGTCACCCCCTGATGGTGGCCCTGCATACAGACATACTAGCAGACATACTGACATACACACAGACATACTAACAGACATACAGACATACTGTCATACATACAGACATACTGACATACACACAGACATACTAACAGACATACAGACATAACGACATGCACAAATACAGTTAATTTTTCTTACCTTTTTTTTGCAGGTGGAAGGCTGTGGCTAATGGGAGTCGGCATGGCTCCAGTGGCGTGGCTTTCTTCCCTCCCGTGCGGCGCGAAGGGGAGGGAGCTGGGAGGAAGTGACAGCCACTTCCTCCCAGCAGTACTTTGCGGCTGCGATTTTTTTCAAAGGGGCCCGGTCGCACAGTCGCAGCGCTGACCGGGCCCCTGATGATACAGGGCCCATTGGGTGGCCCTAAGTGCGTGGGACACCCAATAGGCCCCATCAGCGTGCGGGCCCCGGTGCAACTGCACCGGCGGCAGTTCCGCCACTACCCAGGGCCGCCGGGCCCGTGACAACCGTTATGGTTGTCACCCCCTGATGGCGGCCCTGACTACAACACGTGGAAGGTATTTGACTTCCCTGCTTTTACTCTGGACATCATCATTGTGCGCCATGATCGAATTCTCCTTCGGGCACATATTTATACACACCACACGCAAGCGTGCAGCATCAGAGGGAATGCCAGCGGGAACCGCAGCAGCCGAGGCCATGGCAGAAGGCAAAGGACAGGGAGCCTGACAGGCAGTGTAAAACCAGGGAGCTATGTAAAACAGTTCAGTTGATCAACTTTAGGAACTGGCATGCCACATCAGGGGATGTAATTTGCATTTGGGAGCAGCTACTTTGCCACCAAAAAAAGAGCCTAGTAAATAAATCCATCCAATGTGCAAGTCTGAATTCTTTAATAGGGGTGTGTATAATATCACAACTTCCCTGAAAAACAGCAAAAACAAGGATTGCAAAATGCATAAGTAAAATACAATTTGGCACTTGTTAGTACGTGTGTGAACAACTTCACAAATCAAACATAACTGGAGATTTTGTCAGAAGTTGGTGATAAAATCGTTACTTAAACCATGTCACAATGCCCCTAGGTAAACATCCCGGGGTTCTGCCTTTTATCAATATATATTTTGTGCAAAAGTTTTGCTTTGATGATTTATATATATTAAATTTATATTCCTAGCAATCCAGTTTTAGTTTTTATTCTTTGCGACATAGCCCTACAAATTCCAAAAAGCTATTAAGATCCTAAACATATACAATTTAAACAACATATCAGACATTTGCACATTCAGTGCTGTTAAGGGAATCTATTTGGAGGTACTTTTTACCTGAATACAAATTTGTAAAAGTAAGATTTATTTTTTTAAATAAATGTCGTTCCTTTTAAAAATGTTATTCGTGGTTTGCTCCTTCTTTGTGTACAAATTATTAAAACAAAATGGAATTTTTTTTTGTTTTTATGTTTTTCCCAGTTATTCATATTATGCGGTGTGTTATATATGTATACATGTATAGGGTTTCTTCTTTTTATTATTTTTTTCAATGTATGTAAGGATGCACTTAACAAGAAGTAAGAAATAACAAGCAAAACAAACGCATAGTAAAAGTGCAAAAACAGCCACAGTCATATGTGGAAAAATTCAGTAACTGAGGGTTGACCATAATATAAACTATTGTAAATCAATATATGGTGAGCTGTGGTGTTTACATTAAATCCATACAATGAGATGTAATATATGCATTAAAATCATGCATGACCAGGTTATCCATCAACATTAAATCCAAACCATGTTTTGAGGTGTGGTATATACGTTAAAGGTATAGTGTCCAGATTGTGGTTTAGTTTGAGGTCCTCCGACCCCCCATTTTCAGTAAGACTTGGGAAAAAAAAGCTTTTTACTTAATTTTTCTTCAGTGCAGACACTCCCTTGGCGCTGTCAGCTGCTCCGCCTCTTGCGAAATTAACCGTCTCTCTCGCAGATGGTCGAGTCCAATTCTCCTGATACAAACATTAAAACCATCTGGTGAAACGTTCACACATTACATCCATATTGTGCAAGATGTTGCACATACATGGAAAGCTTTCTGTGAGGTGTGGTACATGCTGAATATTAAAAAATGTATTGTGTGAGGCGTGATACATACATTAAAATCATAACTAAAGGTGTGAATATATACATTAGAAAGATAAAGTGACATTTGGTACATACATTAAATCTGTAATGTGAGGTTTTCGTGCATACGTTAAAGGCATATTTTACGTGGTTTTGTCCATACCATAAAAGCATGTTGGGTTATATGTGTGTTATATGTAAAGTATTAATGAAGAGACCTCTTACTTTATATCCGTGAAATTGTCTCTGGCTCAGGAAAATGTTAATATCGAGAAATATTTACAACCTGGCACAATTCTACCTACATCACGTCGTACATTATAAGATGCTGTGAATTGCTTGGCACAGAACCATTCCATTGCATCTTCAGATGAGCTTAGTATCTGCTGACTATTCATAAGCTACATAACAGCATCTTCATGGCTGCGACCACAGTCCCCTGCATCCACCTAAGCACTTCTAATTACAGCCGCGGCTCATTAATGTAAACTATAAGGCTTTTACTTGCGTGTTTATTGATTTGCTACATCCGGAGGAAAAAAAAAACAGGCCAATTATGAGAGTATTTTTGTAGCTGTTTATTTATTTATGTTGCTCATGAATTGCTTTCCAAAAGGCTAGAAGTGAATCAATGAGTTCCCTTTACCATTTACCTATAACTGACCTCTATAGAATGTGCTATTGTCCATTTCTGATGCCCTGTTCATTTACAGAAAATGATAAACTAAATTAAGTACCTTTAGAGAAGCTAATCAATCTCCACAACAAAAAGGATAAGGAAATATTAGATCATTCCGAAGAATAGAAAACAGAACATTTTAAAACATTGATTTCTAATGTTAAATTCTTGAAAGTCTATTTTGAAGAACAAGCCTTTTAGGGACAGAGTTAAGTCAGCAAATATTCCAATATCTGTAAGATGCTTAATGTTAGGTTAAAGGAACACTATAGTCACCAAAACAACTTTAGTTTAATGAAGCTGTTTTGGTGTATAGATCATGCACCTGACATTTCACTGCTCAATTCTCTGCCATTTAGGAGTTAAATCACTTTTGTTTCTGTTTATGCAGCCCTAGCCACACCTCCCCTGGCTGTGACTCACACAGCCTGCATGAAAACAAAATGGTTTCATTTTCAATCAGATGTTACGTACTTTAGAAGTTTGTATCTCCTGCTCTGTAAAATGAACTTTAATTACATACAGGAGGCTCCTGCAGGGTCTAGCGAGCTATTAGCCAGAGGTAAGAACTTTTACATTAAACAGAAGTTGCAATACAGGAAGTGTTTAGGAAGGCTGTGTAAGTCACATGCAGGAAGGTGTGACTATGGCTGTATAGAGAAAATTATTTAACTCCTTAATGGTAGAGAATTGAGCAGTGAGGCAGCAGGGCCATGATCTATACGCAAAAACTGCTTCATTAAGCTAAAGTTGTTTTAGTGACTATACTGTCCCTTTAATCTGATCTTTACCATTATGTATTAGACCTATGACACTGGTGAGAAAGGTTTCACTGAAAACCGGGTACATAATTATTTTGGTGACTTTATGCGTGTGGCCAGATATACCATGCTGCAATTCTAAATGCCTTTTTTTTCCATTTTATTAATAAATGTCACCTCTAGGGAACATCTAGGGAAACAAAATGATTAACCATGTATTTCCCAGCAGCAAAAGCCACACACATCTAGTGGGCAATCAGAGGCTAGCTATAATACTGCAGATGTTTGCAGACCACCTTTTTTATCAGGCTAACAGAGCATCGTTAGAATGTATTCCTAAACATTCCACAACAGCCTTGTGTCTACTATGTGTATGTGAATGCATATTTACTGTGTATATGTGAGTGTGTAACCGAATGTGTATGTGCAAAGTGTATACGTGACTGTATGGCTCTATGTGACTTGGTAAATGAGTAGCAATTAATGTGACTGAGTGGGTTTGGGTAGGTGATCAGTTACGTCACTGAATTTGTGAATGTGGTTGTGTTGGTAGCTGACCAGGTGTGTCAATGTAGTTGTGGTTTGGGGATAGTTAAATGGACATGTGAATGTGGTTATTGGGTTCATTGACTGAGTGTGTAAATGCTTTTGTGGTTGTAGGGGTAGTTGACTGAGTTTGTGAATGTGGTCGTGAGGATAGTTGAATGGACATGAATGTGGTTGCGAGGGGTACCTGACTGGATATGTGAATGTGGTTTTGGAGATAGTCAACTGGATGTGTGAATGTGGTTGTGGGGGTTATTGACATAGTGTCTGAATGTGGTTGTGGCGGGTTGTTGACATAGTGTGTGAATGTGGTTGTGGCGGTTGACATAGTGTGTAAATGTGGTTGTAGGGGTTGTTGACATAGTGTGTGAATGTGGTTGTGGGGGTTGTTGACATAGTGTGTGAATGTGGTTGTGGGGGTTGTTGACATAGTGTGTGAATGTGGTTGTGGCAGTTGTTGACATAGTGTGTGAATGTGTTAGTGGGGTAGTTGACTGCATGTGTGAATGTGGTTGTGGGGGTTGTTGACATAGTGTGTGAATGTGGTTGTGGCGGGTTGTTGACATAGTGTGTGAATGTGGTTGTGGCGGTTGTTGACATAGTGTGTGAATGTGGTTGTGGGGGTTATTGACATAGTGTCTGAATGTGGTTGTGGCGGGTTGTTGACATAGTGTGTGAATGTGGTTGTGGCGGTTGACATAGTGTGTAAATGTGGTTGTAGGGGTTGTTGACATAATGTATGAATGTGGTTGTGGGGGTTGTTGACATAGTGTGTGAATGTGGTTGTGGGGGTTGTTGACATAGTGTGTGAATGTGGTTGTGGCAGTTGTTGACATAGTGTGTGAATGTGTTAGTGGGGTAGTTGACATAGTGTGTGAATGTGTTTGTGGGGGTTGTTGACATAGTGTGTGAATGTGGTTGTGGTGGTTGTTGACATAGTGTGTGAATGTGGTTGTGGAGGTTGTTGACATAGTGTGTGAATGTGGTTGTGGAGGTTGTTGACATAGTGTGTGGATGTGGTTGTGGGGGTTGTTGACATAGTGTGTGAATGTGGTTGTGGGGGTTGTTGACATAGTGTGTGAATGTGGTTGTGGGGGTTGTTGACATAGTGTGTGAATGTGGTTGTGGCGGTTGTTGACATAGTGTGTGAATGTGGTTGTGGAGGTTGTTGACATAGTGTGTGAATGTGGTTGTGGAGGTTGTTGACATTGTGTGTGAATGTGGTTGTGGGGGTTGTTGACATAGTGTGTGAATGTGGTTGTGGGGGTTGTTGACATAGTGTGTGAATGTGGTTATAGGGGTTGTTGACATAGTGTGTGAATGTGGTTATAGGAGTTGTTGCCATAGTGTGTGAATGTTGTTGCATATAGTAGTTGACTGAACATGTAAATGTGATGGATTGATGTGTGAGGTGGGAAATTGTAACTGAAAAATAAGATGGAGGATTACATTTGGAAAGAATTCCATGGGCGGGAATGATACCACCAAGCATAAGTAGGAAAATGTGCTTTAATATCTGAAGAGGGGTTGTATCACTGGCACTTGGTTAGACTCTTATCTGGAGGCCACTCTAAAGGACTCTTACTCCATAACAACTACAGCACACCGTAGTGGTTATGGCACTTAGAGTGCTCCTTTAAGCTAATATATTTATATTGTGTGAGCCCTAGAGTGATTAGAAAACTATCCTTATTATTAAAGACTGAATTTGATACCAGAAAGTAAAATGGGCAGACACTTTTACTAAGGTATAATAAAATATTTAAAAAATGAGATTTTGAGTAAAATAAAATATTGATTCTATTTACTTAATTTTTTTAACATCAATATCAACTGTTTTATGTTATGATGAGCCACACTGATCAATAAACAAAAGAACAATGGGTTTGAGTTACACTAATGATGCTCTGTTTCTGATATTATTGATTTTCTTCTACGTTCTTAACCTTATTTAATTATCATATAAAATAAAAATCAACATATTTGGGTGTTTGATATAGCAGATGAATGGAGAGTAGTGAAGATAAAATTTGCATATACGTTATAGGACTCCAAATGATTAAATATGGCAAAATAATGAAAAATGACTAAATATTTTTTTTTTTTTTGAATGTTCAGAGTCCTTTAACTATTCATGTAAAAGAACGTAACCTAGATACTAATTAGTGGAATGTTTAATGGCTTTGAGCCGCCTGTTACAAAGTAACTTAAAAAAGAGAAATAAAAAACAAACGCGAGTCTCTGCGAATAACATGTTATAGTGGTTTTGTATCATGTTTCCAGCGCTAAGATTATTTTGAATAATTTAACAGTGAAACCACCAACATCCCTCTCATTAATATCACTCTTTAATAGCTATCCTCCAGTATGCAACTATGTATATATATATATATATATATATATAAGAAAACAGGGGGCTGGCTGCACTCACCTGAACATACATAAATAGGGTGCTGCCAGGTGCCAAGTTTTACAATAAAAAAGAAAATCAAGCGCACTCCCTTATCCACTAAACAGCAACTTCGGTTTTGACAGATTTTGTTAGTTTTTTTTAAAAACACCTAATCTAGGCAAAAAATAATGGGGGTTTAGTTACATTGTATGATCATACATTACATAAGCCTGCCACAACATCATTGTACCCCATCTTTGGTCCTTTTTATTATATATATATATATATACTTTTTTTTTTTGCCCCCATTTTTCATGAGCTAAACTCAAAGATCTAAGACCTTTTCTATGTACACAAAAGGCGTATTTCTCTCAAATTTAGAGTGGCCTTTTATTGTGGCCAGCCTAAGGTACACCTGTGCAATAATCATGCTGTCTAATCAGCATCCTGATATGCCACACCTGTGAGCTGGATGGATTATCTCGGCAAAGGAGAAGTGCTCACTAACACAGATTTAGACAGATTTGTGAACAATATTTGAGAGAAATAGGCCTTTTGTGTACATAGAAAAAGTCTTAGATCTTTGAGTTCAGCTCATGTGTTGCATTTATAATTTTGTTCAGTGTATATAGTGTGCATGGGGTGAAACTCTGAGGGACTATTATACAGTGTCTAAGAATGTCAATGACAGATAGATGACCTCCTGCAACTCACGGGAGATGTTAAAAGAAAAAGGTACAGTACATTCGGCCTCATTATATGTTTTTCTAGAGCAGGATTTGTCTCTTGGCGTATTATTTACAGCCCATAATCATTTACTTGATGGTTTATACGTTTATTATGTTCTTCAAATACAGACACTGAAACTAGCAATTGAATGCGTTGTCATCATGATGTATAGAGAGAGAAAGAGACTGTCAAACAGAATGACAGATACAGAGACAGAGAGATAAGATCCCTTCCCTGTACCATGAAATTCTCACCCAGTCTCCACTCCTTCAAAAACGTCATTGAAAACTCACTTCTTCAGGAAAGCATATCAATTAAACTGTTAACAGCTTTTCCTCCCCGCACCTTGCTTCCTCTCCTGCAATTGCCATCCAAAAAAAAACACTAACCCCTCAGTGAAAATGATTCTAGTAACCTACTCTTCTACCCTACCCTTACCTTTTTTTCTCTTCTTTTTTTTATTTTTATTGACTTTATATGAAAGAGTTAGACAACACTTGTAGTTACATCGGTATATATCTAATTAAAAAGAATTATCACAATACAAAATAAACTTTTTTTAAAAGATAAGAATAAACGGTGAGTCTTCCTAATCATCCCAACTATAGTCCTGACTCTAAAAATTTATAAATAAATAAAAACAGTTTTTTAAGAACAGCCATCATTACTGAATTGTCCAAAAGGGGACAACAATGGATTCATTACAAAACCTTCAGTGCTTGAATATTTTCTTAAATCAATTTCAAAGCTTTTTTCTTTCGGTTCTTTTTTAAGCCAATTGGAACATGAGTTTTATTTATTATTTTTTTATCTAACTCCAGTCTGGCAAAATGTCTATTTTCCAATATCTGGCAACTTAAATTTTTGCTGCTACAAAAAAAATAATAAGGAAGGCTTTAAGGTTTATGTTACATTTACTCAAGTCAAAATTTAACAGAAGATCTTCTGGAGTAAGTGGTAGCATTGTTTCCACAATCACCTCTATCTGATGGTGCATGTTTTTCCAAAATAATTGAATCGGAGCACAATACATCCAACATAAAGTCTCCTCTTCCTGACCTACATCTTCAACAAATCTCTTAGGAACTCTGGTTAATTTTAGCCAGCAAACAATGGACTAGATAAAATATTTAACAATAGTTCCATTAAGTTTAAACAGTTAATGGCTTTCAAGACTGTTGTCCAAGAATTAGTCCATTCTACTTTTGAAAATTTTCTGTTAAGATCTATTTTCCATTTTTAAGGGCTGGGAAAGATTGAAGTGAATCACAGTTTCTCAGAAGATTAGTGCATTTTTTTTAGAAGATTGTTAATATAATTACCCAATATAACTTTTCTACATTCTCTTAAGGCCAGTAAGTATTCAGCAGACTTTTGATTCTTATGTAATTAAAATATTCAGTACGAGGTAATCAGTACTTATTACAGATTCCTTGGTCCTAGGGCCCACAAAACACATTTAGATTTAAGTCTTCAATATTGTGTGACAAAATTGACAGAGTTAGAGCATTAATAATACATCTCCTTAATTTTATATCTCTTTCGATTTTTTTGCCACATTTTAATAATAGACTTCAACACTAGACAGCCAGAACCTAGGTTTAGTATTTCAATATTTGACTCTCCAATAGACCAAAAAAGTTTTAACAATTCCTCACAATTGAGTGTGACAAACGCTCCTTCCTATGAACGTTTGCCACAAACTCCTGGAGGAGTGTGTAAGCTGGCCTCCTGCCCGCTGACTATGGTCCAGGTCTGAGACACCGTTCTTGAGTTACCCTACCCAGCCACCGTTAGCAGCTTTCCCTGGGTGCCCCTGGTTTGGCACTTTCTCTTCATTCGAATGGAAATGAATGATAGGTCCCAGGCGGCCGTTAACATGAACTAAACCCACAAATGGTCCTCAGCGGTACTTAGCTGCGACCACTATGGAGCTAATTTCGGCATGAGAACTTCGTTGGTCCCCGTCACCTCAGCGGTACTTAGCTGCAAATATTATAGAACTGTTTTTGGCATGAGGTGACCATTCCCAGACAGTCCCAGTTCTCTACAGCTATGAAGCGATACTTGGTGGAGTTAGCCAGTGGTGAACAGGGAGCTGCGCTACAGTGAGTTCTTCTTTAGCCTCATCCCACCTCTCTAATTTGGAAATAGATGGACAATTGTGACATGATGCTATGAAAATAAAAACTCACTTTATAATACTGTTGGCTTTGTGGAAAACCTACTCCCCCTTGTGCCTTCTTTAGAGATAGATATTTACGGGCTATTCTTCGGTTATTTTCCTCAGCATTTTTGAAAAATAATGTTTTTTTAAAAAATAATGAATTTTGAAAACGAATGTTGAGTCATTATTAACCAGCTGTCAGGGATACACAAAGTAATTATGCTAAAGAAATAAAACCATTTTGGCAAGATATATGATTTAAGAATATTTATTTGTCCCCACCATTTCCATTCTTTAAGAAATCTGTTTGAGTGATTAATTGAAGAAAGTTATTTTCAATTATTTTATTGGGGTGTGAACCGGTAATAATTCCTAATTAATCAAAGGAGTATTTTGCCCATTTAAAATCAAATTTCTCGTTAATTATTTTTCACCTCTTCTGAAATATTACTGGCAAAAATTGTTGACTTGTCTAGATTCAACTTGTAGCCAGACACATTCAGAAACTCATCTAGCACTTGCCTAAGCTGTAATAGGGAATGTTCCGGGTTTTGGATAGTTAAAATGACCTTTGCATACAAGTTAATCTTGATGTTTCCATTGCAGGGATTAAAGCCAGACGTTCCGCATTTTGTCTTATGGCTATGGCCATAAACTCCAGTGACATAATATAAAGCAGGAGGGACAGGGGTCACCCTTGTCTGGTTCCATTAGACAACGTAAAACAATTAATAACCTACCTTTACGTTTTGTGTCACTATACCCCACGCCTTCTAGCATGTAAGCTCATTTGAGCAGTGCCCTCAACCCCCTCGTCTGGTTACAAAAAACTTTTCTGTTAGTCCATCTATTCTACAGAGCTGCAAAATTTGTTGGCGCTTTATAAATAATAATCACAACACATAAAAGTGAACTGTGTATTATGGGAAAATAATGCCAAGAAATGATTCTGTAGACATCAATAGAAGATTGAAGATCAAGTGTTTTATAAATGTATCCAGATGGCATTGCTTTCCCCTAATATACATTTCACTTTTATATATCTTTCATAGTAAATTATATTTTTAGATTACAGTTAGTGTTATTATAAGTGTTAAAGTAGTGTAAGGGCTAAAATGTAGTGTTAGTGGGGGGGGCGGAGCCTGACCAGCGAGCTAGCTAGACGTGTCTCACATGAGCTCCTGTTGCACAGCGACAAAGCCGGTGATTTCTCAAGCCGAGGTACTGAAAAAAGGACCGACAGAGCCATACAAGCAGAGGTACCTCACCCACAACTATTGACACCAGAGTTGACGTTCTGTGTGTCCAGGAACTGCGGCAGCAAGGTGCGGCCTATCAGAGAGAGCGTGGGGGAGAGACGGCCACTTTCCTCCTGCAGTCCCAAGACTCATCTGAGTACGACTCTTCTATCCCGCCCCTGTGGACCGGAGGGGTTATCCCGGTCCCTGCCAACCTGAGCTGCCACAGCCTAAAACGTCCCAGAGGACCGTGTACTACTTCTGAGCAGATCGGAGGGAACCAAGATGGTGGACGCACAAGGCTCCTTCACACGCGGCCTGAAACTGTTCCAGCATGACACAGCAGGCCCCAGCAATTCAGCAACAGACACTCTTGACAAAATATTTGAAAGGTTCTGGGCTAAGAGGTTAGACCGCACGAGGCAAGCAAAGGCTTGATGTTAACACGGGAGATTGCTACCTATGGGAGTACAAGATGGCGGGAAGTGGAGGAATGGAAAAACCTCTCGAGGGCGCAAACTTGTCCTCAGCTTCCACAAGCAGCACACACTGCCCCCTTGGGCTGAGAGCAAAGAGAGTTTCGACCCGCAAGTACTTGCCACACACGTGGAGGGCTACGAGACGCAAACGGAGCACCATACCAACAACCAGCAGCGCCCACCATACTATCCCAAATGGGAAGACCCTGGACTCCAGGCTCAATGCAAAAGGGTATCAGCTCTCCCACAACCCCGGGGCTAGAGAGGCACCTCAACATTGCTACAATGCTCCCCAGTGCGGCCTGAGTCCACAATCGAGAAGCGACTCCCATAGGGGTATCGGATGAGTATTAGCTAGAGTGGCTAGTTGGTTTCCCGCAGTCCAAGATCACCTTAACGATACAGGACTCTGTTACCAAGCTATATTGAAGATAGCGACAGATCAGGCGGCACACCCATGCAACCAGTCTAGTGATCCTAATACACTCAGTATATTGTCTTACTTTGCCCGTACACTAGGTCTGATATCCTGCTATCGCTATCTATCTGGTTGTCTGTTATCATGTTCCGCTGGGAAAATTATCAACATGGGGCCCCTCAGCTTGTTTTATGGTGTCAGGCTGGGTATTGTCACCCCCTGTTGACCCACAGGGGGTGGGTACCCTCGGTAGCCCCCATGGTGGTGTCTCGGCTGCTCCGCATCCCGGGTCATAGCGGGAGTTGTGTTGCGCTTGCTGTTAGCTAGGTAGGGGGAAGGGAGTGGGGGGAAAGCAGAGAGTAAAGGTGAGAGGAGAAGAGAGCAAAGACAAATTAGATGGGGGAGGGCTGGATCCCGCTTTCCCTCCCTTTGGGTTTGTGCGGTGCTGTGTCTATGGTTCCAGATTAGTGAGTAGTCTTATATAGTCTTACGATGACAGGAACTCCAACCAGTAAAACCAGCGCTGGGTTTATCTTTCCAGGTCTTTGGCCGTAGTGATTTTCAGGTCTTCAAAACGTCTGGTATCTTCCACCCATCTGCGTAGTGAAGGTGATCGTTGTCGTCTCCAGTAAACTGGGATCACAACCTTTGCTGCGTTCAGTAGGTGCAGGTTCACTGATCATTTGTAGCTCTGCGTCCCCAGTTGGGTGTGATGGAGCAGGTAAGTGGCTGGTTCCATCGGAGGGGGCAATCACTGTGAGTTTTGCAATCACGCAGCTGATTGATTCCCAAAACAGATGGATTTGCCTGCAGGACCACCACACGTGGAGGAGCGTGCCACTCTCCACGCTGCAGCGCCAGCAGGTATCTAGTACTGTGGAGTCACGTCTGTGGAGGGCTTGCGGAGTCAAGTACCAGCGTGTCATGACTTTATAGGAGTTCTCCTGTACTCGTGACGATGTAGGGTTTTTTGTACCAGGAGGATCATCTTGTCACATTCAGCTTCTGTGAATGATTCATCCATTTCTTCCTCTCATCCTCTCTGACACGAGAGTGTTAGTTGATATCGGTTGATGATACGCATGTTATAGATTGTGGAGATACCCTTGGGTACCATCAGGTCTCGGAGGCATAAACTCTCTAACTCTGTGGTATCCTTTATAAGGCATGGTTTCTGTAAAATTGTGGAGATGTATCCAGATATTTGTGATCTTGCCATGGTGTGTTGGACCAAACATTTAGCATCTAGGAATAGTTACTCCACTGGGCGCACCTTCCATTCTGGACCTACCACGTCCCTCACTTGGGGGCAGGGGTTGTCCTCCTTCATGGTCTGTATGGGGCCCATGGCTCCAGCCATTATGTCTTATGGGGAGCAGAGGGCCCAGTTCTGTTGTCAGGAAGAATTTTGGTCCCTTACAATGCCATAGGGTTAGGGTAGCCTTCACGAATGGGTTGGTGGTTGTGAGTCGCGCTCCATCCGCCTTGGCTATCCATGGTAGGGCTCTTACTTTTGTGCCTATACTATCAGCCTCTAGTTGGACCCATTTTTTCCCGCTAAAAGTTAGCGTCCAGCTGATTATTCTCGAGAAGTGCATGGCCAGGTAGTATTTTTCCATGTCCGGTAGGGCCAGACCCCCTCTTAGTTTTGGGAGCATTAGTTGGGAATGTGCTATTCTGGGTGATCTGTCTTTCCATATGAACTTTCTGACTTCTGCTTTCAGAGTTTGAAAGAATAAGGCAGTGACTGAAATGGGCATAGTCTGAAATGCAAACATTATCTTCGGTAATAGCATCATCTTTACTGCGTTGACGCAGCCTACACAGGAAATATAGTGTGTACTCCAGGTAAATAGCTCCTCCTTAACAGCGATTGATAGTTATAAACGTATAGGTCGGTCGGGTCTTTCGTGAGCCATCTCCCCAGGTACCGCATGCTGGTGGTGCATAACTTAAAGGGGAACTCCCCAGAGAGGTTTTGGCATTGTGTCGGTGAGACAGTGATTTCCAAGATTTCTGATTTTGTATAGTGGATCCGGAGATTCGAAACGTGACCGTACTCCACGAACTCCCTCATAATCTCTCAGGGTGGTAGTTGGGTTCGTCACTAGGTAGTGCAGGTCATCCGCATAGGCTAGTACTTTGTGGTGGGTTTTCCCTGTGTGCAGTCCCTGTATTCCTGTGTTCTCCCATATCTTATTCAGGAATAGCTCAAGTGTCAGCGCGAAGAGGAGAGGGAACAGGGGAAAGCCCTGTTGCGTTCCTTTAATTATGGGGAACGAATCTGAGAATGCTCCGTTTATTTGTAGTCGTGCAGTAGGGTTATGTTACAGGGCCGATATCCTGACAATATTACTTTGCATGTCAATACCACCTCTGTATAATTTATATCTTATCTATCTAATAGTAAATCACTGCAGTTGGTGTTACATAAATGTAAATAATAATATATATAAGGTGACCTTAGCCCGCTCTCTAGGGCCCAGAGTTAAGACAGTAGCCTGGGACCATGAATTTGATGAATTTGCCCCCTGTTCATTCACAATCACTATATAAAGAATGAAGGGGGGGGGCATTAAAAGTAACCTGGAGAGGGTCCTGTGAGCTCTTAATCTTTCTCTGCTTGCATTGCCCTTGGAGATAATGTAACAAGGATTGTGAGGAGAATTTGGGAGTTCAGGTAAATTTAAGTGTTCCATAGGTGCCCCTTAAGTACTATGCAGACGGACACTCACACACCAATAAATGATTTTGTACAACTCAAACTAAATCGATAGTCCCAACATATTAATATCATCTCCATCTAGCCAATTCACAACAATTTGCTATAAACAACATTTACATATATGACCATTTTTCAATGTGGAGGGCACCCACCTTGGAATTGCATTATAATTATTAATTCAGTTAATAATTTAAATGTCTTCTAAGAGCACATGATAACAGAAACCAGTATATACCTGAGAATTCTGGAGTAGACTTGATTAGTTCGCAGAATTCCACTGTGTATGAATTAACAAAGTCATGGTTTAAAAATTGTCTGATAATGCAATAAACCCTCCATGCGCAAAAAAAAAAATAGAATATTTAAACATTATCAACACAAGACATAGACATTTTTAAAGGGAATTAAGTAGTGCAAAGAATAATTGCAATGACAGTGAATAAACAAGGTCAGATAATGTATTTATGAGTTTTCATTCCATTTAAAGTGAATAATGTTATTCCCATCCAAAGATGTACACATTATTGTAGAATATTTAAGTTCTTGTTGCAGCAAAGCTCAAGGTGAAAGAATGCCATGAATCATCGTTTGTCAAGTAGAGGGATAATGATATTCCTGATTCGAGGCAGAAGAATTCTGCGTCTGTGAGTTTGCTTATTCTAATTCCACCTGTGTCAGCACCATTGCTGGATACTGAGAAACATTAGCTTTTTTATTGTCTAACATCACTCCATCACAATCTTATCTGCATGCTTTCCGGTATTTGGAGTCCATCCAGCAGACAACAGTTACTGCCAGATTACCCATTAATTTTCCTTTAACAGAAAGTAGATTCTAAAAATAACGGTGAAAGTTTTGTACTCAAATTGCTTTAGCATCCCCTCTATGTCAGAGGAGTCCATTGATTTATATTAATACTCCAGTAAACTATCGCTCATACATGTAGCAGCAGACCTCTTTCTCCAGCTTTCAGTTCTCTGAGAACAAGGGTTCTCAAACCCAATGAAGACCAAATAATTACATTGTTTATATTAGTTGGTTGTGATGTCATTGTGTTGGGAGAAGAGCATTGTTTCACTGGGTTTTGCGTGCTTCTTTCAAAGTTTGGCACAACAATTGAAGTTTTGTTGGGGAGATAGAGGGTCGAAAAATTCTGAGCCTGCAGGGATCTCAGATATATGTACAACCCTGATGGAGGCCATAGGCCGTAAATTAAAGCATATTTCCTAGAGTGTATACGCACACCATTGTGAGTTATTGATCTGGAGCTCTCTGAAACAATCGCTACATATCATTGTAAATGTTGTGAAACATTATGATACTCATAGACATTATAAATCACTTGTTTGAGTTTTATTGTTATGGAAGGCTGTGATTCACTCATACACATTAAGCACTACTGTGAGTTTTATTCCTGTGGACCACTGTGATACACTCGTAGACACAGCATTATTTTGAGATTTATTGTGTGTTTTATTGTTAGCAGTGATACACTCATACACATTACTTGGAGCAGTGGCGTAACTACAAAGGTCACAGGGGCTGCAGGTGCGACCAATCCTGTCACTCCAGGGTCTGTCTGCCAGCATAACTTCAGGGCCGGTGCAGTGCCGCACAGGTGACCAGCCAAGGGCTTGCGGTTGCGGGGTTACCAACACGAGAGGAGTGCTGTGCTGCTCCCCTCTTGACTCCTGCCACTGTGTGTACCGAGCGACCACTCTCACTGAGAGAGCACTTCCTGTCAGTCCTGGTACCGCACTCCGGCTGAAAAGGTACAGAAGGGAGGGGGGAAAGGGAATAAGACACATAGAAGGGCTGGTGGGAGGGCATGGAACTTATGGATGGGCTGGGGGGCTGGAAATTAGACACATGGTGGGGTGGAGTAATGAGACACATAGAGGGCCTGAGGGGAGGAGGAAATAAGACACATAGAGGGGCTGAGGGGGAGGGAATGAAACATATGAAGGGCTGGAGGGAGGGAAATGAGTTACATGGAGGGGTGGGGAAATGATACACATGCTGGGGAGGAATGAGACACATGAGAGGGGTTGGAAAGGAATGAGACACATGGTGGGGCTGGGGAGAGGGAATGAGACACATGGAGGGGCTGGAGGGAGGGAAATGAGTCACATGTTGGGGTGGGAAAATGATACACATGCTGGGGAGGAATGAGACACATGGAGGGGCTGGAAGGGAATAAGACACATGGTGGGGCTGGGGGGAGGGAATGAGACACATGGAGGGGCTGGAGGGAGGGAAATGAGTCACATAGAGGGGTTGGAAAATGATACACATGCTGGGGAGGAATGAGACACATGGAGGGGCTGGAAGGGAATGAGACACATGGTGGGGCTGGAGGGAGGGAAATGAGTCACATGGAGGGGTGGGGAAATGATACACATGCTAGGGGGAATGATACACATGGAGGGTCTGGAAGAGAATGAGACACATGGTGGGGCTGGAAGAGAATGAGACACATGGTGGGGCTGGGGGGAGGGAATGAGACACATGGAGGGGCTGGAGGGAGGGAAATGAATAACTTGGAGGGGTGAGGAAATGATACACGTGCTGGGGAGGAATGAGACACATGGAGGGGCTGGAAGGGAAGGAATGAGATGCATGGAGTGGTTGGGGGGGTAGGGAATGAGACACATGGTAGGGAGGAGGAAATGAGACACATGGAGGGGTGAGAAGGGAGAAAGATGCATGTGAGGGGAGCCAAGGGCAATTTTCGCACCAGGTTCCAGTGATTTCTAGTTGCGCCTCTGACTTGGAGGTGTTTTTCTTGTGGCATTCTATGATGAACTCACACATATCTGTACGTTTTACTGCAGTGGATGATGTGATATGGATATATGTCACATATAGCTGACTACTGTAGATAGTTTTATTGTTATCAGACTCTGTGATATACACGTTCATACCACACATCATGGAGTTTTAGTAATACAGACCGCTGCAATATAACTGTACACATCACACATTGCTGTTGTTAGTAATAGTCACTGGTGGCTTATCTGATGTGTTGGAGGACGTACTGTGTGTTCTATTATCTCTGGTGCTAGAAAGGAAGTATGTTGTCTTGTCTGTCTTCTCATTCTCTTTCTCTCTCTTACTCTGCGGCCATTTTGATTTTCCCTGCCCTGACCTGGTTTCTACATGCTGCTGTGCTAACACAACCCTGCTAGATTGCAGCAGCTATAGGTTTTGTTGTTGAGATATTTCTGACACACATAATAATGAAACATTGCTACTTTGTCATAATCCATAAATCACCTTCAAGGCCAGATCTTCCTCTAATTTTTCATATTTAAATTCTTTGGTATAAGTCACTTTTCATGCCACGGGTCATTCCTTATTTACCTTCTGTCATCTCTCATCTATTGTTAAAAAAAAAAATCTTTGTTGTGTGTATTTTTCAATGCTCAATTACAAGACATCACCTTCAATGTCAATATGTGCCCCAAATGTAATCATCAACTTCCCATATTGAACCATGCTATGTTTCTTTTCTTTTTTTAAAAATAAATTTTATTAGTTTTCAATAGAGAAAAAACATACATATTCCATTATCTTAATTCATAACAGAAATTACACATATATACTAGACATACATAAATACATACAATGGTAAGATAATTGCAATATCCATATTCCCATAATGCAATATATAGAAGGCTCGGCCATAGGAGGAAGAGGGAGAAAAAACGTTTAAATACTTATGTCAACTCAACTCTACTCTGGGTCTCAACTCCCCTATTCTGACATCATCTCTAGGACTTTTATCAGTGATATTTTTTGGGGTTAACACAGAAAATAGATGCAATCTCATGTTCCATGTTGCACTGAAATGTAATATGTTCTTTAATTTGTGGCCATAGTTCGACCTTAGATGATTTCCAATTTATAGCAATAAAACACTTAAATGCCATCAACATACGGATCAGAAACCATCTTTTATTTTTCGGTAAAGATGGTAATTTTAGATGTAATATTGCCATCTCTTGCGTCCACACCTGTTTGAGTCCCAAGATTGATATATACAAAAAGTGTATCCCAGTCTGATTTAATTAAAGGGCAATCCTACCATATATGTAGTTCATCAGCATTGCTCGAACCACATCTCCAACAAAGGCTTTAATCTTGAGGGTACATCTTATCTCATTTTTGTGCTGTTAAATGCCACCTATTTACAATCCTATAGTGGGTCTCCATTATGTTAAGACAGTGGACTGATAAATATACTGTTTGCAATGCGGCGTACCACTCTGTGATGTGTCTTTTTTTAAATATTTTTAGTCCATCGATCTTGCCTTTGGGATAATATTTCCTTTAATAGCTTGTAATATGCCAAAACATTTTGAAAGTAATTTTGTATCTTTACCCAATTCAATAATATTGTTTAATTTATTCACTATATCATTTGAAGTTTTCCTATATGTTAATGTCTTTAAAAACGACTAATTCTAACATCGTTAAACATTTCTTGCTGTGGTATATTGAAGGATTGTTGTAGATTTTGAAAGGTTTTAAGACCTGATTGATTCCATAGCATAACATTTTTAGTAATGCCCTGCTGGGCCCGTACTGACAAATCCAGATTCTCTATCATATTCGTCAGATGAGTAATCGGGAGAGATGGTAAAATTTTATTATTTAAGTTTACCTCTCTTTTAAAACAATTCAAAAAATTCAATACATTTTGTAATATTACATTTTCTACCCCATTAAGATGATTCTTCTTCATACATTTAACTGGCCATAGGTAGTTGGTTAGGTTAAAAGGTGATTTAAAAATGTCTGCTTCTATCTCATACCATCCTTGTGATTTATAATTGTCTAGATGTATATGTATTACATGCATTAAAGAAGAGGCTCCATAGTATAGATCAATGTTTGGCATCCCAATCCCTCACTGTTTCTTGTTAAGGTGTAATAAATTTGCCACTATCCTAGGTTTTTTTATTTAACCAAACATATTTTAAAAAGGCGGGATGTATCATCTTCATCCAAGGTATACGGACGTTAAGGGGAACCATTCTAAAAAGATATATAAATTTAGGTACAATATTTGCCTTTAAAGTATTAGTCCTTCACCACCAAGAGATTTCCAGAGACTTCGCCCCATGCTATATTTCACACCTTACTTTCCATATTTCATTCTCCTAACATATTTCACCTCTGACTTCCTAGAATCCCCGATCAATTTCCAGTATGCGTTTCCCTCCCAGCTATATTAAAATATTAATACCTGATCTGTATGAACGCTCAAGAGGCATCTGTAGATATCCATAAAACTGAGGAGAGGGGAGAATACAAACATAAAGCTCCCTAATGCCTTAATTTAATATTGTTGGATAAACTTTCCAAATTCTAAAGAATTTTAGATACACTGTTAATATTAACATATATATATATTTATATATATAGAATATTAATATATACAAAAAATCAGAATATCTCAAATTTGAAATATCTTTCATAATATTAACTGATTTTAAAGGTTTATCCAAAAATATTAAATAATTTGTAAAGCTTATCCGACATTATTAACTCAAGGCCCAAGTTTGGTACATGCTATATTCATGGATATAATATCAATGAAGAAATACCATATTATTTACTAACTGTAGTGGTAAATGTGTATAAATCCCATGTGTAACATTACTAAGCTTCTACACACTTTTTCACACAAGAAAACGACACACAGGATTACAAAATGACAGATAACACTAAAGTAATTAATTTACTTTTTAAGTATTAAGGATCTGATACAAAGTTTAATTGTATTAAGAGGGGGAAACTAAGGCTAAGACGTGTCAAAAAGCTAATTTAATAGCTTAAAAGTAGACACTCTGTCTGGTAAAAATGAACCAAAGGCCTTTGAAGATTGACAGGTTTTTGACAAACGATTATCCAAAAGATAACCAAGATGTCTTCAAATGCATCACGAAATTCAATTAACCCATTATACAAAATAGTAAATGGACCCCCTAACAAGAATTTTCTGTGATGTAATTGTGCCATCTACTGACCAAAATCTAGATGATAGTCTGTAGTGAAGACACGCCCACCTTACTCTATTGGTCACTATCAACTAGTGCCGTATAGAGAACTTCTCCTTTAAAAATGAAGGACAAAGGAAAGAAAGACACTTTCTGGGGATGGGACATCTCACACCTAACATCTAAGATCTGACATCTGGAGCCAAAGCTGGACATACCTAACTCTTTGTATCTTTTTCAACTAAAACTTAACTTTGAAATTCTTTAAAATTCAGAACTCTTCTATTTCCCACAATTCTCATCATACTTGCATTCACAATTCCTGGGACATATCTTCAAGTCTGATAGAAACTCTACAACAGAACTGGTAATTATGCTGATTTAGTTTAATTTAATTTAATTGAATTTAATTTAATTTAATAAATACATTTTTACCAGTAGCAGGAATATATATCTGGATAAAGGTTGGTCAGATTTCAATTAGAAATTATAATTAGCTAAGGAATATATGGTTATAAAAATTCCATACCTGCAGGTGGAATAAAGATAACAATATATTAATGGTGAATTTGCCAAATGTTAGCATACCAAAACTTTTATCCAGAGGTATTGACTTGTTCTGAAATTAAGAATAGTAATCTTTAATTAGTGAATTTAAAATTCTGCAAACATAAAAATGTGGTTAGAATTATTCTTATTGGATGGACATAGGAATGGTCAAATGATCTGGTATGAGAAATATTGCATTTATAAAAAAATGCAATATAAAAGGATATCTTGCCTATGAGAAATGTAACCAGCAGTGAATGAGTTGAAGTTTTTATTCTGCCGTTCTGCTGTGAGATTCTGTGTTCTGTGTTAAGGAATGTTTAGCAAGCTGATTTCAAAGTAGAGCGTCCTGTCGTAAATTTTGTTGACATTTGCATCAATGTTGATAAAAGAAAATGTTGCTCTTATTATCTAAACTGCGTTAAACTGTTGCCATATGTATACTTATGTTATACTAATTATTCACTGAATATTATCATGCATGTTACATATTATTATTATTATTATTATTATTAATTATTGCCAATTGCTTCCATGCATCAAAGTATTTCTGGAGCTTTGCTTCATTGGATAATATGTGAATGTGTGTACAGAATTCAGAGTGAAACAGGTCTTCTGAAGACCCCAGGGAAGTTATCTTCCGACTCCACACAATGTCAATCCCACTAATGGACACAGTACATACCGTGTCCGCAGCTTCATTGGATAATAATGTAAAGTGGAGTCATCTGATCTGTTTCTGACCTGTGTATTTAAAGGGACTCTCCAGTGCCAGGAAAACAAACCGTTTTCCTGGCACTGCAGGTCCCCTCTCCCTCCCACCCTCCATCCCAGGTTGCTGAGGGGGTTAAAACCCCTTCAGTGACTTACCTGTATCCAGCGCCAATGTCCCTAATTGTAACACTTTTTATTTGATTTTTGATTTTTGTAATACTTCAGAACATCTGAAATTCTTGAAGAATGTTTATAAAAAATAATGTAAATAAGCATTTATTCAGTAATAAGCAGATACTAGAAGAATAATCCAATTCCTGCAACATGATAAAATGATACACAATCTCAGCTCAGCACTACTTTGGAAAATAATTATTTATTCATTCAAATATCCAACTAAGAGTCTGACAAAACATTGCTGAACCCACTAGTTGAGTATTTGAATAAACACATTTTGAATAACTAAAGTAGTGGTTTGTGGAAAATTGTATTAACTTTTTTCCTATATTTTTGTCACACAATAGCCGAATGTTTTCTCGGGTTAAGAACAATCCCTATCAAAACCTTCAATGGAAAATATTTTTTTGGTTATGGGATCAAATCCCAGTGGGTACAATGCAGAGGCCATGTTCCAAGACTCACCATTATTGATGCAATGAGCCTAAAATTAAAGATGAGGTCAAGGGGTTCCACATTCTCTACCTCATGACAAAAATACTGTTTTGGAATCCCAGGGAAAGGTACAACAGCCATGGACACTCCAGATTAGAGAATAGAGTCATGGGAATATCCAGCTCTCTGACACCAACCGTTGGTGGCACTCGAAAAATATAGTGATAGCAGGGTTTTGCATTGACCTATAAAAAAAGACTCATAGTACCAATATTATCAAGGATTCTAAAAAGTTGAGCGTGTCCTATTTCTGCTATGTAAATGTAAATCCATCCATTAAAAGTAACCTTTGACAAAATCTAAATTTTAAAATATGAAACAAATGAAAAATTATAAAATATAAAAAAATCACACATTCTATGGGTTGGAAGGAAAAATCGCTAATTTGCTCTCTCATGTTACTAGGGGCCCTCGAACATGTGCTGGACACTTAAATTGTGAGTCTAGTTAGCAGAGCACACCTATTGTAAGGATAGGGTGCAGCTCCTGCAGAGCAGTTCCTGTATTTAAAATATATAAATAATTTAGAATACAATAAACTTTGAGATTGTCTTGGAAGCAATAAAGTTTTGTCTTTTAATAATATTTATTCAAATATAAATAAAAATAGACTTTCAAAAACTTAATAATCTAATATAATAATTTGGTGTCAGGGTTGTTGATGGAGTTATGTGGACGTGTTTAGGTAATCTTGGTTATATAGAACCAGCGTGGGGAATTGAATAGCAATTTTTCTGAGCTGCTTCTGTTGTTTCCCATGCGGTTAAACTTTCTTGTGAAATGTGTTACTTAACTGCCAGACATCATGAGCTTATTAAAAAGAAAATGCAATTTAAACACTGTGACTTCAGATTTATTTTGGTGGTGCTACTTACTAAATCGAGCCCATCAAGTCAGAATTGGGCAGCAGGTAGTCTATTTTAGAACCTAACAATGCCTAAAAATATTTAATGAAATTCTGCAAGCCTCACATCTCTTTCTTTACATGTATTTTAAGGTATGATGTAACATTTTAAAGGTTTACTCCAAGCATCACAACAACTACATCCCACTTACTAATGCTTGGCATTTACCTAGAACCCGCTAGGCTCCGAGACTCTCCTCCTGAGTAACGTGCTTTCAGCATTGATCTAGTTGATCCAGTTTCCACTCAGCTGACCAATGAATGCAATTCTGTGCAAGAACATTTTCACATAATTGACAATGGCTAGCGCGAAAATATAGAAGATAATTCTATACAACAAGATAGTTCTATATTAGAACATTCAATATATATTATTCTATATTGTGAGTTTTATGTTGGATAAAACTCACCCAAGCACAAAAACCTAACATCTAGAAAAATCTAGACGTCCATTCAACTTGGACCAGTTGAATAGTTTTTTTCTAAGAATGGGTATGTCGTATTTAAAAATAGAATGTAGTTTAACACTAAGAATGGACACATAGAATGGACACATAGAGAATATTCTAAAGACAGATTACCTTCAATATTACAGAGGAAATAAGTACCACTCGAATATCATACTGATCCCAGTGTAATGGCACTCGGAAAACTGAAAGGTCCTCTCTAGACAGGAGATACAGCAAACTCAAACAATTCATTTACCTGGTTGTTTTTCACTCTGTTAGACAACAAGTCTATATGGTAGAAAATTATTCTGTACAATACAAAGTACATTCATTCTACTTCATTAGTATTCACATCCTTTCCTGCTAGAAGGAAATACTTTCAAGTGTTCTATGTGCTGAACACAACTTCATGACCCACTTATACCTTGTGAGTTCCTGACACATTAGGAATTCATTTCATACAACCCAATGCAGATTATCAGATTTATCTTTGTTCTGTCAAATGTTATTGAATAATAGAACAAAGAAGCAGCAATGGGAAACAGAGATATAGGAGGTATGTGAATTAAATAAAAAAACAATAATGGAATGTTAGGATTTTATCAAACTTTACTGAGGTTTCAAACTAAAGGAACACTGTAGTCACCCAGAGCACTTCAGCTCATTGAAGTGGTCTGGGTGCAATGTCCTATGTCCCTTAACCCTAAAGTGCCAACTATTGCAGTTTCTGAGACAGCCGCTAGAGGGCTTCCTGGTTTGAAACAGACCTTTGGTTTGGTATCTGACGCTGAACGTCCTCACACTCTGCTTGAGGGACACCCAGCATCAGATTTCCCCCCCATAGAAAAACATTACTGCGCATGTGCATTAGGTCTCCCCTGCCAGCTGACGGCGGGGGAGAAGCATGGGCGGAGCTGACCCAGCGTAGATGGACATCTGTGCTGGACCCAGGTAAGTGACTGAAAGGGTTTTAACCCCTTCAGCGCCGTGAGAGGGCGCAATGTAGGAGCCTATAGTGCCAGGATAACAGCTTTGTTTTCCTGGCACTACAGAATCTCTTTAATAGTAATAGCAGTTTATATAGAGTTTTTCTCCTAGTCGTACTCAAAGTCATATTTCTTGCTTTGTTTACTGGAAGGCATTCTTCTTGAGTAAATAGTAAATTAATTAAATATAGCAACTTCAACACCTTTATGACATCATAATGACATCACCATATGCAACCAAAGTACTGCAGTGAATTATAATCAGCATGCTTGCTGAAGCTATATTCACATGGTGGGCACCAATGCAGTTTTAATACACTTACAAGTTTTTTAAGTTTCAGTAAAAAAAAATATTGGCTGAATTCTGCACCGTAAGTCTGAATCCGTTACTACATTTGTTCACAGTTCACAGTTCAGCTATTGACAGGGAGACACACAGGGCCTGATCACAATCCAGTGCTGGTATTAAATGGATAATTCTTTTTCCAAACTTTGGCCAGTATAGCATGACTGTTTCAATCATCACAATCAGAAAATACTGACCCCTCTTCGGACATTATTGCTACAGAAGTCTGAAAATGTTATTGTTATACTCATGCAAACCTGAGCTCAATAGCTGCAGAGGATCACCTGTCCAGAAAAAAAGTTTTAAAATAAAGATCCAAGTTTTGTTTGAAAAGCCAATATGCCTCCAATGACCCACATCTTATTATCATTCCACGCCCGTTAATTGTTTTGCTCAGTATTAAATAAACCAGTTGTATCTCTATGGGAATTCAGAATGCTAAGAATCTGTGTAGCATAAAGATCAATACAAGCATAGACATCAAAAAAGAAAAGCATTCTGTGTATCTCAATGTGTGTAATTATGTATCTGCGTATCTGCATGTATGTCTGTGTGTGTGTATATATGTGTCTGTGCATTTTTGTAGTTTGTGTGTGTCTATTTGCGTGTGTGTATCTGTGCGTCTGTATCTGTATGTGTGTCTGTATCAGCATGTGCGTCCGTGTATGTATCTGTATGTGTTATATGGTGTGTATCTGCATGCATGTCAGTGTGTGTTTGTATATCTGCATGTGTGTTAGTGTATACACCCGTGTTTGTGTATCTGTTATCCCCACACACACTGTCACCCCCCTTCACCCATGCCATACTCACCTGATCGCTCTGCCATATTCACCCTACCTTCTCTAGCACTGTCACACTCAGACCCCCAATCCTGTCACATTCAATCTCCATCACACAGTCACACTTGCCCCCTTTCACCCTACCACACTCACCCTATCACATTAACAGCTCTAATTCGTTCATACTCATCCCTCTAACCATGCCACACGGTTGGGAGGGATGAGTATGAATGAATTAGAGGGGCGTTAATCAAACACATGGAGGAGCTGGGGGGCGTGAATGTGACACGTGGAGGGTATTGGGGGCGCAAGACATATGGGGGCCCCGTGGTTTCTAAACATGCCTCTGCTTGATAGTATCAGATAATAAAATACCCCAATAAAGGCACAGTTTTGCCCATTGCCAAGCATTTGTACATTCACGTGGCTTTGAGTATGGCCTGCGCAAAGGCAAAAAGTCAGGATTAGAGGCAATTGGAGGAGGAGGGGGCAGATAAAAATG
The DNA here is from genome assembly GCA_933207985.1 of Pelobates cultripes. Taxonomy (NCBI): domain Eukaryota; kingdom Metazoa; phylum Chordata; class Amphibia; order Anura; family Pelobatidae; genus Pelobates; species Pelobates cultripes. The sequence continues at coordinate 352,996,967 of OW240913.1, forward strand.
TATGATGACACAAAAAATGGCAAGGATGCAGACATGACTTCACCAAGCTAACTGTCTCTGACAAGACCCAACAATGCTGGAATTCATACATGGTGACAGATACACAGTACACTTAACCTCACTTTTAAAAGATAATTATTATTTCTAAGCACCAACATATTTAGCAGCGCTGTACAATAGGTAGACTAACAGACATGTATTTGTAACAAGATGAGTTGGATGCACAGGAACAGAGGGTGCTGAGGGCCCTGCTCAATGAGCTTACATAGTCTTCTGGATGGGAGAAGTTAGCCTTACTACCTGTTGATGCTGACATCTCGATACTTAACCGTTTGCCTTTCATTTTACAAAAAGAGGATTCAGCATAACATTCTGTACCCTCAATCTGTAAATCAGTAGGACATCAATGTTATAGTGACCTTTAATACTAATTTACAAAACAAAGTGGCAAAATGGCATCTAGAATCGCAGTGACTTTCAGGAGGTTAGTCAGACCTTTGATATAACATTGATGCAGCTATTTTTTGTATTAAACCAAGGTGACACGGCTACTGGTATTCCAAAGACATATACTTTCTTGGAAAATTCATAGACTTATATAAGCACCATGGATGATCTAAATATGTCAGAAGGTATTGCCTAGTGCAGAAACAATGAATAAGAATAGAAACTGCTTATGTGATTTTGCAGCACAATGCTGTTTATGTGTGCACCTTCTTAGAACTTGACACAGTTTGATGCTTTACTTCCATGCTTGTTTTTTCTTAAAGGAACACTATAGTCACTATAGTTATAGCACTGTATTTGATCCCCTGCTGATTTTGAACGTTTGCCCACTGACAAAGAAATGATCAGTCTATAATTTTAATGGTAGGCATATTTTAACAATGAGAGACAGAATAACAAAAAAAAAAATCCAGAAAAACGCATGTCAAAAAAGTTATAAATTGATTTGCATGTCAATGAGTGAAATAAGTATTTGACCCCTTCGACTTAGTACTTGGTGGCAAACCCTTGTTGGCAATCACAGACAGGGCCGGACTGGGAACAGAAAGCAGCCCTGGAAAAAAATTATTCCAGCCCTCTAATCATTGTGTCACATAGTATGCTTGATTGTTTATATGTATGTACGTTGGAAGACTTTTGTCTTACCTGCAGCCCCTCGCTCCAGATGATCCATGGGTGTTACAGTACTATAACCGCCACCCTCCAGGACGCCCCCTTTCCGTTGTGACTGGCTCTGCTTGGGTTCGATTTTTTAAGCAGGGAAATACTCCATGCCGATATCATCATATCGGCATCAGTGTGTCAATTATATAATTTCAGAAAATATATATATTAAAAGGATGTTCCACATTAATAAATCACACTAGTTCAATTGCACACACACACACAGACTACAGAAAAGCTCACTGACACAAACAAGCTCACTACAGACAAGCTCACCGATACACACAAATGCTCTCTGACCCATGCATAAGCTCACTACAGACAAGCTTACTGCCGCACACAAGTTCACTGACATTCACTCAAGCACACTATAGACATACTCAGTGACAAACCCAACCCAACTATAGACAAGCTCACGACACACAACCTCTCTGACCAACACAAGCTCGCTAATGACAAACACAGAAGTGCTCTGACCCACACAAGCTCACTGAGACACAGAAGCTCTCTGACCCACACAAGCTTACTACAGGCAAGCTCACTGACACACACAAGCTCCCTGCCCCATACACAAGCTCACAACAGTCAAACTTACTGACACACACAAGCTTGTTACAGGCAAGCTCACTGATACACACTCACACTACAAGCTCACTGATACACACACACTACAAGCTCACTGATACACACTGACACTACAAGCTCACTGATACACACACAAGCACACTACAAGCTCACTGATACACACAAGCACACTACATGCTCATTGATACACACACAAGCACACTACAAGCTAGCTGATACACACACAAGCACACTACAAGCTCACTGATACACACACACAAGCACACTACAAGCTCACTGATACACACACAAGCACACTACAAGCTCACTGATACACACAAGCACACTACAAGCTCGCTGATACACACACAAGCACACTAGAAGCTCACTGATACACACACAAGCACACTACAAGCTAGCTGATACACACACAAGCACACTACACGCTCACTGGTACACACACAAGCACACTAGAAGCTAGCTGATACACACACAAGCACACTACACGCTCATTGATACACACACACAAGCACACTACACGCTCACTGATACACACACAAGTACACTACACGCTCACTGATACACACACAAGCACACTACACGCTCACTGATACACACACAAGCACACTACAAGCTCACTGATACACACACAAGCACAATACACGCTCACTGATACACACACAAGCACACTTCAAGCTAGCTGATACACACTCTCTCTCTCAGTATCAGTCATACAATTACCTGTCACTGGCAGTGTGGATTCAGTTCAGTGTGAGGTTCCTCCATGAGGTGCTTCCTCTTCCTGTGTGAAAGTTCACCAGGCTGAGGCTGTCGGCGGAGCTCCAGTGCGGGGGCTGAATCCTACCAGACTGGTATAGAGAGACTGGTAATGTGTGGGAGGCTCTCACTCCTCCCTGCTGTAGATGGCTGCTACCTCTGTCTGTGTACCAGCCTCTAGCAGCCAGCTAGGTAATTATCTGCCCCAGCCCCCAAACAAAACTCAGAGGAGGGAAAAATTAATTTTTTCAGGTGCTGCACTGCCGGCCCCAAGTCTACCGGCCCACCGGGAAATTCCCCGGTATCCCGGTGGGCCAGTCCGGCCCTGATCACAGAGGTCAGATGTTTCTTGTAGTTGTCCACCAGGTTTGCACACATCTCAGAAGGGATTTTGTCACACTCCTCTTTGCAGATCCTCTCCAAGTCATTAGCTTTTCAAGGCTGACGTTTGGCAACTTGAACTTTCAGCTCCCTCCACAGATTTTTTATAGGATTAAGGTCTGAAGACTGGCTAGGTCACTCCAGGACCTTAATGTGCTTCTTCTTGAGTCACTCATTTGTTGCCTTGGCTGTGTGTTTTGGGTCATTATTTATATAGCGCCATCAGATTCCATAGCGCTGTACAATGGGTCATGCTGGAATACCCATTTTCAATGGCCTGTCTGAGGGCAGGAGGTTCTCACCCAAGATTTGACGGTACATGGCCCCGCCCATCGTCCCTTTGATGCGGTGCAGCTGTCCTGTCCCCTTAGCAGAAAAACACCCCCAAAGCATAATGTTTCCACCTCTATGTTTGATGGTGGGGATGGTGTTCTTGGGGTAATAGGCAGCATTCCTCCTCCTCCAAACACGGCAAGTTGAGTTGATGCCAAAGAGCTCGATTTTGGTCTCATCTGACCACAACACTTTCACCCAGTTTTCCTCTGAATCATTCAGATGTTCATTGGCAAACTTCAGACGGCCTGTACATGTGCTTTCTTGAGAACGGGGACCTAGCAGGCGCTGCAGGATTTCAGTCCTTCACGGCGTAGTGTTACCAATTGTTTTCTTGGTGACTATGGTCCCAGCTGCCTTGAGATCATTAACAAGATTCTCCTGTGTAGTTCTGGGCTGATTCCTCACCGTTCTCATGATCATTAAAACTCCACGAGGTGAGACCTTGCATGGAGCACCAGACCGAGGGAGACTGACAGTTATTTTGTGTTTCTTCCATTTGCGAATAATCGCACCAACTGTTGTCACCTTCTCACCAAGCTGCTTGGCAGTGGTCTTGTAGCCCATTCCAACCTTGTGTAGGTCTACAATCTTGCCCCTGACATCATTGGACAGTGGACAAGTGTCTTTTATACAGGTTACGAGCTGAGATTAGGAGCACTCTCTTAAAGGGAGTGCTCCTAATCTCAGCTCATTACCTGTATAAAATACACATGGGAGCCAGAAATCTTGCTGATTGATAGGGGATCAAATACTTATTTCACTCATGCACATGTACATTAATTTATAACTTTTTTGGCATGCGTTTTTCGGGATTTTATTTTTTTGTTATTCTGTCTCTCACTGTTAAAATACACCTACCATTAAAATTATAGACTGATCATTTCTTTGTCATTGGACGAACATTCAAAAACATCAGGGGATCAAATACTTTTTTCCCCTCACTGTATTTGTCTTAATAAAGCAGTTCTGGCGTGTAGATAATGCCTGTGAAGTATCACTGCTCAATTCTCTGCCATTTAGGAGTTTAATCACTTTTGTTTCTGCTCATGCAATCCTAGCCAAACATTCCCTGGCTGTGACTGACACAGCCTGCATTAAAATAAAATGGTTTAATTTTCATTCAGATGTAACTTACTTGAAACTAAGTTTCTATGTCCTGCACTATAAATTGTCCTGCTCTGTAAATTGAACTTTAATCACACACAGGAGCCTCCTACATGGTTTAGAAAGCTCTTAACTGAGCAGGAGACAAGAAATTCTAAATTAAACAGAATTTGCAATGAAGGAAGTGTAAACATTAGATGACTCTTTACAGAAAGTGTTTAGGGAGGCTGTGTAAGTCACATGCAGGGAGGTGTGACAAGGGCTGCATAAACAAAATGATTTAACTAAATGTCAGATAATTGAGCAGTGAGACTGTAGGGGCATAATCTATGCACCACAATTGCTTCATTGAAAAAATTATGATAGCAATGGATTCACATTCTGCAGGCTATTTAGATGCCGGGAGATCCTGGATTTAGGCCCCCTGTTCCGACAATAAGAAATATAGACACAAAGGAACATAGGATGTATATGTGATACACAGAGGACAGAGTGTAAGAAAGACAAGTAAGGGGCACACTGGGGTCACAAGTGGGGCAGAAAGATGGAGAGGGGACCATTGTATCTGTATGTTAGTATGTGTTGGCTGGATCCTAGTCACGTCTTGCTCCTGTTGCTAAACTTGTTTTGTCACATTTACCTGTATGTTTTGTTTGCCCATTGTACAGTACTTGGGGAATGTTAGTGCTTTAAAAAATAATATTAGCCTGTTTCTGTTTATATCTGGAGGATACTAAAGTCTCTTAATTTATACGAGAGCAGCTTCAGATTCTGAAGTCAGTCAGTCGAATGATACTTATTGCATTATCCCTGTTGTTCTAAATTCTAATTTATTCACCCAGTATGCCTTAAATCCACTTCTTCTACTGGCCCTTCATGACCACAACACAACCAGATCCCGCAATAGGAATTTTCCTTTCCAGTAATTTTCTTTTTTTTAGAAATACTAAAAAATTATATTGCTTTCTTCTATTAAATCAAACTAAAAAATATCACAATAACTAAACAAATACACACGTTGGTTATCCTTCATGGTTAAATAGGGTGGAGATAACCAACATTTTTGCCCCTCCTTAGGAGTTCTTACTCAAACAACAAGCATTTTACTGTGTTTGAGTGGAAACGCTAATGACACAAGGTTGGTAGAGAAGCAGAACATGGTAGAATATCTGGTACTGTAATATTAAGATGTTTTTTCAGTCCGGATGCAAAATCAAAGTAGAAGCATCAGCTTACAAGGCAAATAGACAAAAAGAATCATTATTTTCCACAGGAAAATGGGAACTCGAACAGAAATACATCCCATGATAACAGGATTCAACGTGACATTATTGGCAGCTGCAACTTGGTTTACATGGAATATGGAGATCATGAACCTTGGACTTTATATCATGATAAATCTATTGGCTGTTTTCTAAAGTTCATGAGATTTTTACTGTTTTCGTTTTGTCCTTCAAAGAATAAAAAGCTGTAATAAGTCACAGAATAATTGTCGAAGAACAAAACTATCAGCCAGGCTGCAATACAAATGGAGATGAGAGGCATCTGTGTTCTTCAAATGAAATTTCTAATCTAACTGCTGCATGTAGTAGTTCTATAATGAATAGGTCAATGGCAAGGAAACATTATTAAAAAAAAAACAATGTAAATTACATTCTGTCTATTGATTCTGATTTCTCGAGATGTGAGTTAGTAGGGAAACTATACGGAAGAAGAAACATTTTATGAGAATTACAATCATAAACATGTACCCTTATTTGTTAGGGCAGACAGTACTAATAATAATGCACTTCAAATAATGCAGAACTACAATTACCATGATGCTCTGCCCATGCCTTTCACAAGGCCTAGATCTGCCAAGACAAACCTGACATTGAAATTCTCTTCCCTGTTCCCTGATTGTTTTATCTGGTGTATCATTTCTCGAGACCCCATAGAAAAATACCCCAAAAGATATATTCTGGGCTGTGTAATGCAATTTCACAATGTATTGGCTTATGTGAGCGAGCACTTATGAGATACTCTTTGTGGCTCTAGGACACTGACTGTCAAACACATCAGGGTGACACCCCGAACCATTTAATATCTGTTCCCACTCACCTCCATTCCAACTTTCATATCTTGCACTGTTGGTAGACTTGTCAGCTAGTTGCTATCAGCTTACCTACAGCTCTGTTCATGTTTATTTCTGAAAGGAGCAATAAATGGAGCAATGACATAGACTCTTCTTGGAGATTGGAACACATACAGCATACACCTCCGCTGCAGGCGGAGACCATACAAGTACAAGTATCATACACCATACAGGTGGACACCATACCAGCCAGGCGAACCATAGCTTCCTTCTGTGACATATTTGATTGAGAGGGTGGTATTATTACTGCAGCAAGTTTTCTCATTTCTTGAGGTTATAAAAAACGGTGTGAAGTGGAGCATGGAACCACTGGCACCATACGTTATCAGTGGAGCATAGGTAGTTACATTGCTTTTAGTATCACATATGTTACAATATATTCATAAATACTGCAAAACATATGTATCAGGAGATATGTGCATTCATTTTCTATTTTCATCTAGACAATTTACATTAGCAAAAATGATAAAAAATGATTACTATAACAAAAATTATCAATATACACTATAACAGACATAGACATCATGATGCTACAAGCTGTCAAACTACAGCCCCCATAATGCTTTGCCGGCCTGATCTATTATGTTTCTGTAAAAGCAGTGAGATTGAAATTCTCCTGTGAAGGTTAGTTTTATCCCACGATTTATGATACGGAATCATCAGCTGCTGCGTAATACGTGTATCTGAATTGCTCCACCTTGTGGCCACATTGATAGAAAATAAATACAGAAAACATCCCGCAATAGGATAAATCCTATTTTCCTTTCCAGTAATTTTCTTTTTTTAGAAATACTCAAAAATTATATTGCGGGGACAGAGACGCCTTTGAGATTTTAACTATTTAGTGTGTTTAAATATGTCCATTGCTAAGGGTACCTGCAGAAATGCAATATGGAGTCTGAAACACAATGCCTGTCTGTGCTCATTTGCATGTCAAGCTAGGAACTCTGGGATAGTTGTTGAAACATGATTCACCCAAGGAGGCCTTCTGATAGTCCAACTTGAGATATGCAGGTGATGTATGACAGTCAGTTTTCTGAAAGAATCGTAGCTAGACATACAGATTGACCTTGTTATAAACTATAATATGCTATTTTTATTTCACAACGCATTTAAAGAGAACCATTAATGGGGTAGTGCCTGCGTGGACATCAAGTTGCAAAGAAAGACTGAGTTTATGAACTGGAGGCCTGTGCAGTTGCAGATAGATCATGGGCGCTGTCAAATTCCTCACTTTGAAACACCATTAGAAATCAACGAGACAATAAATTAAAGTGTCTCGGCTGGACAGGTAAAGCAGCGACGACACATGAAATAAGCAAGATAATGAATAAAGAAGGCAAATGTGAACATTAATATAAATGCTGAGATTTGCAGAAAAGCAGAATTTGGAATGAATTAAGCAGCTCGGAAAAAGAAAGTATGGTTTTCTCAAGGGCACAAAGAGATAGAACGGACAATAGCATTATGAATGAAAAGCAAAGGTTTTGGCTTGGAGCCCAGTCTAAGAAATGTTATTTAAGAAGACGACAATGTTTTATAGTTATAGCTACAGTCAAGCAAAGATAGATATCTGTAATGGTTAAATTAATCAAAACAAAATATATGATTCATTTGAATTATTTATCGCATCACTGCTCTTAGTCTATAGATAAAACAAAAACCTGGTAACTAAGTGCATCGAGAAAAGCATTCCTTTTTATTACTACGCTAACGAGGTGTGATACAAGCTTTCGGTTAATATGAGAACGTTAAAGGGTTACTGCAACCACAACCACTCCAGTGATTTAGAGTGGTCTTGGTGGTAGGAGACTGTATGCAAAAGATATTGCTTGTGTGCAATGCTCTGTTCTGGGCTGTCTAATGTACATTCTGTATATACTTTGACTGTCAGACATGCTCAGCTTTTAACATTGCATGCAGTGCCTGCAAGTGGACGCATGACTGTACCCTCCCTCCCACGCTCCCTTTAATTATTCAACTCTCCCTGCTTCCCCAACTCCACATGTTTCATTTGCAACTCCTTTTTTTTTTTTTTTAAATAAATTACCTCCCTTGTCCACTCCCTTCCCTGCGCATGCTCTGAGCTGGAGAAATGGTCCAATCACAAGCTTCACTATAAGAAGCCTATGATTGGGCTGAACGAGGCCCCTGCTGACATCAGACAGAGGAGGGAGATCAGTATGACTAATAGGACATTTTAACTTAACTTAAAAAAAAAAAAATACAAATATAAAAGATAACATGTAAAATATGGACTATGGTGAATTGAAAACCCAATTTGTTAAGGGGAGCTACTGCCCAAGCACACATAAATCAATCACTGTTTAGTAGATATCCCCAATGAAAAACAGGCCTGCATTTCATTATGTTTTTGTCATTGGAGGCATATCTAAAAATAGCTTGAAAGAGCTGCATATCTTGTCTTCAGGCTTTAGAAGCCCTCCCCTTCTAACCCCTCCAGACTTTCTGCGTCTGTCCAATCACAGAATTTTCAATACCGATAAATGAGAAGTATTTGCAAGACAGGTGTTCTGGGTAATTTCTGCCTCTTCAATTTAGCACCACTGAGCTTACCAAACCAGGAAGTAACTGGACCAGCTGCTTGATTGAAAACCAAAGGGTGTAACAAACTTAATTTATAAAAGGTCCAATTCCTATTAAAATCTGCACTTTTTGTAAAATGAAAAGAGGACACACTCTTCACACATAAAACATCACATACAAACACACCCCTGTGTTAAAACACAATAACTATATACAAGCACCCTTCAACCACCAACACTGTATATTACACTATAGCACCAGTAAATGCCGCTGCGCTGTACAGATATATAACCTAGAAATTTTGACTTGGGGCGCCTTGGAAAAATACTGAAATATTAAGGGCACCTTGAACCTAAAAAGTTTGGGAACCACTGAGTTAACCCATAAAAGGTAATTATTGCAGTTTCTTAAAATCTGCAATAATTGGCTTTAGATAATTAAGGGACCTGTGACAGTGCACGCAGACCACTTTAATGAGCTGATGTGGGCTGGGTAAAAACCAAAGAAAAAAAAGTTACTTGCGCACTATTTTTAAATCCCCATGCATATTTAAATAAATTAATGTTTTTAGTCCCACAATGGAGTGCAACTAAAAACCTCAATTTATTTAAATATGCATAGGGATTTGGAATAGTGCGCAGGTAACTTTTTTCTTTGGTTTCGATTGTAGGAATTGTGGCTGATATGTACTATGGTCATTGCTGCCCCCGAGGAGTAGTGGGGGTTTGCGCACAGGACTTATTTTTTGTATATTTAAAGTGGTCTGGGTGCCTGTAGTGACCCTTTAATAATATGAGGTTCCTGGTTATTTTATGGTTTCAAGCTAAGCAGATGTGTAATTCACAAACAGCATAGATTATGACATCATGCGCATGTCATAGTCAGGGAGTTCTTTATGTGCCCCTATTTAACCTGGATGAGATAGATAGATAAATAAGCAGCTATAGTGAGAGCTTAATGGCGTATTAACTGTAATACAGGGAAAACATTTCTTTATAGGAAAGCATGAGCAATTAAAGGGCTTGTAGGGTGCATAGTAAGTGCTGTGTAAAGAGACAATCAGGATTTACACAAAACAAGTAAGTAAAACTTAATCTATCTACAATTATACAAAAACAAAGAAAGAAATGGTGTGGTGCAGCCAAGGTGCAATGAGAAGAGAGGTGTATTAAAATTTGTGTACCTATTAACGTTCCATCTGGTTTTCCAGGATTCACATATACATGTCAGATAAATTCTTCTAGCTTTAATCACTTAAAATCACAAAAAGAACACAACATAGTATGAAACCAACAACACCAATAAAATAGGAAAGATAATTGCACTCACAAACGTGGTACCACTAAAAGTGGTCAGTAGGGCATATCACAGTGAAGAAAACTGCTATGTTTACACTGCAGGGTTAATCCAGCCTCCAGCTCATTGAGACAGCCACTAGAGGCCTCTTCAGCGATTTACATGGAGTAAATCGCACTTATTTGACGCTAGACGTCCTCACGGAGTCCAGTGTCAAAAAAATATCCCCACATTAAGTAATGCTTTCCTATGGGCGGATTTAAATGGCCATGCATGCGCATTCGGCTCCACTCGGAAGCCAACGTCGATGGAAGGGGAGAGGTCACCAGTGTGGAGGGAGCCCGGCGCTGGATTAAGGTAAGCAAATAAATGGTTAAATAACCATTTATTCGCCACGGAACAATACATATTTGTATTCCTAACGCTATAGTGTTCCTTTAACAAGTGCAAAACTTTGACTCAGCAGAGTTATTATCAAGCCATGAAGCTACCAAGCTAAGACGAGCATGTGTAAGTAATGGACATTTTACTCTACATTCACCTCTATTGCTCTTTACGTTCTTAAAAACATAAATAAAAATTAAATGCCATTATACTATCTGCATATTTATTTATTTGAGTTCTCTTGGCATCATGTGATGTGTGTTCTATATATATTCTATATAATTATTTAAATAACATGTCATTTTAACATATATTATTTTACACCAAATTCTATTCTTCAGAAACGTAACCGGTTTCCAATAATTCTCAATGTGTGATGTCAAGTAATGGACCTCTGGTGGGTCACTGGTTATATTTATAAAGCAATGATCTCCTGAATGCTGGGACAAACATCATCGTTATTATGGATTTGTTTTAATGAGGAGGTGCTGCATATCTGTACGATACATCATGTGAAGGTCTGAAAACTATCTGCTTGCCTTCTTCGAAATTTATTTGACTGTATATACATCCCATGATCGCTGCTCTGCCTTACTTCTAACAACCTGTTCTTGCATTGCATTCTGACTGTGTTCCCTAAAGCACCCTCTAGTGGTGTGCTCAGAGTATTCAGGGTCTGTATTTTCTTCCAGGACATGTGATTACTAACGTTCAATAATGTTAATAATTCAATTATATATTAACATTCAATAATAATTATTGTGTGTGTGTATATATATATATATATATATATATATATATATATATGCCTATATATTTTTTTGTTTTTTTAGTCCTATCATATCACTGCAATCAAAGTTGCCCTGTGTTTGCAAGCAGCACACATACATCATTTAATGATACACTAGTACCGGTAAGTCACGTGGATATCTCCAGTGGATCCCTTATAATTCCAGAATTAAATGGAAGCAGTTATTCGATTGATGGAATTGCCATTTCACTGGTGATCAAGAAAACCTCAAGCGAGAAGTTAATTATCTATAGATATAAATCAATTTCAATTGGGATATTTAAACAGTTACTGCACTTAAAGAATGGAATTGTGTTGGAACTTAAAGCACCGCTATATAGCAGAACGTGCTATCTCAATGACGTGTTCTGGGGCAGTTGCCTTTTAGTTTTAACCCTTCAATTGAAAACACTGTAGTTTAGTAGATACGCAGTGTTCTCACTCAGGGCCATCTTTAACGGGGCAGCTTCCCCGGGCCCTTATACTTCTAGGGGGCCCAAGGCAGCTGACCGTTGGCCACGCAGCCCTAAAAAACTACCCCAGGTGCTTCGAAACAGGGAGTAGATTTAAAATTGTGAATGTGCCAGTATGTCTGTGTGTGTCAGTATGTCTGACAGTGTATGTGTGTCAGTGTATGTGTCTGTATGCCTGTCAATGGGTATGTCAGTATGCCAGTCAGTGTATGTCTTTGTGTGTGTGTCTGTGTGTCAGTATGCCTGTCAGGGTATGTGTCTGTGTGTGCCAGTATGTCTGTCACTGTTTGTGTCTGCGTATATGTGTGTGTCAGTATGTCTGTCCATGTAAATATGTATTTGAAAGGTGTGATAGCATGCCAGGGAGTGAGGAAGCCCAGGGGGCCCAAGAAAATGCTTTGCCCAGGGTCCTAGTGATATTAACCCCTTAAGGACACATGACGTGTGACGTCATGATTCCCTTTTATTCCAGAAATTTGGTCCTTAAGGGGTTAAAGATGGCCCTGTTCTCACTGTAGAGTTAACACACCACTATTGGCTGTCTTCCTGACAGCAATTAGGGGTGCTTTTCCTGTGAGAACCAAGTCAGACTTGGTTCTCAATCAAATACTGCCCCCAGAGAGCTTGTGATTGGAGCAGCACAGCGATTTGCTATGCATGCGCACTAGCCTCCCAAAGCTTGTCTAGGGGGAAGCATTTGATTAGCTGAGTTCATCAAGATTGATGATCTTCACCAAGGAGACAGGACCAGCAGTGCAGAGACCGATGAAGTAAAACATTTGGGGTGGGGGGTGGTATAGTGTCCTAGAACATAGCTAGTAGGACACAATAGCATTACAGCATGTTTGTATGCCTAACTCTAAAGTGTTCCTTTCATCTCTCCATCAAGTAGGTGACTGGACGTGCCCACCAAATGAGAATCAGTGAGCATACACCGGATAGGGGAACATTTTGTGAAGGCCTAAGGCCTCCCCATCACATAAGGATCTTCTCATTGATTTGTCATCAGTGGCAGCCAAGCCAATGTTTCCCAACAGGAGAGCAGATCAGTGGAAGGGACAAGATAGGCATTCGGTGACAGAACATTGGTATTAAACCATTCAGTAACAGTTTAACACTGAAAAGTAAGATGATGCCTGTGTACATCAGGCCCCAAAGCGACATAATTAAGATGTTTTGCTTTTTATGAGGGCAGGACTTTAAATTCTAGTGCAGTGAATGGCCTCTTTCTTTATGGTTTTTAATTGGGGTAAGCATGTGTTTAAGCTGTAGGTACCAGGAATGATGAAAAGGGGTAGCCTTTTTCTCCCTCAAGATCAATTTACAGGATTCTATATTCCCTCTAGAAATTGGGAAATACTGGGATAGTGCGACAATTTGGGTTGTCAAACATTGCAAGTTTTTTTTAAAGTTCTTTATTTTATTTGTGCATAGGTTAAACAGGCAGGTTTGCACTGCCACAACAGCTGGTGCAAACTGATCATCAGACATAGTATAACAGTTGTGTGGCATCGATAACATTGCACATTTTTTGTTAATGTGAGGGAGCTTATTCTCGGCATCCGTCATCTTGGGGGTACGTTAACGGTAATATTGCTCTCTGTGGTACCACCAGGGCTTAGCAGTAGATCATGGGTGCCGACTGGGATCATCCCTACCAGTCTTAAGGGGGGCAGCAGGTTGTCAGGAACATGCTTGGAGCCCCGCTTGCTCCGGTCTGGGAGAGCAGCCACCTCCCCTTTCCTCAGCGCCCACTAGGCCTCACTGGAAATTGGCATCTAAATCGATTTAGAAGATCGAGGGATGTGTTCCCAGATCGGTCTGTCAGTTCATGAGGCTGTTAGTAAGTAGCACGCTTAGGAAGTATTGCTGAGTCAGCACAATTTGTCAGATTATACAGCAAGTCCCTTCGAGTGGGGTTACAGGTGACCAGTAAGTGAGGAGATGGGTAAGGAGATACTGTTTTTTGCGCAAAGTAGGCCCGTCAGTGTTCGTGTGCGAGATGCTAGCGTCTATAAGTGGCACCCTGTGGTGTTCTGGCTTTGGGTGATTAGGTGGGTACTGTCTTATGTGTTATACCTGGGCTGCCCCACTTCTATCGTGTCCCTGGGTTGTCGTTTTACGCTGGAGGTCTCTCTGACAGTGAGTGTCAGTATCTTGGTGGGGTATGCAGGGACTGGGTCTGTCCTCTTGTTGGAATGGTAGCATCTCACTGTTTGGAGTGCGTCTGTGTTCTAGGGAGGTGAGGGGGGATTTAAGGGGAGGATGTCGCGGGAGGAGGATGAGAGGCCCAGGGTGGTCCCAGTTTCTAGACGAGGTGGCTATGTTGGCTCCTTGGGCTATCCCAGGTGTTTGCTGGGTGTTAAAGTTGTAAGGATGAGGTCTATGCTGTGCCCCTTGCTATGTAAGTTCTCCAGGGGTACCACGTTAGGGCACATTTGTCTTAGCGTTTCCGAAATGAGGCAGTCATCATCTCCATGTCATAGATGTTTTCCACCTTATCTACCCATTATTGGTAACTGGGCACTGTCTGGTGTTTCCAATGGAGGGGGACAAGGGCTTTAGCTGCGGTGAGTAGGTGTATGGTGATGGATTTTTTGTATGGGTGTGTGGTGCAGGAGCATTGGCAGGGGCTGCAGTGGGAGGTCTGATCCTGTGATATCCCTGATCTTTGTGTTGACCATCTGCCAAAATGATGCGATCCGAGGGCATGCCCACCAGATGTGTAGACTGGTCCCTACCGCTGTGTCGCATCTCCAGTAACTTATAGCTCGTTTCCTTGAATATTGAGCATTTGTGAGTTAGGAGGAATATTTTGTCCCATTCGTGATCAGTCAGTTGTGTCCCGGTCTCCCTCTCCCATTTATCTGTGAATCCTAATGGACGGCCGTCCCCAGCCGTCAGGAGTGTTGTGTATGATGTGATACACCATGTTCCATGTGTTGTTTGGTAGTGCATAGGTGCTCGAATTGCGTCAGTTGTCTGTGGAGGTGGTCTTTACCTCTCGGGTTTGTGTGGTAAGTTTTCACTTGATGGTAATGGAATATGTCCAGTTGGGTGGGTTGTTGGTCTGCAAGTAGGTTTGCTAGTGGCCGAAGTGCTCCATTGGAGCTCCATTGTTGCATGTACAGTCAGTCTGTTTTCTGGAAATTTTTAAAGGCTGCTGGGGGGTAGGCCTTCTGCTAAGTCCAGGTTATGCCTGATCGGGGTGAGCGGGTTCAGGGAGGTGGTGAGTTGGCAGGCAAATCTTAGGCTGCACCAGACCTTGAGGGTGGCGTCTATCATAGGATTGTGCGGCCGGAGCTCCACATTGGTGATCCTACTGAGCCAAAGTCTGGCGGGGACTGCACCCTGGGTTTGCTGCATAGCCACCCATGTTTTTGTGCTCGTGTGTGTGTGCGTGCCAGTCCACAATATTTCAGATTATAGTAGAATGTTTCTCATCATAGAACAATGGGACAAACTAAAAGGTATTGGTATGTTTAAGGATGACTGTCCTAAAGCAACTAAGGACTTCTTATATTGTTTGAGATATATTGAAAGTAGAATGTTAGGTACAAAGAGGGCACAGAGCACCAGCAAATGCATATAGCTATACGATCGTAAAACAAAAAAAACAAAAAAAGGGGGGAGAAATGAGGACTGTAGAGGTAACTCTTCTTACCCCTAATCCCTCCCACACTCTACATTTTCCTAGTCAGCCCAGGACACCAGGTCACAACCTAACTACAGTGATCAAACTTTTTGAAAAGACAAGACCATTCCCTAAATCTAGCCTTGAGATTGTTCAACAAACATATAAATCTCAGCTTGTGAAGTACCACTGGCTTTGTGGCAAGTTCCAGATGCCAACGTCCTTCTGCCACTCCGAGCAGCCATGGTGAATTTAGCATGATATTTGGTGTGATGAGAAGAGTGCCCCTTCTCTACACACAGGATTGTTTTTTTTTTTTAAAGCTACATAGTACTGGTATTTGTGGGGATTAACAATTGGTAGAACAATCTCAAGTATGGGTGAGCTGTAACACACATAATTTAATGGATTTCAGTCTAATTCTATTTTAAAATGTTAATGCAGTAGTGATGGGTAGGCTCTATAATTTCTCAACACTTTGAAGGATTTTTATTTTCAGCAACAATTATTTTCTAAGCTGTAAGAATCCTTGATACAGTTTGACAGATTAAGGCCGTCTATTAAATGCAGTCATTCCTCTACGATTCCTCCATGAAAAATGAGGTTTGCAGGGACACAAGTCGGTTTTCCGATTATCTTGCAGGCAGCTAAAGAGTAAAATATATTAAAATATGCCAATTCTTAGTGCAGCAGTATCCTTTTACGGACAATTGTGGAACCCTCTGATAAATAATATTGCGTTTAAAACATTTATGTGTTCTTGCTCTATTGAAATCTACCTTTCAACACCTCTCTGCTATAAATTACCCATAGTCTGCTATCTTCCCAAAACATTTAAATACATATTACATCTAGTTTGGTATCCTCTTAACATCAAACTATTATTTGAAAGTTTACTTACTGGGCCTATTTACACGTTAATGGTGTTGGTGATGAAACACATTTAATTTATTTTCTATTACCTGAGCGTTGAAGGTGCCCATAGCTATATTGAGCAGTCAGTGAGAATCTGATGTTATAGGACTGACCTGATTAAGTTCTCCCTAAGAAATGCACAAGATAAGGAGAGACAAAATGTGTATTTTAAATCAATTTTGATCTTCTACAATGTAGGACAGATCCAGAATCAGAGCAGCTGTGTCAACAGCTACCTGTAATCCGTTACATTTTGCAGAGAAACAGTCCAAAATCAGCTGGTCTGCTGCAGTGGGCAGTATGTTTTGACTGGTCTGTGGATTAAACGGCTCATACTGGCTTCCCACCACGTTCCACTTCAAACTGTCTCTTGACCGGTGTATACCACAGCCACAGTTATGGTCAATTTCTGAACTACCACTGGGAGGAACAGACCATAAATGGGCATCTTGCAAATCAATCATCATTTCTCCACCTTTGTGTTCAAAACTTCGGGCTACAGATTCTAATGAAGCGCAAAAACAATTGGACACCAGCTGGTATTCGGATGCTGAACATTTCAGTTCTTTCAGACAACTGCTCTGGATGTTGGCACTCTGAAACATAGAAAACAAATTCCTTGGTATGGCTGAATTTGTCAAGGACAAACATTAGCATGACATTTTTACTGTAGAAGTATTTGAAATGTAAACAGCAATTCTGAATACTTAGAAACATAGAATGTGACGGCAGATAAGAACCATTCGGCCCATCTAGTCTGCCCAATTTTCTAAATACTTTCATTAGTCCCTGATCTTATCTAATATGTAGGATAGTCTTATGTCTATCCCACACATGCTCAAACTCCTTTACCGTGTTAACCTATACCACATCTTTTACTATTTAAAATATTTTTGTATTTTTTTTTTTTTTTAAAGTGATCTAGATAGAATAGCTGGTTTGGAGACAATCATTTCATACTTAGTAGGGTTGAGGTTGCAGTGAGAGGGCATACAGAGGATACATGGCCACTTGATATGTGAACTGTGCACCCAGATTCTGGTTGGAGGACTGTATGGGCCCATCAGGAAATGCATATATTTTCTTAGTGATGACACGTACAGATATGGACTAATTCTAGAAGATTTTGCAGCTCACTTTAAAAGAAACTGACGACTTTCATAACCTACTTACCTTATACCGGATGAATGCAGCCAAATGCGTTTCAGTGCAGCCACCACCAAGTAATACCCATGGCTTTTTTAGAGTAAGCAGTAAGATGTGCTGTGCAGCCTGACAGGTAGTCTGTAACGAAAGAAAGTCCCATAATTGCTATACCCAACGGATGCATAATTCACTGTGATAAAAGAACAGGATCTCAATAGATAAACTCATAGAACATTTTGTACCTTTGTTCAGACTTTGACAGGACATTCCTTAGCCTTGCCTGTTCTACTGTCTGCACAGATCATACTAACTAACATAGTCTTAATAAAAATATGCATGGTTTTCACACCACACTGGTCTAACATTATACATTTACATGCTTTAACCCGTTAAGGACACATGACATGTGTGACATGTCATGATTCCCTCTTATTCCAGAAGTTTGGTCCTTAAGGGGTTAAGGATTCATCATTAAGTTTAAATTAATTTTAGGATCCCCATGTCAGTAGCTGAAATTATTCTTGTTCTCGAACTCTCACACAGCTGGTCTGATAAGCTCTATTCTAGGGTCCACTGCCTTCAGCCTTCTTAGCACCAAGATCTCTTACACCATTAGTTTCACAAGCCTCTAACCTGGAGACTCTTTAGGTCTCTTATGATCAGTGGTTCCTACCCTTGTACTCCACATCTTTTACGATCAGACAACTCAATCCTTGACCCCACATGTCCGTAGGTCTCTAACCCTCAATGGCAAAATCATTTATCCTCAGTATCCTGGTTCCTTACCTAAAGTTTCTAACTCCACATGCCTCTAACAATTTATCTTACTGCCTAGGAATTTCCTACTCAGCCCTCTGCATGCTTTACTTTGTGTTCAATAAAATTGGATACGGCATTAAAAAATATTTCAAAATGTTTTATCCTGGAGCAGTTTTGTTTTTTTTAATTATATTTTTATGAATAAACTGAAAAAATGTTGCCTTGTATTTTTTATCTTTAGCTCAATAAGCTATTTGAAGGGGTACTGTTGCAAACTAGAAGATATCTATTGTAACCCTACATATATCATAAAGAAAGCATACCTTTCCCTCTGTCTTATTAATTTGACTTGTAACAACCTTCATCCAAAATGGTTTTCTGGTGCAAGCTACGTTGTTGTTTAAAGGACCACTAATGTTATCCAGACATCATCAACTCAATGAAATAGTCTGGGTGCAGCAGTCCTGTCATTTTAAGCCTGCAATGTAATACATTGTAATTTTGTTGAAACAAAGGTTTACATGGAAGGGTTAAATGCACCTCTAGTGCCTGTCTTCCAGTTAAACTCACTGTGCGATCAGATGTGTTTTGCCATGTGCATAACCTCCCAATGTATCCCTATGGGGAAACATTGGATTGGCTGAGATTATCAACTGCGACATCAGCAAGGGAGTATAGGTAAGAGGGGTGTGGCCTACTATAGGTAGAGGAACACAAGGTTGTATTCCGAACACTTCAGTGTTCCTTCAATGTTTCTTGTGATTTGCCCCACGATTGTAGAATGTTTTCCTATTGTTTATATATAGAACAGGGGACATTTGCGATGGCTGCTTCAAGGTATTTGAGATTGTATTGTACTGGTTATACTGTTGGGATTCTGTGTGCGCAGTATATGTCAGAGGATGCTCAATCCATTTGACACTTCCTACTTTTAGTCTTGTGTGTCAGGCAGTAAGGGGTTCCTACCTGTTCTCACTGGTCCCATTCTTAAGGTAGTAGTGGAAGAGTTTATAGTGCGCATAAGCATAGTCCCCCCCCACCCCCTTGACCCAATATCTTTCAAAAGCAGGAAAAGAACCCAAACCTTTATGGGTTTGTATTTGTATTTACAAGTAAGCCTCAGGGAGAGAAAATATCCTTTGTTCTCTTTTAAAAAGTTAAGGGAGTTAACTTTGGCTGGAATGACATTCGGGAGTGAAGCCAAATCTTGTTAATACCCAATTCTTACAATCAATCATTGCACAGCGTGAGAATCAAAGGAGGGTTCAAACACACTGGAAGAGGAAACCTACTCATTTTGATGTCACAAACTAATGGGTGGGTATTGGGCAATTCTCAGCATTGTTTGACAAAATCCTTGATGTCTGTCTGACATATACTGCGCACACAGAATCCCAACAGTATAACCAGTACAATAAAATGGATTGATTTGGGGGCTCAAAGTGTCCCTTAAAGGGAGTTCAGTGGCCGAGACACTTCCTGGTTTAGGCAGCACTCACAGCAGACGTTGCATTGCCTGGGCGATTTGCAGCAATTCAGTTGTGTGGATATCACTTTTTATTATTTTTAATTTATTGATTTTGCATTAATTTTATGCATTATCTATATGATGAATGTAATAGTTCAAATTTACCCATTCATGATCCCTTGAGCAGCAGATTTTTCTATGCATTTCAAAACAAAGTAGAACTGCCGTTTCTAATCTGCTACTAGAAACTTCTGCTTACCATAAGCTCTTTTAATGAAGTTTCATTTCGATTGCAAAGCACAAAGCTGCTCACGGAGGTGTCAAAAGGAATAAAATGTAAATAGTGATGGGATCCATAGGACATTCTGCGGAATTCCCTGAGGCGGCCACAACAAGTCGAAGAAACCACACTTAGAGAAGCTATGGGCTTTGCTCCTGCAATAAGAAAACAAACAAATTAGAATTCTAAACTAAAAGGAGACTTTGCTTCACATGATGCTATGTTAGATAATGTAAAGAGATACTATCAAAGATCATATATTATCGACTATTAAAAACAGCCTTACTGGAGCAATTCTAGCAATGTTACGGTTCCAAAACCAAAAATCTCAATATGTATTATATTGGGCCTGGAATTTTAAAAGTGGCCCCAAACGGACACATAAGCATATAATTTCAAAACCAGGCATCAGGGTATTAACGGAGGGGCATTTTAACACATTCACCAATCTGAGACAAAATCTTTACCAATATTGTGTTTTTCATACTACATTCACACGATGAGCGTGATGTGTGCTACTGCAATATAAATAATTGCATCCAAATGGCTATTCAACAATACTCTGACAAGGGTAAAGGAATGGCCCCCATATTGCCCACTGGGGGACTGCTGCAGCTTTTTAATATTTGGACATTCGATGGTGGGCTCAGGCCTCAAATGCTGATCCTTTGCAAATTATATGTTGGAAGGAGTATATTTTGCAAAAGTAGAAACCCCAAGGTATTTTCAAAAAAGCCTTTATTTCCCCCCCAACTACAATAAAACTGTTAGACTTGGACTAGATAAAGTGCAAATACACACAAACAAAAGTTAATATCTTCCTACTCCAAGCCTTATGGTCACAGAGGCAAAAAACTGAATGCATATCGTGAAGTCTTCCTCACTACCTTGTGCATGAAAGCTGTGGGCAATGTAAAGGCACAATGGCAGTGCTTCTAAATAGGGACACCTATTTTCTTTCAAATGTTGTGCCTGCTTTAGTATAGCTGACCTTGTCATTTCATGTTCATTTTCTTAGCCTGTTCTTACACATGGGGGACATCAAATCTGTATCAATATTTTTTATATTTCTGTATAAATACCATTCTGAGTTATCTTAGAATTCTGTCACAGAAAATACAATTACAATGCTGTATAATGTATTCACCTTAACCCCTTAAGGACACGACATGTGTGACATGTCATGATTCCCTTTTATTCCAGAAGTTTGGTCCTTAAGGGGTTAAGTAGCAATATTCGTTTTCTATGCTTGAGTCTCTTTTTCAGCAGTAATGACTTGTGGGAGTACATTTAGAGTAATTCTAGAGCAGGGGTAGACAATCCAGATGTTGTAGACTACATCTACCTTGATACTTTGCCAGCATTGTGGGAGATGAAGTCCCAAAGGTTGCCTACCCCTGTTCTAGAGCATCTAGACTCTAAGAACCTTCCTGCCAGCTGTCATTTTTATCCAAATTAGGATAGCAAGCTTAACCAGTGAGTATTATACACATCTGGGCAATATTGATATTGCTTTTTTGTTAATGTAACATCAATATTAGCAAATGAAGAGCTAGGCCACACATGAATGGGAGAGAGCCCCTTTAATGGATAATTCCTTTGTGTTTAGGGACACTAGTTGTTGCATGCATAAATACGACTCACTAATAATAGAAGAGAGCAATTAAAAAAATAAAATAAAAATCAGTTTGGTTTCTTTGAAACACTTGAGAAATTTTAAAAGATACACTTTGCTGTACCTGACATCTGGCTTAAAGTGTCCATTGGAGCGGCACCCAATCTGTCCAGAACAAGGACATTCTTTTCCTTAAGGTACTGCTTGACGGAAGGATGAATCACTTTTTGACACACAACGCAGTTTACGTGGTCTTCCACCAACTGTTTAGCCAACATGAATAGATGATCCAGCATAGCGCGTTCTGTATTGACACCACTCAGCAACTCCACCGTTCCTTCACCAGTATCACAAAAATCTCCAGATAAGGAGACTGAAAACAAGGCCAATTTAATGGGTGATCCATTGAAGTCTACAGATCTATTCCAACTTAACTCATGCATTTTGATAAGAAGGCCGGGCACTATAGAAGACTCTGTAACACTTAGACCTTCTACAGGGACAAAAACACATTTGCCTAGTTTAACGCTGGATCCCGTCTCATTTGGAATTGTTAAAAGGAAAGCCTTTACTAGCAATGTGCTGATAAAGTCGGCTTCCCGGTAAGTAAGCATGCACGCCGGCTTGCTAGAAAGCACAGAACCTGTTAAGCGAAGCAGGAACGTACTGCTACTAAAGTCTGCAGCCATTTTGCACCCACAATGTTCAGAGTTCACATAATCAATACATGTGGCCAAGAGACTTCTGGTTATTGCAACTATAGTGTGAGGGGAGATATTTAGGTCCAAGAACCTGTCAGTAAGACTGCAACAAAGGTTTGCTGCAAAAAGGCCACAGTCGCTGAAACAGGATATATGGCTGCGAACAGAAGCTACTAATAGCTTCAAGACCGGATGGCGCAGAGAAATGCTAGCAAGTAAGGTGGAGGACTGAGATGTTGTCACCACACACCCTCCGGTACCATTGTGCACCTGTTTTAGTCTACCAGATGGGCCATAGCATGAACGTACAATCCCATGTAAAACACGGAGGGGTTCCTGGATTGATTTGCTACTTAATGGACCGGCCGTACACATGGACTGCTTTTTAGGTTCAAATCTTGACATGGTGCGGTTTAAGCAAATTTATCCAGGCTGTGTTTTTTTTTTATTTTATTTTATTGTGATCAAACCAATAATATAGACATTGACAACTAGATCACAAAAGACGGTGGGTTGATTTAGACAAATCTTTCACGAGGAGATGAAAACTTCATTGATTGTTTTTAGAATCTTTCAGCTCCAAGCTTGACTTAGCAGAACTCTTTGCCATTCTTTGAATAAAATACGTCCCAAAGTGAATCCCTAAAAAAGATAGTCCAGCTACTAACAGCCAATTTTTTCTGAGCCATGTTCTATTTTTCATGGTTACTTCTTGGTAGGAAAAATATCAGCACTCGCAATCTGTAAATACACAGAACACAGTTATGAGCACATTATATTTAAATATTTCTGGAACACAAGTAAACCATCTTTCTGCCTCTCGCCCAGCCCCCAAACTGCAGCATTTCCCTTTGTTCTCAACACATTACTGCTATACATATGAGGTCATGACTTATGTTTCTAGGTGGTGCAGTTGATAGCATTTTACAGTAAAAAGACAACTGAACTTCAACAAACTTTTGCATTCCTCATAAAATTACTGATCAAAGGATAAGCTCTGCAGTCCTATCATTACAATGAGTAGCTGGTTGACTTCCTGCAAAGACACCAGTTTTGAAGCAAAGGCAGCCATTTCAAATATGAATTATGAATTCTTTAAAATGTAAATGCTAATATAATACATTAATGTATTCTCTATAGCCCAAAGAAGATGGAGTCACCCCCACTCTACCCCCTCACCCCCTAAAAAACAACAACAAAAACCTACAAAGCACAGCGAGTGTACTTCAGACTAGAGTGGCATGTTTCTTTAAACAATCCATGTTTTACATACGCTGTGGGGATCACATCGCCTGATCAGTTACATACTTCCTGAATTACAATGTGAATCATTATCAGCAAACATGGACTGGAAATGATGGAATTGTAGCTTAGCAATGACCGGACAAGCACAGATAAGGCTTAACAAAAGAAACTTACTCACGATATACAAGCGGTTAACATGCTCACAGAGCAAATTACAGGAACAAAATAAATAATAATGTTTTAATACGCATTGTGTGTATACCAAAACCTTCCTGATCCTTGCAATGCAGGGTTATCAGAGTGTTGGTGTCCATGAAAGATTAGCAAGACTGTCCCTTTATCATGGAACATGCTAATAGATTTCGGCCAATCAACATTCACCAAATACAGACACTTCTGCACACCGTACAATTTCCATGTAGGCACACAAAAAAAAAAAATATGAATTTTACATTTATATTTTTTTAGAACATCGACCTGTGACAAAAGAATAAAAAAAAAAATAAAAAAATTGGATGAAGGTATTTTCACAAAGTGCTTATTTAACCCCTTAAAGGACCACTATAGTGCCAGGAAAACATACTCGTTTTCCTGGCACTATAGTGCCCTGAGGGTGCCCCCACCCTCAGGGACCCCCTCCCGCCCGGCTCTGGAAGGGGGAAAGGGGTAAAAACTTACCTTTTTCCAGCGCAGGGCGGAGAGCTCTCCTCCTCCGTTCTGCCCCGTCGGCTGGCTGCGCGCGCAGCCGGTCGTATAGGAAAGCATTCATAATGCTTTCCTATGGACGCTGGCGTGCTCTCAATGTGAAAATCACAGTGAGAAGCACGCAAGCGCCTCTAGTGGCTGTCAATGAGACAGCCACTAGAGGCTTTGGGGGAAGGCTTAACCCTATTATAAACATAGCAGTTTCTCTGAAACTGCTATGTTTATAAAAAAAAAATGGGTTAGCCCTAGAAGGACCTGGCACCCAGACCACTTCATTAAGCTGAAGTGGTCTGGGTGCCTAGAGTGGTCCTTTAAGGACACGACGTGTGACATGTCATGATTCCTTTTTATTCCAGAAGTTTGGTCCTTAAGGGTTAAACACGTTACGTTCCTATCTGGTCACCACCAATCCTTAAACTAAGCTCCTTAGAGGGCACTGTCACAACATCTCTACATTTAGAGCTGTAAGCCTTTATTCCACCACTCATATGTCACAGGAGGATGTTATGGTTCTTGTATGACATGGTTGTGCCCTCCTCGACTGTGTGTCTCCTCTGATAAGAAAACTATGAACAGGGCTATATGTCAAGGCAATAGAGGCCCAGAGATGATTTACTTGATGTAACATACACCGTAGGTTACATTCATGTCTTTTCATGAACAAATCTGATGCTGACTGTAGACACCTAGTTTTGCCAAGATGTTTCAGCCATTTCTTAGTTTAGAATTCTCACTCCAGAAGCTCCAAATCATGAGGATTTGCAGATAAAAGCAGAAAGTTTTTCATTTTAGTAGTGTGTCATTATAGCATTAGGAGTACACATTTGCATTCCTAACAACAGTGTTTCTTTAATTGAATTTTATTTGCAGAATTAATACAATACATAACTGCAGTCAACTGAAGCCTGAAGTGTGTTAAGGCATAAGAAAATTCTCAGTGGAACATAAAAAGGCGAGTACTGAAACATACCTAAAAAAACTATTTAGTAGATCACTATTTCACTTTTGTTGCTCTTTCACTGTCCAGAACATGTCCAACAATGCCTGGTACTGGAACAACATCTTCACGTTCTGGGTGGAAGATCGGACTCGACTTCATGTTATACCAACCCCAATGTACCAGTCCAAGACCCGTTCCCATTACAATCAACACTTTGTAGTTCTTCCATAAGTTCTTTAGCCCCATACTTCTGATGCCAATCTATCAAAAGAGAAAGAATGCCTTAAAATCACAATAAAAAAAATAAAAATCCTAATACTCTACAAACTCTGAAACACTACAGAAACTATATTATCCTAGGTTTCTATCCCCCTTCTTATAGATTTACAGTATAAATTAACACTAGCATCAGAAACACCCTAGTGTCCTAGTCACCGTTTAAGAGAGAGGATCCCCCGCTGCTGTTTAAAAAATAAAAATCTTCTCCCTCGAAGCACTGGTCCCCTTGTAGAATTTCCTTCTCTTTGGCTGAGATCTTCACGTTCGATGATCTCAGCCAATCCAATGCTTTCCCACAGGAAAGCATTAAGAGTCTAGTGTGCATGCACGGCAAAACAGTTTAATCTGATAGAAACATTTAGTTTTACTCCAGTATTACATGAAAGCACTTCTAGAGGCTGTATGGCAATCGTCAAAATGGCAATGTTTTCAGCTGCACGGATAAAACTGGTGGCACATGGCATTCCCTTAAACAGTAATTACATGGGCTTAAAAGGCTTATATTACTTGCCAGAATCTCTCAGCAGCATACATCTAATGCACCAATATCTTACAGGAGAAATAGAAGGCCAAGCTACTTTCTGTTAGATGAAATAGATTTAGCTCAAATATTTCCATTATACTGCAATCAATATGCAAATAATTGTAATACATGCAGAAATTGGCGAATTTCAATCTCACAAGCTGTGCAAATTACACAATGCACAGTCCGGCTTCTTCGCATTGTGCTCCAAATTCCACTGATTAAAGGAGTATGAAATGGGATAAAGCAGTACAAAAGCTTGCTGTTCCTTTGATGCAATAAAACATTGGAAGTGCTAATAGAACAGTTGGACTCACCATAGCAACACAAACTAACCACCAATTACTAGTCACAATAATTGGAGCAACCCATTAAAAACATGCTGCATAGCTAAACTGTTCTCATCCACTAAACAGTGAGTGCTGGCTCCTAGAGACATGCAGATCATCTGAATAGGAGGTTTGTACTGTTACAATTAACAGATTGCACAAAGCACATAACATACAAAACTGTGTTCTCTGTAGAACATATATACAAACATATAATCTTGGTGATTTTTAGAGGAACACTCAGTACACAAAAAGGAGGCAGTATACGAAATACAAGGCACATTTTTAAATACACGTTTTTAGTACCACTGTAATGATCATTAAAGCATAAGGTCACCTGCCAACTCAAGAAGAGAGCCATTCCAATGACAAATGAGATCTGTGTTTATGGCTATTACAGTGATACTAAAGACGTTTTAGTTAAAATATACAGTCTAATCACTACTGTGTACTGTAGGGGTTATAGTCCCAGGACACATACTAGGGACTCTTAAGCACCTGTACTCCAGACTATTCAGAAACGGGGAAAACAGATCTCTTGAATGTGTATTCAGGTAATACTCATCCAATTAATTCAGTCCAAACATTGGAGTAATTGACATCACTTATGTTGTAGGAACTTCAAGAAGAGGAACCAAACTAGGTGCCCAGGAGTCCCAGGTAAGTGTCAAACTGTTTGAAAATGGTTTGAATCTTACCTACAGGATGGCACTAGGGGATTCATGTCACCAAAACCGCTACAGAATATAGTTGTTATGGTACTTTTTCTATGGTTTCAAAATGTAAATAGGGATCTGGGATAGCAGACCGGAAACTACTTTGGTTTTGTTAAAGGGACACTGTAGACACCCAGACCATGTAAGCTCATTGAAGTAGTCTGGGTGCTGTGACCCTTTTGCACTTAGTGCTGTAATGTAAAACATTGCAGTTCCAGAGATTGTTTACATTGCAGCTCTAAGTCTGCCCTCTGGGGCTGTCTAACAAATAGCCACTAGAGGGCTCCCGGAATCCAAACTGACTTTTGGTCCGTTATCTGACGCTGGACGTCCTCACGGACCTCCAGCTTCAGACAGGAAAGCATTGAATAAAGTTTTCCTATGGGGAGGTCTAATGCGCGTGGCCATTGCCGCACATGCGCATTATGTCGGTGAGGGAGGAGCCTGACCCAGCACTGAAGGACATCGGCGCTGGATTCAGGTAAGTAGCTGAAGGGGTTCAGCCCCGCGGGATGGGGGCACTCCAGGAGCCTATAAGATATGTATGATTCCTTTAATAAATTGGGGCGGATTTGAATAAGAGTTATCAAAAAGAGGTTTATTCACTAACCTGAGACTAGTGGCGGACTGACAACGCGATTGCATGTTTTAGGCCAACATGGAAAGTTTGTCTAACTTGCTTATAGCTCCAGCTCAACCACTTGTTCTAAAATTTGCACTTTTCTTGCCAAATATTCACAACTTCAGGTTTAGTGAATTAACCTTTAACTGCCAATTAGAATGCATCAGGCTGATTTTCTGCATGAAGCCAGATCGCACGGTTTCTGCATAAACTTAGAGGCAACGTAACAGTTACCAGAAGAAAAACTGCATATCATATACTCGACTACTGAGGAGGATTGAATGCACCAAATATTCTTAAAGGAACACTCCAAGCATCATAACCATTATACAGCGTGCTGAAGTGGTTATGGTGCCAGAAGTGCCCTGATACCCCCAAAGCAAGTGATCAACAGGTTACCTGGAAACCGCTAGGCCTAATTCCACAATTCGTCTCTGCTAGAAGCTAAAACCGGTGATACAGGAGCTAGCTCATAGGCAAAAAGCAATCAGCTTAATTAATCCATCTAACACAAAAATAAGCAGGTATGACAAATACACACACAAACACACACACACACTAAGTAATGTACTGGCGAAATATTAATTTTCAATATCATTACATTTCGTGTGTGAGCAGCTGCAGCAATCTTTACAAATCATGGTAGGTATAATGAAGAAAATGAAGGCAGTTAGAGACACTTTCACCATAATCTATTCAAGAAATCAATGGCGCAAAATATAGGTCTGTGCCAACTCATTTCACATGAACGAGACGTTCTACGAACAAACCTATAGGATCTTCCATAGATCACCAATCTGTAGTGATGCACGTCCCAACAGATCAAGTGGATCCAAGAGTCTATGCTGAGGAGAGAGGGGACATTGCAACATGGTGGTGGTGGGAGTGAGGCAATGTTTAACAATGCACCCACAGAGCAAAGTGCTGCTTTAAAATCCTGAACATTTATAGAAATCATATTTCCCTTCAAGGACAACAATTTAAAATAAGAAGCCCTTAAAGGAACACCATAGCATCAGGAACACAAACATGTTTTCCTATAGTGTTAAAACCACCATCTAGTCCCTTCTTGCATCCCTAAATATAGTAAAATCTTATTTGTATTCAAGTCTGAAGCTGCTGCCTTGGCCCCTGAACTGCCTCTGTCTGCCAACATCAGACGTATTGATCTGAGCCAATCAGAATGCTTCCTCATAGGATTGGCTGAGACTGTCAAGGAGACAGATCAGGGGCAGAGCCAGCACAACTCAAACAGCATCTCCTCGTAGAGATTTATTGAATCAATGCATCCCTATGAGGAAAGTTCAGTGTCTGCATGCAGAAGGTGGAGACACTGAATGTCAGTACTGCATAGTATGCAGTACTGCCCCAGTAAGCACCGCTAGCAACCATCTGAGGAGTGGCCAGTGGAGGCACCACTAGGCTG